>CM062811.1:727662063-728052811 GCA_031772625.1 Pinus tabuliformis | reverse complement strand
CTCTTGATGAGACCCCCTATCCTGCATTTGACAATTATAATTCATTTTGCTTTTTCTTTCTCTTTTTTTTTCATAAAAGAACTTTTCCTTATATATCCACAAAGGGTGGTTCAACACTCCTTAAGATTAGGAATGGTGGAAGAAGTCTTATCATCTCAATAGGAGGATATAAACCCTTTGCTCTTATTCCTAAACAAAAATCAAAGGGAATAAAAAAAGAATGGCATGATAAAGAAAACCAATTAGGGCAAAATTAATAAGACAATGACAACAAAAGATAAGTATATCCTTCCTTCTGTCCTCTTACCAATACATAGCCTTATAAAGATAGCGATTTATATTGCCTGATTTCAGTATGTTGATTTTGTATTTATTGCATAAGTGCATCGCTTGTCTCTTAAAGACTTTGAAAGAATAGGGGCAAGAAGCATCCTCAAACTTGGACCAACAAAAGGGATAAGTTGTTTCACACAAAAAGTATGCTAGAACAATAAAGGAGCATAGGTTTCAAAAGTGCAAATGCCGTTCCTTTTGAAAAAGGAATAGAAGAACACAACAATGCCGTTTCCTTTTGAAAAAGGAGCAGCAAGACAAGCGAACGTCGTTCCTTTGAAAAAGGAACAACAGAAAAACCAAAAGTGTTGTTCCTTTTGAAAAGGAACAGCAGAAAAACCAAAAGTGTTGTTCCTTTTGAAAAGGAACAACAGAAAAACGAAAAGTGTGTTCCTTTTTGAAAAGGAACAACAGAAAAACCAAAAGTGCTGCTCCTTTTTGAAAAGAATAGCAGAAAAACCAAAAGTGTTGTTCCTTTTGAAAAGGAACAGCAGAAAAATCAAAAGTGCTGCTCCTTTTTGAAAAGGAACAGCAGAAAAACCAAAAGTGTTGTTCCTTTTGAAAAGGAACAGCAGAAAAACAAAAAGTGTTGTTCCTTTTGAAAAGGAACAGCAGAAAAATCCAAAGTGCTGTTCTTTTTTAAAAAGAACAGCAGGAAATCAAAAGTGTTGTTCCTTTTGAAAAGGAACAGCAGAAAAACCAAAAGTGTTGTTCCTTTTGAAAAGGAACAGCAAAAAATAAAAAGTTTGTTCCTTTTGAAAAGAACAGCAGAAAAATCAAAGTGTTGTTCCTTTTGAAAAAGAACAACAGAAAAATCACAAGTGTTATTCTTTTTGAAAAGGAACAGAAAACATGAAAATGCCATTCATTTCAGGAATGGCAAAAAAATTGAAATCTATATGTGCACAAACGAGTTTGAAGTAAATAAATTATTTACAAATTGTGAAAAGAAATGAATTCCTTAATGAATTACAGGTGAGGAAGATTTCTCTTCCTCTCCTAAAATCTCCATATCAGCGTCTCTGCGTAGCTGTTGGCAGAAGGATTCCCGAGTGAGTGGTTTACGATAGAGACGAACTCGGTGGCCATTCACTTTGAAGGTATATCCAGAACCGTCAATAGTGATTAAAGTGATGGTCCCATTGTCATGTACCTTCTGGATTTCGTATGGTCCCAACCAACGAGTCTGGAGTTTCCTAGGGAAGTCCTGAAACCGAGAGTCATATAATAGGGCCCAGTCTCCCTCATGGAAGACTTTGTTTTTGATGAGGGCATCATGCCATTTAGCTCACTGCTGTTGAATCAATGTTGTATTTTGTAGTGTGGAGAGCCTAATTTCGTCCAATTCATTGATCTGTTGTAGTCGATTAATCTGTGCCTCAGTTAGATCTAAGCCAACTTCCTGTGTTGTTCGTAATGTTTGGATTTCAAACTCTATAGGGAAAATGGGTTGTTTTCCAAACACTAATTGATAAGGTGAGTAACCAGTGGTGCTTCTCCATGTTGTTCTATAGGCCCAAAGTGCTTCAGGTAGTCGGGCAGCCCAATCACGCCTATGTGACGCAATGGTTTTTGTTAGGATTGATTCTATTACCTTATTGCTGCTTTCTACTTGTCCGTTCGCCTGTGGGTGATATGGAGTAGTAATTTTGTGCTGGACATGATAATTATTAAGTGTTGCTGCTAATCTATTGCCAGCAAATTGTGGTCCTCCGTCTGTGATTATTTCCCTTGGAAGGCCATAACGTACAAATAGATGGAAGAGGAACTGTATGACAGAGTCCTTTGTGGCTCTTGGCAATGCTTCTACTTCAACCCACTTGGTGACATATTCTGTTGCCACCAAGATATATGTTCTCTGATTTGATGAGGGGTTGATGGGTCCAACGAAATTAAGAGCCCATCACTCGAATGGTTCAGTGACTAACTGTGGTTTGAGAGGCATCTCGTCAGCTTGACCAGGACGTCCTGCTCACTGGCAGCTGTCACAGGCTTGGAGAAATTTCTTTGCATCTCTGAAAATTGTGGGCCAGTAATATCCTGTCTGTAATACTTTGTGTCCAGTTCTACGCTCAGCGAAGTGTCCCCCACATGGTCCGTCATGACAGGCTTTTAGGATGTCAAATATTTCATCTTCTCGAACACATCTCCTGATATGCATGTCTGCCCCTGTATGAAACAAATAGCCCCCAATCCAGGAGAATCGAGTACTCTTCTGAACAATTTGTTTTCGCTCATTAGGGGTTAAGTGTTTTGGTAGTTTACCTACTGCAAGGTAATGGTCTTTAAAATCAAGTGCCTCTTGCAAATTCAATGTAGATCTAATGTTATCAGTAAGGTATGATACATGATGCTTGTTAGTTTTAATTATTGTGAGACTTGGCTGTGGTGGAGGGTATAGAACCAAATTCCTAATATCGGGTCCTTTAGTTATGGTCATATTTTCTTGCTGGCAACCAATTTAAGCATCGGCGATGGCAAGCCAAGGCCTACCTAGGATTAGCGGGTGTCCATCAAGTCGGGTTTTTGGATTAATTATCAGGAAATCGGTCGAATATTCCTAGGAATCTACAGAGACCATGACATCGTGTAGAGTACCTTCTGGTCTAATCACAGATCAGTCAGCCAATTCTAACAAAGTAGAGGTAGGTTCTACAGATTTAATGCCGAGTTTTTGACAGGTGGTGGTTGTTAAAATATTGATTGCAGCTCCTAGATCAACTAAGGCATTAGACAAGGTCTGACCGTAAATTTGAACAGTTACAATTGGATTTCCTGGGTCTTCATATTTGATGGGTGTTTCTTTCCCAGATAAGAGATCAGATAAAGTACCGACTACTTGGACTCTTGGATTAGTTGTTATATTCCTCCTTGGTTTCTTTATGCACAAGTATTTAATAGTTTTTGCATATATAGGAATATCTTGAATGGCTTGGAGGAACAGGATTTTTATATACAAATTTTGTAATTCCCCCAGAATGTCAAAGTCAGGATACTGTAAAGGTCGAGGTATGACTAATCTTTCTGGGAACGGGGGAGAGGATGTGGTTGCTTGATTATGAGACTGCTACTTATTTGCATCCTCTCGTTGCAACTGATGTTCTCTTACCAACTGATCTTCACTATGAATTGTTTTATCTCCCTCATTTTCGATGATATGTCCAGATCGTAATTGAAGATCATTACACTCCCGCAGGTCAGGTCCTATTTCTGGTGATTCAATGATTTGAAGAGATTGGACCGGTCTGTTATTTGGATTGGGGTTGGGTTGGGTTGGGAGTTTCGGTCTCAAATTAGACTGGGGATTTTGTTGTAGAGCTGGCAGAGTAGGTTGAGGGAGTGGAATAGTTCCTACTGGCTGTTGCATCGGTCTTTGCCAGTTTGTCTACCAGGATGAACCTTGTGAAGTAGGGGGAGTCCATTGCGGAGGATATGGGCTATTTTTCCAATATGGTGAAGTATAAGGGAAATTCGGCCAACCATATTGGTTTGGCTGATTCAGCCATGGGTTTGAAGAAGGAAACGGTGGTGGTGACCAATTCGAGAATGGGGGTGGGGGCTAATTTTGCCACATATTATATTGTTGAGCATTATATTGTGGAGGCTAAAAAGAAGAGGTTGGGTCTGAAAACATACCAGACTGTCTTTGCTGCCACTGGTGGCGCTGGTTGATCAAGTACATTGATTCTGGTTCTTCCTCTACTTCCTTGTATACTACTTTTAATCCAAGAAGTGAGGGGCAGCTTTCCGTAAGATGATCGTTTGTACAGATGGCACATGTTTGGACTGTATCCAGTGGACACTCCTTGTGACTATGTTTTTTTCTGCATCGGGGGCAGAAGATTGCCAAATTCTGTTCTGCCTCCATCTACTTCTGTTTGGCCTGCACAATATCAAGTTGTGTAGTTAGTGTCCCTAGAATATCAGTTTTAAAATTTTCTAATAAATTTCCAATCTCCACACGCGTTACTCCTTCTGTTGCTATCTTATTGTCTCTTGCAAACCGATCATATTCTGCCGGTTTTATTCTTGTGCTGCCTCTCGAACTCCTGATGCATAAATCAATAATGTCAGCAAAATTCTCTTGATAAATATCCCCTTTCCCATAATGTTTAATGTTTCGATCCACTGTTCCTTCATGCCCCTTATCAATGCAGTTTTTAACACATTATCAGGTAAAGGTAGTGACGCATAAGGAGATCTTTGTAAATTATATTGAAAACGTTCCACATATTATTCTAATGTTCCATTTTGTTTGGCTGCCATTTGAAATATTTCATCTTTCAATTCTTTAGACCTACAATAATCCTGATATTTTTTTAAGAATGATTCTTTCATTTGATCCCAATTGTTGATGACCCCACCACCTAGTCCCATAAACCATCTTAGAGCAGCCCCCTTTAATGTCGAGGGGAATAATTTCAATTTCTGGGGATCGGTGGTGTAATCATATCCCCTACACAACACGTCAAATTCGAATAAAAATGTATCTGGATCTTCTGATGTGAGACCGTGAAAGGTTGGGATATGTTGAAGAGGGATAGCTTTCATGGGCGCATTTGCTGCAGAATCCACTATAGGATATTGTAATGTAGAGGTTTGAGTATTTGGCTGATTCTGAGCCATAGGATCGAATATATGCCAATAACCTTCTGGGATATCTAGGAGGGTATTCCTAGGTTGAGAGGGAACGATTTTAGCAGGGATAGTTTTAATGACACTTCCTTTATCTGGGATAAGAGGAATACCTGATGTCTGAGGAGATTGAATTCCCTCAACAATGATTTTCGCAGCGCTCCCCTTATCTGGGCTGTTTAATGGCTGATCTGTTCCAATGGGAGATTTTGGTTCCTCAGTTTCCCCTGTTTCTCCTTCTCCTTCACAAAAGTTACTGAAATTCCCTTCCTGCAATAGTTCTGGAGTAGAATTTTCAATTTCCTGAAAGTCCTGCTCTTCAGTTTGACTATGCACCTCAGCAAAGGCTACAGATGGTGATCTTGTGGCCTGAAGGGAACTAGTAGGCTGCTTAGAAATTATTTTCCTAAGACTTACTGATGGCTGAGATTCTATTTTCTTATAGATTTCGTCTATGAAAGTTGTTCGGCCAAGGGTCACCGACCCCTTAGCTTTTTCAGGTTTGGATGGAAGCTTGATATTCTTTTCTGGTTTTTTCTGCTTAGTCATGCACTCAAATGAACTGCTAAATTCTATTCAATCAAAGCAAGAGCAAATCTGTTAGGAAAGCGGACAGTGGAGCAGGGATTTTACATGCTCCGCACGTAGGTTCTTACCTTTCGTTTTTAAGATCCAACTCTTCCCTAGCACGTTCGTACACTACTCTGAAAAAGACAAATGGCTACACTCTTTCCTCGACAACGGCGCCAAAATGTAGAGCTATAAAAAGGGTCTCTTTCACCTCTAATTACCTCACATTAATATGTCAATCCGTGAGCGTTGGGTTATTTCAAAGAGTGACTCAATCTGAGGCTATTTGTCAGAGTAATGCTAGTAGTACAGCGTCCTACAAAAACACAAGAGTGAACTAATGCTTATCTATGACTAAGTTCCTTCAAATGACTAAAGCACACACTCTTAAAGCTAGGCAACTTTATCAGTCAAGGGTTTGACAACAATAGCCCATCCCTTTGGAAACTGATGGAAAGGAAACTAGAGCATGGACCATGGGTCTCGGAGCAAGGCAGTAAATGCAGAGGCTCACTACAGCCACAGATCGTCTCTCACACCAAATGCGAGTAAATGAAACGGTAGATAAAAATGGAACGGCAAATAGGAAATTGAACAGCAAATCTAGAATGGAACAACAATGCTTAAAATGGAACAACAACTCTGAAATGGAACAGCAATCGCTATAACTAAACCTCGTGAGTAATAATCAAACTTTATCCTATCAACTCAAATGCACTCATTGTAATCCAAAACTCCAATCTTTCATTCTCCAAGAAAATCACGCAACCAACTAATGGAACAACATTAATTACTAATTATGGAACAGCATGTAAAAATCATACACACATAACACTCTGAAGAAGTAATCTGATTTAACACTGATCATCAACAGGAATTACAACTGTGTTTCAAAATGGAACAGCATGAACCCTGAATCATAAATAACACACCTTTCAGATAATTCCCTTAACACACATACTCAGCATAGAAGCTCCATAACACAATGATAACAATGTTCAATTAAGTCTAATAAGATTGCATCCACTCTGAAAGTATTGATAATATAATGCAGAGTCAATAGAAAGAACATTAACGAACGAATCTTAACAGAGCATGTGATGTAACTTGTAAAGCATATCAGATTACCAACTAGTGATGATAAGCAAACCACGCAGAAATCAAATCGTAGTAATACAGAAGCAAGTGTCCTCTGGGGCCGGGCCCTTAGCCTCAAGGGTACACCGCTTTAAGTTAATCCAGACGCAGAGATAAGATAATCACCAAGTCTATATTAATGCATAAAATAGAAAGTACAATGAGCCAGGTTCAACGAGACTCTATGATCAAAAGTTCAATCTTTAACAAGAAGTTACATAAAAGCATCCCCTCAGACTAACAGTGCCATCCCTTTATATAAGGGTAACGACAGAGATGTCTAAGCGATAAGATAAATAAAGCAGCGATCCCTCAGGATCGAAGATCCTGAGGGATTCGCCAAACTGTTAATCCTTAATCACTTCTTTTCTCCTCCACCGAGCTGGTGCCTTCTCCTCCTTTTCCAGACCGGTTTGCTTCAACCTACTTTGCCTCGTTTGCACTCGGTCCTTCGTCAAAGGGACAACAGTTACCCTGTTCTTATCTTTTTCTTTGGAACAACAGCTCCTCGTTTTTACCCTTTCCTACACAGGAGAATGACAACTATCAGCGGATAGGTCTTGCATACTAATTTCACATATTTTATCACAATTCTCTATTGTTTTCCACTTTCATGATGTAAAAGATTCACAAGTCCCACTGAAAAGCCACTGAAATGATCATTAAAAACATACCTTTTTAATACTCCACACTTGATAGCTTTGTTAAGTTCTCGATAATCTACACAGATTCTCCACTTCCCGTTTTTTTTGGGCACAAGCACTAGAGGAGAAACCCACTCGCTGTCAGAGATGGGGTAGATGAATCCTGCATTCTTTGACAATGTCCTTAAGGGTTGGATTCATTCTCCTCTGAGGCTGCCTGACTAGTTTACAATCCTCTTTAATGTAAATGTGATGGGTACATACTAAAAGGTGGATTCCTTTCATCTCCTTATCACTCCAAGAAAAAGCATCCAAATGGCAATTCAATAAGCTACACAGCTCCTTCTCTTGAGAGGGAGATAGGGAGGAGTTGATCTTCAAGGTTCTTTTAGGGCCAAATTCCACATTCTTAACTTGGGAAGAGGTTGGATAAGCTACACAGAGATCCACTAAATCACTGGCTTGGGTGTCTCCTACCAACTCTTCTAATGGCAGCACACTGGGAGGTGGATTTTGAATTAAATTCTCAATAAGGTCATCCTCGGTTTGAGGCCCTCCCTTGGTGGCTTCCACGGTGCACACTAGTGCAGAGTAGACTTCATGCTCATCTTCATCCTCCAACCAGAGAGGTAAGTCATGTTCGAGCAAAGGTTGGGCAGGAGGATATAAGACTAGTTGTTTGGACATTGGCCCATTCTTAATGGTCATGCTCCCAACTTGACAACTGATGTAAGCATCGGTAGTAGCTAACGAAGGCCTTCCCAAAATGAGAGGGTATCTAGTGAGATTTTCCTTTGGCTGAAGGACCAAAAAGTCCGCAGCGTACTCCCAAGAATCAACAGAGACTAGGACATCTTCCACAATCCGTTCAGGAGTCACGGTGGAGCGGTCTGCTAACTGCAGTACTGTCGAGGTCTTCCTTAGGGAACCCTAAAGGTTAAGTTTGAGCATACTGTCCCTGGTCATCACATTAATGGCAGCCCCTAGATCAATTAGGGTGTGGGGGATTATGGTGCCATTGATGTGGACATCCACTACAGGACTCCCAGGGTCCAAATATTTTGGACATATTACTTGTCCCAACATTAGGTCAGACAGTTGTCCTATGACATTGATAGTTGGGGCATCTCTCTTGCGCCTACCTAGGTGCCTGAAACACTTCTCTTTGATCAATTTGTTATAGATTGGTACATCTTTGATGGCCTAGAGAAGTGGTATTTTTACACATAGCTGTTTAAGTTCTCCAAGAAGTTCAGTCTCTTTTGGGTTTGGTTGCGTGTTTCCAGTTAGTCCCTCAGGAAAGGGTGGAATGGCTTTGGGTTCACTTTATTGTTCCTCTGCTTCATCCTCCTTAGGAGGAGGTTGGCTATCTGAGAGGACCTTCCCAGATTGTAGGTTGATCTCCTGAATCTCCACTGTGTAGGTAGGGCATGTTTTCTCTCCAGTATATACCTATTGGGCCTGTCTGTTATTGGGGTTCGGGTTCGGTTGAGCAGGAATCTGGGGTTTTCTTGGAGGAGCAAGAGGTAATGATTGTGGTTGAGCAGGCAGTGGAGGAAAAATGGTTGGAGGAGAGTTTTATTGGGGCCTCCACCCCTGTTGCGGTGCATTCCATTGAGGTTGTGGCTAAACATGAGAATGAAATGAATTAGCAGCAGGTGGAGTATGGTATTGAGATGGATATGACCAAGGAGGGGTGCGAACTAGGAAGGATGAGCAGGGGGACCCCAAGAAGGTATGTGAGTGGATTGCTTGCGGTTGTAATAAGTTTGGGATGTCCCTTGAATCCCCTTGATCCAGACTTAAATAGGAACGCAACAAATTACCGAGATAACCAAATACACAAAGATGCAGCAGAAATAATACTTCATTTCATTAATGGAAAATACTGAAATATGCTTACAACCAGAAATGGAAATAAACTAGCTAGGGCAATGGTAGCTTATCTCTGAGAAGAGATGTGTGGCTACATGCCTCTGAACTGTCTTAGAATGAGGTTCGAAGGCCTATTTATTGTTGAGAAACAATGGAAAACCATTCACATTCCAAAACCTAACCCTAGAAGATGAAACGCCAAATTGTGGGCTCGTTTTTGGGTAAGTTGGTACATCAACTTCCCAGGGTCACGAATTGGTTGTACTATCTCCGTTTGAAGCGCATGATATCCCGTTGGAAAGATCTCTCCGAGGATTACAAAGGAAAAGACAATTTTTAGTTAGAAAAATCGCTAGCGGTAGATTTCCCAAAAAACGTCGTTTAGGGCCTCAAAACGGCTCCGGAAGTGTGCTTGATATGTGTGTCCATGATCCAATCAGTTGCAGCTTGTTCCATGAGAGTTGGATTTAACTCTATGGGTGTGAGTTGTTCTGCAATGTCGGACGTGTCTAGTAATGGTGGAAAGTATGGCCGAAGGCGGTCGACATTGAACATCGGGTGCAGGCCAAGGAATGGGGGAATGCTGAGCTCAAATGCATTGTCTCCCATAGCCTTGGTAATGGTGTAAGGGCCATATCGGAGTGGTCTAATTTTCCGATAGGCTCTGGTAAGGCGTTCCTTTTGCAAATGCAACCAGACTTTGTCACCCACCTGAAATTTGTGTGGCACCCGATGTTGATCATGTTGTTGCTTGTACTTAGCATTTCATTTCTCCAGAATGTCATGGACCTGCTGGCGAATATGTTGGATGTGCTCAATGAAGCTATTTGCCTTATCTGTTTCAAACTGTACATGAGCATAATCTACCTGAGTAGCTGCAAATGGCATGGCCACATCGATGGGACATAGTGGCTGGAATCCCAAGCCCACTTGAAAAGGGCTGTGTCCAATCGAGCTGTGGAGAGCCCGATTGTAGCTATGCTAAACATAGGGGAGGCTCTCGTCCCATGTGCGTGGATGCTTTGAGTTGTACATGCACAGAATGTGTACGATCATCCTGTTGACAACCTCTGTCTGGCCATCACTTTGAGGATGGAAGGCTGTGGACTTAGTGAGTTTGTTGTCCAGAATCGACCAGAGACTGGACCAAAATGTACCAAGGAACCTGCTATCCTAATCTGAGATGATAGACTGTGGGATCCCAAAGTGTACCCACACTCGTTCAAAGAAGAGTTTAGCAGTGGCTTCTGCTGTGGTATAGGCCGCCATAATGGCCATCTTTGAGAACTTGTCGACGACCACAAAAACACAGTCATTTCCATGCTTAGTGGAAGGAAGGCCTGACATGTAATCCATGGAGATGGATTCCCAAGGCTGACTAGGGGTAGGTAGCGGGGTATAGAGGCCTTGCTTCTTGATGGTCGGTTTAGCAATGGTGCAGGCAGTGCATGACCTGATATACTTCTCGACATCCTGTCGAAGATTCGGCCAATAGAAATACCTGTGCAGTACTGCCACCATATTCTCGACCCCAAAATGTCCAACAACCCGATTGTAGTGTGCTTCCCAAATCATCTTGGCACGCTCACTTGAAGGAACAAAAAGGTGACCCAGGTGGCATAACAGGCCATCCTGGAGGTGAAAATCTGGAACATGCTGACCCTCCAAGAGGTTCTGGAATGTGTGGCCGAATTCCGGGTCGCTTTTGTAGAGTAGTGGCCAATCAGAAGTCTCGTGCCCACAAGAGTTGAGGACGGTGGTTAACGCCATGATCGGTGGTCGAATGAGGCAATCTGCAACATTATTAGTGCTGCCCTTCTTATACTTGATATTCAAATGGAACTGTTGTAGGTATGTGGACCACTTCTGATGGCGATCATTCTGCATTTTCTCTTGGGTCTGTATGAACTGCAGGGGTCGGTGGTCTGTGTGGATGACCGTTTCCTTCGCCAAAATGTAATGCTTCCGTTTTCGACAGGCCTGCACAATGGAATACATCTCTTTATCACAAGTGGGATACTTCCGGACTGTGTCTGAAAGTGTTTCACTGTGATATGCCACTAGATGCCTGTGTTGAGTAAGGACTGCCCCAATAGCATAGTCAGAGGAATCTGTCTTGACCGCAAATGGTTGTTGTAAATCTGGTAAAGCGAGCATTGGTGTTGTGCAGAGGTGATCTTTCAACTCTATGAATGCCTTCTGTTGAGATTCAGACCAAAATTATTTTTCCTTCGCCCCTCCCTTGGTGACTTGACTCAAAGGCCAAGTGATATGAGAAAACCACAACACGAACCTGCGGTAGAAGTTGGCAAGACCTAGAAAGCTGCGTAGCTCTGTCAGAGTGGTCGGAGATGGCCAATCCCGAATGACTTTGATCTTGGCTGGATCCACATGCACCCCCTGTTCATCAATAATGTATCCCAGATACTGAACCTGGGTCATGCCAAAAGTGCATTTCTCCAAATTGGCACATAGCTTGTTTTGCCGCAGTGTTTGGAGAACCTGTCGGATGTGGTGGAGGTGCTCTTCCCAACTCTGGCTGAAGATCAGAATGTCATCCAAGTATACCACTACAAATGATTTGGTGAATGGCTGCAAGATGTCATCCCTTAGCCTCATGAAGGTTGCAGGAGAATTCGTCAACCCAAAAGGCACAACCAACGATTCGAAAAGGCCCTCTTTGGCTTTGAAGGCAGTCTTCCACACATCAGAGGGTTCGATTGCTACTTGGTGATATCCTGACCTTAGATCAATCTTGCTGAAATATTTTTCCCCCTTTAGTTGGTCCAAGAGGTCATCAATCCACGGGATCGGGTACCTATTACAGATAGTGATCTTGTTCAGTGCCCGATAGCCAATACAAAGTCTCCAAGTCCCATCCTTCTTCTGTACCAACACAATTGGGCTCCCGCAAGGCGATGAACTCAGACGGATGTGGCCTTTTTGCAGAAGCTCCTGAATCTGCCTCTTGATTTCATCGTTCTCCAGAACGGAGTGCCGATAAATTGGTCCATTGGGTAACGGTGCACCTGGGGTCAGATCGATGGAGTGCTTGACCTGACAGTGCAGAGGAACCCCTACGGGGGAGGTGAAGATGTCCTCGTACTCCTCCACGACCTTGTCCATCTATAGTTGTCGTGCATAGGGGCCCTGTCTGGAGGTTGTGGCCACCGTCTTCTTCTTTCCTTGAGGGCATATCATCAGGAAAACAAATTTTCCAATTTTGGAAATGAGCTTACTACATTGTTTTGCAGTAATCAAAGAGATGGCAGCAGGCAGTGCTACCTCTGGTATCATGTACAACTGATTTCACAAAGTAATAATAATAGCACGGGACATTGATTCATACACAGCATGTCGCTTCCACAAGTATGGTTGTCCTAATAATACATCACAAAATTTAAGCGGAGCAATGTCACACAATACCTCATCTGTGAAGGGCTTGATGTTGTATGGAAGGCGACACTGTTGGCTCACGCGAAGATCCTGTCCTTGGTGCAGCCACCCGATGGTGTACGATTTTGGATGTGCTGTGGTCGGTAAGCCCAACCGCTTCACGACCTCTGTTGAAATGAGGTTCTTTTGGCTCCCGCTATCGACAATGAACTGTAGCGGGGAGCCCCTTACCCACATCTAGGAGTGGAAGAGACGCTCCTCCTCCTCTGGATCTTCGGGTTCATTTTTCTGGATCTTGGCAGTAGCAACAATGGTGTTGGGATCCGCATCAATGATCTGCTTCCCTTTGTCATTCCCCTTGTCAGGTTCTGACTCAGAGTCGGAACATGAATCTGATTCTAAAACCTTTAGTTCAGCCACCAGCGACTACTTGGCCCGACACTCACTTGTGTTGTGAGTGGAGCTCTTATGGAACCCACACCATTTTCCTATGTCCTTTCTCAGCTTTGCAGCACTGTACTTTGCTTGTAGCTTTGGCGGGTTGTCTTGGGCTGCCCCGCCTTGGCTTTGTCCCTTGTTCTGTGGTTTAGGGGCACCTTTCCCTTGCTTTGGATTTGCAGATCCAAAGTCTCGCCTCTTTTGTTTAAACTTCTGCTCGATCTTGATGGCATATCGGTATGCTATGCCGAGCGATGAGATGTTCAGGAATTCCATTTCTTCCTGGATGTACTTGTGCAGGCAGCCACGGTATTTGAGTATCAAATGCTGCTCCGAATCCTTGATACCCAACTTCGTGCGAAGGGTATGGAAAAGATTGGTGAACTCTGGCACATCTTGATCCCTTCCCTGCCGCAACGTGGTCCACTTTATGTATTCATCCTCATAGCTTCCAACAAGGTAGTATTGCTCCTTGATGGCATCCTGGAATGAATTCCAGGTGGGTGCGGCTAAAAATAGTGAGCCTGTAGTTTCATTCTTCTGCTTGCAGTAGGTTTCCCACCAGTCCTTGACGTGGGGGGCTGCTTTGAGAAAAGCGAAAACAATCTTTTCCCGACTCGAAATTTCATGAACAGAAAAATAACCCTCTAGCATATTTAACCATTTATCTACGACATCTGCATCTATCTGACCCTCGAATATGGGGATTTCAAAATTAACTTGTACCTTAAAGGGCGTGGCGTTTCCAGAGTAGTTGATGCGTCACTTTTGGGTAGCCGCTGAAGGATTTGGGCAAAGTTGTCCATCATTGCGTTCCTTTGTCACTCGAGGGCTTCTTCGAGCAAGATTTTGATAGGATCTCCTACTCCCTCGTCTTTCTTCTCATCTGCCATGGGAGGCCGTCAAGATTTGCGAGGATGGTCTTGCAAAGGTTTGACCAACTCAAGCCCTAACTCCTTATATCCCGACCTCGTTGGGGACATGCAAAGAAAAACAGAGAAAAAGCAGACCGCTCTGATACCACTGATCTAGAATTAAATAGGAATGCAACAAATTACCGATATAACCAAATACACAAAGATGCAGCGGAAATAATACTTCATTTCATTAATGGAAAATACTGAAATATGCTTACAACCAGAAATGGAAATAAAGCAGCTAGGGCGATGGTAGCTTATCTCTGAGAAGAGATGTGTGGCTACATGCCTCTGAATTGTCTTACAATGAGGCTTGAAGGCCTATTTATTGTTGAGAAACAATGGAAAACCCTTCACATTCCAAAACCTAACCCTAGAAGATGAAACGCCAAATTATGGGCCCCGTTTTTGGGTAAGTTGGTACATCAACTTCCTGGGGTCGCGAATTGGTTGTACTATCTCCGTTTGATGCGCATGATAGCCCGTTGGAAAGATCTCTCCGAGAACTATGACAAAAAAGGCGATTTTTAGTTAGAAAAATTGTTGGCGGTAGATTTCCCAAAAAACGTCGTTTAGGGCCTCAAAATGGCTCCGGAAGTTTAGGACCCAAAAAACTGCTAAAAATAGTAAACTGTGCTATAATTAGGGAAACTGAAAAAACTGAAAGAAGCACTAGAGGGGATCCAAGTGGAATTAGCGGGTGGCCACCAATATCCACCCGGATCATTCCTCCCCCCTTAGGAAGCAATGGTCCCCATTGCGTTGAGTTCTTCCATAAGATGAGGGAACTTCTGCTACACTTGGTCCCTGGTGAGCCACTTGCCCTGGTGAAGGAGTTGTCCTTCTTTGAAAACTAGATACAGTTGGATATTCTGCTGGCGAGTGTGCTTGATCTGTGTGTCCATGATCCGATCAGTTGCAGCTTGTTCCATGCAAGCTGGATTTAACTCTGTGGGTGTGAGTTGTTCTGCAATGTCGGACGTGTCTAGTAATGGTGGAAAGTATGGCCGAAGGCGGTCGACATTGAACACCGGGTGCAGGCCAAGGAATGGGGGAATGCTGAGCTCAAATGAATTGTCTCCCAAAGCCTTGGTAATGGTGTAAGGGCCATATCAGAGTGGTTTGATTTTTCGATAGGCTCCGGTAAGGCGTTCCTTTTGCAAATGCAACCAAACTTTGTCACCCACCTGAAACTTGTGTGGCACCCGATGTTGATCATGTCGTTGCTTGTACTTAGCATTTGATTTCTCCATAATGTCATGGACCTACTGGCGAATATGTTGGATGTGCTCAATGAAGCTACTTGCCTTATCTGTTTCAGACTGGACATGAGCAGAATCTATCCGAGTAGCTGCAAATGGCATGGCCATATCGATGGGACATAGTGGCTAGAATCCCAAACCCACTTGAAAAGGGCTATGTCCAGTCGAGCTGCGGAGAGCCCGGTTGTAGCTATGTTGAACATAGGGGAGGCTCTCGTCCTGTGTGTGTGGATGCTTTGAGTTGTACATGCGTAGAATGTGTACGATCATCTTGTTGACAACCTCTGTCTAGCCATCAGTTTGAGGGTGGAAGGCTGTGGACTTAGTGAGTTTGGTGTCCAGAATCGACCAGAGACTGGACCAAAATGTACCGAGGAACCTGCTGTCCCGATCTGAGATGATAGACTATGGGATCCCAAAGTGAACCCACACTCGTTCAAAGAAGAGTTTAGTAGTGGCTTCTGTTGTGGTATTCTTCTTGCAGGCCGCCATAATGGCCATATTTGAGAACCTGTCGACGACCACAAAAACACAGTCATTTCCATGCTTAGTGGAAGGAAGGCCTGACATGTAATCCATGGAGATGGATTCCCAAGGATGACTAGGGATAGGTAGCGGGGTATAGAGGCCTTGCTTTTTGATGGTCGGTTTAGCAATGGCACAGGCAGTGCATAACCTAATGTACTTCCCAACATCCTGTCGAAGATTTAGCCAATAGAAATACCTCTGCAGTACTGCCACCATTTTTTTGACCCCAAAATGTCCAACAGCCCGACTGTAGTGTGCATCCAAAATCATCTTGGCACGCTAGCTTGAAGGAACACAAAGGTGACCCAGGTGGCATAACAGGCCATCTTGGAGGTGAAAATCTGGAACGCGGTGACCCTCCAAGAGGGTCTGGTATGTGTGGTAGAATTTCGGGTCGCTTTTGTAGAGCAGTGGCCAATCAGAAGTCTCATGCCCAAAAAAGTTGAGGACGATGGTTAACGCCATGATCGGTGGTCGACTGAGGCAATCTGCAACATTATTAGTGTTTCCCTTCCTATACTTGATATTCAAATGGAACTGTTGCAGGTAAGTGGACCACTTCTGATGGCGATCATTCTGCAATTTCCGTTGGGTCTGTATGAACTCCAGGGGCCGGTGGTCTGTGTGGATGACCGTTTCCTTCCCCAAAATGTAATGCTTCCATTGTCGACAAGCCTGCACAATGGAATACATATCTTTATCATAAGTGGGATACTTCCGGACTGTGTCTGAAAGTGTTTCACTGTGATATGCCACTGGTTGCCCGTGTTGAGTGAGGACTGCCCCAATAGCATAGTCAGAGGCATCTGTCTCGACCTCAAATGGTTGTTGTAAATCTGGTAAAGCGAGCACTGGTGTTGTGCAGAGGCGATCTTTCAACTCTATGAATTCCTTCTGTTGAGATTCAGACCAAAAGAATTTTTCCTTCGCCCCTCCCTTGGTGACTTGACTCAAAGGCCAAGTGATATGAGAAAACCCCAACATGAACCTGCGGTAGAAGTTGGCAAGACCTAGAAAGCTGCGGAGCTCTGTCAGAGTGGTCGGAAATGGCCAATCCTGAATGAATTTGATCTTGGCTGGATCCACATGCACGCCCTGTTCATCAATAATGTATCCTAGATACTGAACCTGGGTCATGCCAAAAGTGCATTTCTCCAAATTGGCACATAGCTTGTGTTGCCGCAGTGTTTAGAGAACCTGTCGGATGTGGTGGAGGTGCTCTTCCCAACTCTGGCTGAAGATCAAAATGTCATCCAAGTATACCACTACAAATGAGTTGGTGAATGGCCGCAAGATGTCATCCCTTAGCCTCATGAAGGTTGCAGGAGAATTCGTCAACCCGAAAGTCATAACCACCCATTCTAAAAGGCCCTCTTTGGCTTTGAAGGCAGTCTTCCACACATCAGAGGGCTCGATTGGTACCTGGTGATATCCTGACTTCAGATCAATCTTGCTGAAATATTTTGCCCCCTTTAGTTGGTCCAGGAGGTCATCAATCCGCGGGATCGGGTACCTATTACGGACAATGATCTTGTTCAGTGCTCGATAGTCAATACAGAGTCTCCAAGTCCCATCCTTCTTCTGTACCAACACAATTGGGCTCTCGCAAGGTGATGAAATCGGACGGATGTGGCCTTTCTGCAAAAGCTCCTGAATCTGCCTCTTTATTTCAATGTTCTCCAGAACGGGGCACCAATAAATTGGTCCATTGGGTAACGGTGCACCTGGGGTCAGATCGATGGAGTGCTTGACCTGACAGTGCAGAGGAACCCCTATGGGGGAGGTGAAGATGTCCTCGTACTCCTCCACGACCTTGTCCATCTGTAGTTGTCGTGCAGAGGGGCCCTATCTAGAGGTTGTGGCCACCGTCTTCTTCTTTCCTTGAGGGTGTATCATCAGGAAAACAAATTTTCCAGTTTTGGAAATGAGCTTACTGCATTGTTTTGCAGTAATCAAAGAGATGGCAGCAGGCGGTGCTACCTCTGGTATCCTGTACAACTGATTTCCCAAAGTAATAATAACAGCACGAGGCGTTGATTCATACACAGCATGTCGCTTCCACAAGTATGGTTTTCCTAATAATACAACAAAAACTTCAAGCGGAGCAATGTCACACAATACCTCATCTGTGAAGGGCTTGATGTTGTATGGAAGGCGACACTGTTGGCTCACGCGAAGATCCCGTCCTTGGTGCAGCCACCCGATGGTGTACGGTTGTGGATGTGCTGTGGTCGTTAAGCCCAACCGCTTCACGACCTCTGCCGAAATGAGGTTCTTTTGGCTCCCGCTATCAACAATGAACTGTAGCGGGGAGCCCCTCACTCACATCTGGGAGTGGAAGAGACGCTCCTCCTCCTCTGGATCTTCGGGTTCATTTTTCTAGATCTTGGAAGTAGCAACAGTGGTGTTGGGATCCGCATCAATGATCTGCTTGCCTTTGTCATTCCCCTTGTCAGGTTCTGACTCAGAGTCGGAACATGCATCTAATTCTGAAACCTTTAGTTCAGCCACCAGTGACTGCTTGGCCCGACACTCACTTGTGTTTTCAGTGGAGCTCTTATGGAACTCACACCATTTTCCCTGTTGGGTTGTGTTATATTCTTTCCACGACTAACCGACGTAGTTAAACGGGGGGTTAGAGGGGGGCGGGAGCCCCCCTTTGTTGCGCCGATTGCGCAGCGGGGGGGTCACAGGGGGGGCAGCAGCCCCCCCTGTCCGGGGAGTTTGAGGGGGGCAGGTAGCCCCCCTCTACGGGGTCCGAGGCAGCACCCCGGGAAATTTTTTTTTGGACCCTATATTAGGTTGGGCGAACCTACCTATGGTTTTGTACATGATTTTCGCACATGGTATTGGACGCGATGGTTTTTCGGTCCATGGTATTGGATGCTTCGGCATGTATAAATATGTATTGTAACATTGAAAGGAACATAATGAAAAATCAAGCTGGTAGTCCCAGTTTTGGGATCCAGGGAAAAATCTCTGTGCATATGTGTTTTATGGGTTACGCTCTCGCATTGTTTATTTTCTTTGTTTAAGCATTCGTATGCAGGTAATTTCTGTATAGGGTTAAAACCTACATTTGGTATCAGAGCTGTTTTGGCTTCAAGGGGACGCCTTTGTTGCTGAGGGGTTTCGCTCGGGCCTGTGGTAGACCCTATTCAGTGGGAGATCTGCGAGATCGATTCTGGTGGTGAAAGAAGATGGCGAGCAGTGGAAAGATCGAGATTGATAAGTTCAATGGTCAGAGTTTTGAGTTGTGGAAACTCAAGATGGAGGATCTGTTGGTCGATAAAGATCAGTGGATCGCGGTAGATCCAGGTACTAAACCATCGGGAGTGACCGATGAAGAATGGAAGAAATTGGATCAGAAGGCAAAGAGCACAATACGATTGTGTGTCTCGGATTCAGTATTGCTGAATGTATCAGGGGAAGCTACGGCAAAGGCTTTGTGGGTCAAGTTAGGGACTTTGTACCAATCTAAGTCTCTGGTGAATAAACTGTTCCTGCGGAAAAAGCTGTATAACCTGAGGATGAAAGATGGAGACTCGGTGACAGAGAATCTGAATGCGTTTAATACTGTGGTAAGTCAATTATTATCTGTTGATATTAAAATTTCAGATGAAGATAAGTGCATCAGTCTATTGTGTTCTCTACCAGATTCGTGGGATAGTCTGGTTATTGCAATAGGTAGCAATGCAACTGCTTTGCAGTTTGATGAAATAGTCTCAGCCTTGCTGACGGAGGAGATGAGACGGAAGAATATGGACAACCAGAATGGTGATGCCTTGTCTGTACGAGGACGGTCCCAGAACAGAAACAAAAAGAAGTCATCGAGTGGGAGATCTAAATCTAGAGGGAGATCTAAATCTCCAGGAAAACCTACAAAGGTGGTGTGCTGGAAATGCGGAAAGGAAGGGCACTTCAGAAGGGATTGTAAATCTAAAGCTCCTGATAAAGGAAAGGGATCTGATGATGCTCCTTCTGCAGAGGTGAAAACCACCTCAGATGAAGGTGGGGATGTGTACTTGGCTTCTTCATGTACACATGTAGATCATGAGGCATGGTTGATTGACTCAGGTGCATCCTTTCACTTCACTCCCCATAGAGAGTGGTTCTACGAGTATGAGAAATACGATGGTGGTGATGTCTTCTTAGGAGATGATAGGAAGGCTAGAATCATTGGTCGGGGAAAAGTAAAGTTGAATTTGCAAGGTGGAAGGGTTAGAACACTTCCGGGTGTTCTACATATTCCTGCATTGGCCAGAAATCTGATTTCTGTAAGCAAGTTGGATGATGCAGGTGTAAAGACGGTGTTCGAGAAAGATACCTGCAAGATGGTTCGAGGAGCACTGATATTGATGCGGGGAGTTCGGATTGGAACTCTGTACAAGCTGCAAGGTAGCACTGTTATTGATGGGTGCAATAGTTCTATGGTTCCTGAAAAATGGAGTAGAAAATCTAGTGGTCTCTGGAGAGAAGACCATGTTGTGGCATCAAAGGCTTGGACATATTGGAGAGAAGGGCCTTCGAATACTTCATGGTATAGGTATGGTAGAAGGTATGAATGATAGCTCTCTGGATTTTGATTTCTGTGAAAATTGTGTGTATGGGAAGCAGAGTCGAGTGAGTTTCCCCTCTGGTGATAAGAGGACGAAACAGATATTAGAGCTTGTGCACAGTGATGTGTTTGGACCTGTGAAGGTTCCATCACTGGGTAAGTCTGTGTACTATGTATCATTCATAGATGACTTCTCAAGGAATACATGGATATATTTCCTTAAGAAGAAATCTGAAGTCTTTGACAGGTTTAAAGAATTTAAGGCTCTGGTGGAAAATCAGACAGAGAAGAAGATAAAGGTGCTGAGGACAGATAATGGTGGAGAATTTTGTAGCAAGGAATTTGAAGAATTTTGTAAGAAGTGTGGTATAGCACGGCAGAAGACTACTCCATATACACCTCAGCAAAATGGAGTCGCAGAAAGAATGAACAAGACGTTGATGGAAAGGGCAAGAAGCATGCTCAGTGGTGCTAGGTTAGGACAGGAATTCTGGGCAGAGGCGGTGGATACTGCATGTTACCTGATCAACAGATCACCTTCATCAGCGTTGGAGGATATGACTCCACAAGAAGTATGGACTGGTAAGAAACCATCTCTTTCACATCTGAGGGTATTTGGATGTGATGCATATGTACATGTTCCAAAGGAGAAACGAACCAAGTTGGATAGTAAATCTGAAAAGTGCATCTTTATTGGGTATAAGGATGGTTTAAAGGGTTATAAGCTTTGGAACCCAGTCACACGGAAGGTTGTGTACAGCCGAGATGTGGTGTTCAGAGAGGTAAAAGATGTTATTCAACATGAAGTCAAACCAAAGGAACCTGAGAAGATAGAGTTTGAGCCAAAGGAGGAAGAATCAGACTCTGCAGCAGAGGAGGAATCAGAAGATGAAGAGCCACTAACTCCGGCTGTGAGAAGATTAGGTCAAGAAAGAAGGTAGCCAGAAAGGTATAGTCCATCTGCTTTCAGTTCAAATTTTGCTTTGTCTATTACTGATGATGATCCCAAAACTGTGAAGGAAGCAGTGGATTCAGAGGATGGAAAACTCTGGAAAGAGGCCCTGGTTGATGAAATGGCATCTTTGCACAAAAATGAGGCTTGGGATCTGGTAGAGTTATCGGCTGGAAGGAAACCCATTGGCAGCAAATGGGTGTTCAAGAAGAAGACTAATGCAGAAGGAAAGGTGGAGAAATACAAAGCTCGGTTGGTAGCAAAAGGTTATTCCCAGGTGCCGGGAATTGATTTTGGTGATATTTTTTCTCCTGTTGCCAAGGTAGCTTCTATTAGATTACTTTTATCTGTTGCTGCTGCTTTTGATTTTGAGGTAGAACAGATGGATGTGAAGACAGCATTTCTTCACAGGGATTTGGAAGAGAAAATCTACATGAAGCAACCTGAAGGCTTTGCGGTGAAGGGTAAGAAAGAACTGGTATGCAAGTTAAAGAAGTCTCTGTATGGGTTAAAACAGTCACCAAGGATGTGGTATCAAAAATTTGATACATTTATATGGGGACTTGGCTTCACCAGAAGCAAAGCAGATCATTGTGTGTATTTTAAATTAATTGGTGACCGTGTTATTTATCTGGTCTTGTATGTGGATGATATGTTGCTGGTTGGAAATGACAAAGAAATTATCCAGGATTTGAAGACCCAATTGTCCTCCAAATTTGACATGAAAGATCTTGGTGCTGCAAACTATATTTTGGGCATGGAAATTAAAAGAGATCGGGCAAAGAGGAAGCTCTGGTTAAACCAAAGGAAGTATGTCGAGACAATACTGCAGAGGTTTAATATGCAGGATAGTAAACCGGTGAAGGTTCCTATTCCTGTAGGTGTGAAGTTATCTGCTGAACAGTGTCCCAAGACACAAGAAGAGGAAGAGGACATGTCCCGTGTTCCATATGCAAGTGCAGTTGGTAGCCTGATGTATGCAATGGTCTGTACTAGACCAGACATTGCACATGCAGTGGGAGTATTGAGCAGGTTTATGTCAAAACCAGGGAAGGAGCATTGGACAGCAGTGAAGCGGGTTTTCAGGTATTTGCGTGGCACTAGTGATTATGGTTTGTGCTACCAAGGAAGACCAGGATTGGACAGAGTGTTGGATATTCATGGTTTTGTTGATGCATACTGGGCTGGAGATCTGGATCAGAGAAGATCTACAAGTGGGTATGTGTTTAACCTATTTGGAGGTGCAGTCAGTTGGATGAGTAAGAAACAATCTGTAGTGGCACTATCAACTACAGAGGCAGAATACATGGCAGCCACTCATGCAAGCAAGGAAGCAGTTTGGTTGCAGAGATTGTGTTCAAGTATGGGGTTAGTACAGGGAGCTATAAGAATAGACTGTGACAGCCAAAGTGCAATTTTCTTGGCAAATAACCCTGCTTATCATTCAAAGACAAAGCACATTAATGTTCAGTATCACTTTGTGAGGGATATGATAGAAGACAAAAAGGTGTTGCTGGTAAAGGTGGACACTTTGAAGAATACTGCAGATGCATTGACAAAATCTGTGAGCTCTGAGAAGTTCTCTTGGTGTAGAGAAACAATGGGTGTTTCAGGGCTGGAAAAATGAGTAAGCTCTCCTGTGGCCCCCTGTGGAAAGAAAACAACAAGTGGGAGATTGTTGGGTTTGTGTTATATTCTTTCCAAGGTTGGGCGAACCTACCTATGGTTTTGTGCATGATTTTCGCACATGGTATTGGACGCGATGGTTTTTCGGTCCATGGTAGGATGCTTCGGCATGTATAAATATGTATTGTAACATTGAAAGGAACATAATGAAAAATCAAGCTGGTAGTCCCGGTTTTGGGATCCAGGGAAAAATCTCTGTGCATATGTGTTTTATGGGTTATGCTCTCGCATTGTTTATTTTCTTTGTTTAAGAATTCGTATGCAGGTAATTTCTGTATAGGGTTAAAACCTACATTCCCGTGTCCTTTTTCAGCTTTGCGGCACTGTTCTTTGCTTGTAGCTTTGCCAGGTTGTCTTGGGCTGCCCCGACTTTGCTTTATCCCTTGTTCTGTGGTTTAGGGGCACCTTTCCCTTGCTTTGGATTTGCAGATCCAAAGTCTCGCCTCTTTTGTTTAAACTTCTGGTCGATCTTGATGGCATATCAATATGCTATGCTGAGTGATGAGATGTTTAGGAATTCCATTTCTTCCTGAATGTACTTGTGTAGGCAGCCACGGTATTTGAGTATCAAATGATGCTCCGAATGCTTGATACCCAACTTCGTGCGAAGGGTATGGAAAAGATTGGTGAACTCTGGCACATCTTGATCCCTTCCCTGCCGCAGCGTGGTCCACTTTATGTATTTGTCCTCATAGCTTCCAAAAGGGTTGTATTGCTCCTTGATGGCATCCTGGAATGAATTCCAGGTGGCTACGGCTGAAAATAGCGAGCCTGTAGTTTCATCCTTATGCTCGCAGTAGGTTTCCCACCAGTCCTTGATGTGGGGGGCTGCTTCTAGAAGAGCGAAAACAATCTTTTCCCGACTCGAAAATTCATGAACAGAAAAATAACCCTCTAGCAGATTTAACCATTTATCTACAGCATCAGCATCTATTTGACCCTCGAATATGGGGATTTCAAAATTAACTTGTACCTTAAAGGGCGTGGCGTTTCCAGAGTAGCCGCTGGAAGCTGATGCATCACGTTTTGGTAGCCGCTGAAGGATTTGGGCAAAGTTGTCCATCATCGCGTTCCGTTGTCGCTCGAGGGCTTCTTCGAGCAAGATTTTGATAGGATATCCTGCTCCCTCGTCTTTCTTCTCATCCGCCATGGGAGGCCGTAAAGATTTGCGAGGCTGGTCTTGCAAAGGTTCGACCAGCTCATGCCCTAACTCCTTATATCCCGACCTCGTTGGGGACATGCAAAGAAAAACAGAGAAAAAGCAGACCGCTCTGATACCATTGATCCAAACTTAAATAGGAACGCAAAAAATTGCCGAGATAACCAAATACACAAAGATGTAGCGGAAATAATACTTCATTTCATTAATGGAAAATACTGAAATATGCTTACAACCAGAAATGGGAATAAACAAGCTAGGGCGATCGTAGCTTATCTCTGAGAAGAGATGTGTGGCTACATGCCTCTGAACTATCTTACAATGAGGCTTGAAGGCCTATTCATTGTTGAGAAACAATGGAAAACCCTTCACATTCCAAAATCTAACCCTAGAAGATGAAACGCCAAATTGTGGGCCCCGTTTTTGGGTAAGTTGGTACATCAAATTCCCGGGGTCGCGAATTGGTCGTACTATCTCCGTTTGACGCGCATGATAGCCCGTTGGAAAGATCTCTCCGAGGAATACGACAAAAAAGGCGATTTTTAGTTAGAAAAATTGTTGGCGGTAGATTTCCCAAAAAACGTCGTTTAGGGCCTCAAAACGGCTCCGGAAGTTTAGGACCCAAAAAACGGCTAAAAATAGTAAACTGTGCTATAATTAAGGAAATTGAAAAAACTGAAAGAAGCACTAGAGGGGATCCAAGTGGAATTATCGGGTGGCCACCAATATCCACCTGGATCATTCCTCCCCCCTTAGGAAGCAATGGTCCCCATTGCATTGAGTTCCTCCATAAGATGAGGGAACTTCTGCTGCACTTGGTCCCTGGTGAGCCACTTGCCCTGGTGAAGGAGTTGTCCTGCTTTGACAACTCGATGCAGTTGGATATTCTGCTGGCGAGTGTGCTTGATCTGTGTGTCCATGATCCGATCAGTTGCAGCTTGTTCCATGCAAGCTGGATTTAACTCTGTGGGTGTGAGTTGTTTTGCAATGTCGGACGTGTCTAGTAATGGTGGAAAGTATGGCCGAAGGCAGTCGACATTGAACACCGGGTGCAGGCCAAGGAATGGGGGAATGCTGAGCTCAAATGCATTGTCTCCCAAAGCCTTGGTAATGGTGTAAGGGCCATATCAGAGTGGTTTGAGTTTCTGATAGGCTCCGGTAAGGCGTTTGTTTTGCAAATGCAACCAGACTTTGTCACCCACCTGAAACTTGTGTGGCACCCGATGTTGATCATGTCGTTGCTTGTACTTAGCATTTGATTTCTCCATAATGTCATGGACCTGCTAGCGAATATGTTGGATGTGCTCAATGAAGCTACTTGCATTATCTGTTTCAGACTGGACATGAGCAGAATCTACCCGAGTAGCTGCAAATGGCATGGCCACATCGATGGGACATAGTGGCTGGAATCCCAAGCCCACTTGAAAAGGGCTATGTCCAGTCGAGCTGTGGAGAGCCCAGTTGTAGCTATGTTGAACATAGGGGAGGCTCTCATCCCATGTGCGTGGATGCTTTGAGTTGTACATGCACAAAATGTGTACGATCATCCTGTTGACAACCTCTGTCTGGCCATCAGTTTGAGGATGGAAGGCTGTGGACTTAGTGAGTTTGGTGTCCTGAATCGACCAGAGACTGGACCAAAATGTATTGAGGAACCTGTTGTCCTGATCTAAGATGATAGACTGTGGGATCCCAAAGTGTACCCACACTTGTTCAAAGAAGAGTTTAGCAGTGGCTTCTGTTGTGGTATTCTTCTTGCAAGCCGCCATAATGGCCATCTTAGAGAACCTGTTGACGACCACAAAAACACAGTCATTTCCATGCTTAGTGGAAGGAAGGTCTGACATGTAATCCATGGAGATGGATTCCCAAGGCTGACTAGGGGTAGGTAGCGGGGTATAGAGGCCTTGGTTCTTGATGGTCAGTTTAGCAATGGCGCAAGCAGTGCATGACCTGATGTACTTCCCGACATCCTGTCGAAGATTCGGCCAATAGAAATACCTCTGCAATACTGCCACCATTTTTTCGACCCCAAAATGTCCAACATCCCGACTGTAGTGTGCTTCCAAAATCATCTTGGCATGCTCGCTTAAAGGAACACAAAGGTGACCCAGGTGGCATAACAGGCCATCCTGGAGGTGAAAATCTGGAACATGTTGACCCTCCAAGAGGTTCTTGTATGTGTGGCCGAATTCCGGGTCACTGTTGTAGAGCAGTGGCCCATCAGAAGTCTCGTGCCCACAAGAGTTGAGGACGGTGGTTAACGCCATGATCGGTGGTCGACTGAGGCAATCTGCAACATTATTAGTGTTGCCCTTCCTATACTTGTTATTCAAATGGAACTCTTGCAGGTATGTGGACCACTTCTGATGGCGATCATTCTGTAATTTCCCTTGGGTCTGTATGAACTGCAGGGGTCGGTGGTCTGTGTGGATGACCGTTTCCTTCCCCAAAATCTAATGCTTCCATTGTCGACAGGCCTGCACAATGGAATACATCTCTTTATCATAAGTGGGATACTTCCAAAATATGTCTGAAAGTGTTTCACTGTGATATGCCACTGGATGCTCGTGTTGAGTAAGGACTGCCCCAATAGCATAGTCAGAGGCATCTGTCTCGACCTCAAATGGTTGTTGTAAATCTGGTAAAGCGAGCACTAGTGCTGTGCAGAGGTGATCTTTCAACTCTATGAATGCCTTCTGTTGAGATTCAGACCAAAAGAATTTTTCCTTTGCCCCTCCCTTGGTGACTTGACTCAAAGCCCAAGTGATATGAGAAAACCCCAACACGAATCTGCGGTAGAAGTTGTCAGGACCTAGAAATCTGTGGAGCTCTGTTAGAGTGGTCGGAGATGGCCAATATTGAATGACTTTGATCTTGGCTGGATCCACATGCACCCCCTGTTCATCAATAATGTATCCCAGATACTGAACCTCGGTCATGCCAAAAGTGCATTTCTCCAAATTGGCACATAGCTTGTGTTGCCGCAGTGTTTGGAGAACCTGCCAGATGTGGTGGAGGTGCTCTTCCCAACTTTGGCTGAAGATCAGAATGTCATCCAAGTATACCACTACAAATGAGTTGGTGAATGGCCACAATATGTCATCCATTAGCCTCATGAAGGTTGCAGGAGCATTCGCCAACCTGAAAGGCATAACCAACCATTCGAAAAGGTCGTCTTTGGCTTTGAAGGCAGTCTTCCACACATCAGAGGGTTCGATTGGTACTTGGTGATATCCTGACTTCAGATCAATCTTGCTGAAATATTTTTTCCCCTTTAGTTGGTCAAGGAGGTCATCAATCTGTAGGATCGGGTACCTATTACGGATAGTGATCTTGTTCAGCACCCGATTGTCAATACAGAGTCTCCAAGTCCCATCCTTCTTCTGTACCAACACAATTGGGCTCTCGCAAGGTGATGAACTCGGATGGATGTGGCCTTTCTGCAGAAGCTCCTGAATCTGCCTCTTGATTTCATCGTTCTCCAGAACGGAGCGCCGATAAATTGGTCCATTGGGTAACGACGCACCTGGGGTCAGATCGATGGAGTGCTTGACCTGACAGTGCAGAGGAACCCCTACGGGGGAGGTGAAGATGTCCTCGTACTCCTCCACGACCTTGTCCATCTGTAGTTGTCGTGCAGAGGGGCCCTGTCTGGAGGTTGTGGCCATCGTCTTCTTCTTTCCTTGAGGGCGTATGATCAGGAAAACAATTTTTCCAGCTTTGGAAATGAGCTTACTGCATTGTTTTGCAGTAATCAAAGAGATGGCAGCAGGCGGTGCTACCTCTAGTATCCTATACAACTGATTTCCCAAAGTAATAATAACAGCACGGGGCCTTGATTCGTACACAGCATGTCGCTTCCACAAGTATGGTTGTCCTAATAATACATCACAAACTTCAAGTGGAGCAATGTCACACAATACCTCATCTGTGAAGGGCTTGATGTTGTATGGAAGGCGACACTGTTGGCTCACGCGAAGATCCCGTCCTTGGTGCAGCCACCCGATGGTGTACGGTTGTGGATGTGCTGTGGTCGGTTAGCCCAACCACTTCACGACCTCTACCGAAATGAGGTTCTTTTGGCTCCCACTATCGAAAATGAACTGTAGCGGGGAGCCCCTTACCCACATCTGGGAGTGGAAGAGATGCTCCTCCTCCTCCGGATCTACGGGTTCATTTTTCTGGATCTTGGCAGTAGCAACAATGGCGTTGGGATCCACATCAATGATCTGCTTCCCTTTGTCATTCCCCTTGTCAGGTTCTGACTCAAAGTCGGAACATGCATCTGATTCTAAAACCTTTAGTTCAGCCACCAGTGACTGCGTGGCCCGACACTCACTTGTGTTGTGAGTGGAGCTCTTATGGAACTCACGCCATGTTCCTGTGTCCTTTTTCGGCTTTGCGGCACTGTTATTTGCTTGTAGCTTTGGTGGGTTGTCTTGGGCTGCCCCGCCTTGGCTTTGTCCCTTGTTCTGTGGTTTAGGGGCACCTTTCCCTTGCTTTGGATTTGCAGATCCAAAGTCTTGCCTCTATTGTTTAAACTTCTACTCGATCTTGATGGCATATCGGTATGCTATGACGAGCGATGAGATGTTCAGGAATTCCATTTCTTCCTGGATGTACTTGTGTAGGCAGCCGCGGTATTTGAGTATCAAATGCTGCTCCGAATCCTTGATACCCAACTTCGTGCAAAGGGTATGGAAAAGATTGGTGAACTTTGGCACATCTTGATCCCTTCCCTGCCGCAGCGTGGTCCACTTCATGTATTCGTCCTCATAGCTTCCAACAAGGTAGTATTGCTCCTTGATGGCATCCCGGAATGAATTCCAGGTGGTTGCGGCTGAAAATAGCGACCCTGTAGTTTCATCCTTCTGCTCGCAGTAGGTTTCCCACCAGTCCTTGACGCGGGGGGCTGCTTTGAGAAGAGCGAAAACAATCTTTTCCTGACTCGAAAATTCATGAACAGAAAAATAACCCTCTAGCAGATTTAACCATTTATCTATGGCATCTGCATCTATCTGACCCTCGAATATGGGGATTTCAAAATTAACTTGTACCTTAAAGGGCATGGCGTTTCCAGAGTAGCTGCTGGAAGCTGATGCATCACTTTTGGGTAGCCGCTGAAGGATTTGGGCAAGGTTGTCCATCATCGCGTTTCGTTGTCGCTCGTGGGATTCTTCAAGCAAGATTTTGATAGGATCTCCTGCTCCCTCATCTTTCTTCTCATCCGCCATGGGAGGCCGTCAAGATTTGCGAGGCTGGTCTTGCAAAGGTTCGACCAACTCAAGCCTTAACTCCTTATATCCCGACCTCGTTGGGGACATGTAAAGAAAAATAGAGAAAAAGCAGACTGCTCTGATACCACTGATCCAGAGTTAAATAGGAATGCAACAAATTACCGAGATAACCAAATACACAAAGATGCAGCGGAAATAATACTTCATTTCATTAATGGAAAATACTGAAATATGCTTACAACCAGAAATGGAAATAAACCATCTAGGGCGATGATAGCTTATCTCTGAGAAGAGATGTGTGGCTACATGCCTCTAAACTGTCTTACAATGAGGCTCGAAGGCCTATTTATTGTTGAGAAACAATGGAAAACGCTTCACGTTCCAAAACCTAACCCTAGAATATGAAACGCCAAATTGTGGGCCCTGTTTTTGGGTAAGCGCCCCGTTTTTGGGTAAGTTGGTACATCAACTTCCCGAGGTCGTGAATTGGTCGTACTATCTCCATTTGATGCGCATGATAGCCCGTTGGAAAGATCTCTCCGAGGACTACGACAGAAAAGGCGATTTTTAGTTAGAAAAATCGCTGGCGGTAGATTTCCCAAAAAATGTCGTTTAGGGCCTCAAAACGGCTCCGGAAGTTTAGGACCCGAAAAATTGCTAAAAATAGTAAATTGTGCTATAATTAAGGAAACTGAAAAAACTGAAAGAAGCACTAGAGGGTATCCAAGTGGAATTAGCGGGTGGCCACCATTATCCACCTGGATCACCCCTGCTGGTAAGGTCTAGATCCATGTGGCCTCCTTTGGTTGAGGAAGTAGAGTGGTTCGGTGGCTCCTTCAGCCCCTTAGTACATAGCTTTAAGTCCGGGTAAGGTTGGGCACTGGTTTGTAGAGTGGTTTTCCTCACAAACGAAACATACCTCTATAGAGTGCAATGGGCACTCGTTCTTAGGATGCTTCCTTGTGCATCTAGGACAAAATATGGCCAAAGCCCTCTCAACTTCCTCTTTCTTCTGTTGGATTCAGAAAGTATCCAGTTGCATGGCAATGGTCTATCTCACCTCACTTTTAAGGTCTTCCATCTAATTTTTAAACTCATGTTTGGAGAAGGTGGCACTAGTTGAAAGTGGACTCCCCCTACCTCTTTTCTGGGCTGCCCTAGAATGGTTTCTAAACACAGTCTTTATGTCATCATAAGGTAGTTGGTAGATGTCTCCTCCAGCTAGCAAATGGAGGGTATCTAGAAGGTCTTCAGGGACTCCTTGGAGCAGAACCAGCTTTAGAGATTCGAGGTCAAGCGTGCACCTGGCCCTTTTATAACTGAGTTGGAACATTTCTTCATAGTCTTCCAAAGACTCATCACTTCCCATGGTCATTCGAAAGATTTCTCTCTTCATCTCCTTTGACCTATAGTAATCTCGGTATTTGTTGTTAAAGGCTCGCTGCATCTGAGCCCAAGTTGTGATACTGTTTCCAGGTAACCCCATGAACCAATGTAGTGCTGCATCCTTGAGGGTAGAGGGAAAGAGTTTCAACTTTTGCTCGTCTTCTACATAGTCATAAGTTCGACAAAGGACAACAAACTCAAACAAGAAGGTATCAGGGTCTTCAGTGGTCAATCCATGGAAGTGAGGTAAGACTGAGGGACTTATGTTTTTCATTTTTTGTGTCCCCATTTGTCTCTCAGATGGAAAGGGCACCCTGTATTCTCTCATCATTCCCTATATCATTCCTGTGTTCATCCATGGTCTCAGGAGGAACGTTTTCTTGCTCTTCTTTTGTTATAGGATCTTCGTATATCTCTGGAGGTTCACCTATAGGCTCTTCTGGATCACTGCCACTGAAGAAGAGAGAAGGGTGACCCAATGATGTGGTGGGGGTGTTGGGTAAGAATTTTCCTGTATTGTCTCTGTTCCTACGAGGCATGAAATGAAATATTTTTGGTTGATTTTTGTTTTTTTTCTGCTTGTCCCTGCAAAACTAAAATAGATTGAACTACAACTAACTAAAATCTATCTTGCTAAAATGAAACTGCAGAATTGAAATGAAAGCAGGAAAGGACTAATCTATGTTGCTGAAATGAAATTGCAGGAATGAAATGCTAAGCTACGCTTGCAGAATGGAAATTGCGGAATTGAAATGCTAATCTACGCTTGCAGAATTGAAATTGCGGAATTGAAATGCTAATCTATGAAAGCATGAAATGCTAATCTACGCTTGCTAAAATGAAATGAAAACAGGAAATGTATAATCTAATTTTGCGGAAATGAAATTGTAGAATGGAAATGAAACAACTACTCTAATCTTGCTGAAATAAACTACTTAGCACAAGGTTGCAGTAGAAATTAGAAGAAAGCAGCAATCACAATTACTCTGACACTTCCTCGGCAATAGCATCAAAAAGATGGTGGGCTCTAGTATTGCAACAATGATGTTGCAACTCCTGGGACTCCCTTCTTTACTTTTATCAACCCGATAGTTCGTAACAAACTTGGAAGTGACAATGCTATATGCACAAGTACTAGCTCTTGTTGCAGGCTGTGACTTGATCAACTGGCACAAGTCCACTAGGAGCTTAAGAAAACTTCTATGAGCTCTTAGAAGAAGCTTTTAACTATGATGGATGAAATCTAACTCAAAGGGGCTAGTCTACTTGCAGAAAGGAGATGAAAGCTGAAAGGAAATGCAAACCCTAGCAAACCCTAGTTTTACCGACTAACCCTATTGGTGCAAGAAAAGAGATGAAAGTTTCTGAAATGGATGCCATTGATTCTTTGAAAGGTAAAATGCATGTGACTAAGCTATTTTTGAAGTAAAATCTGGAAAAAACATCTTTTTGTATTTTTGAGTAATCTTGCAGAATTATTATGCATGTGCTTTAACTGTTTTTGGCTGTGCAGAGGTTGATTGGCGAAAGGAAATGGAGCGGGCGCTTGCAAGAGGTTGGGAAGGTGAGAAGAGGGCCTAAGGGGTCCCTATCACCCTTCCAGAGAGTTTCACAGTGATCAAATCTCAAGAAACTTCTCACATGATCTTCTACAGGAAGTCTGCAGGGGTTCTACAGGATGTTCTACAAGAAGAGCCGAGAGAGGATTTTGAGGGTTGATGATGGAAAAACGGTGGGAAAGTGGAAATGGAGGATGGACGAGGATGTGAAGAGGTCTAGGACCTGGTAAATGAGGCTAAGGAGTGATGAATATTGTTGGATTTGTTAAAGGATGGAGGGAGCAATGTTGCACAAAAATGTAGAAATTAGGTCAAATTGAAAAAGTGTGGCAAATGAAGGGAAGGAATCTAGAATTTGGGGTTGGAGCAGGTTGTGTGATGAAGGAAGAATAGGGAGGGATGTATTACAGGTGATCTACACACTATCTCTCAAAACTAATCAAAGAAAGACTAGAAAAATCAAAGATCTATCTACTTTGACCTAATATGACCTAAAAACCAGAAACATGATGAACAACAAGTTGTGAACAGGAAATCATGCAAGATAACTATGGAAACCTAAGCAAGAACAGATCTAAATATGCAAGCACAACTAATATCAACTTTTCCAACTAAAAATATAACACTAGCAATTGCATGGAAAGGAAAAAACATTGTTTTGTGGCAACAAGGATGCCTTGGTCTCAGCTCATGGTCCCAAGGAGGGAGAGATGAGATCAAGGATTGCTTGATGGCATTTTTGCAGATCTTTTCCTTTACCAAATTGTCAAATCAACCCAAAGCATGAAAATCTATTTTAATCATCAAAAACAACCTAAGTAACAAAGCAAGATCTTAACCTAAATAGCATAAATTATTCTATGAATGCAGCAAAGACACATAAAAGTACACAAAGGAGTTACTGGCACTTGGTTTGAGCCCAACTCCAAGAACTAAAACCTCTTGAAGCCTTCCTACTTATGCACCACGAGGACCTCCAATAGCCCTCCTTAACTTGAGGGGCTTGGCTGCTCAAAACTGCAAGTAATCAGCCACTTCACAAAAGCTGCTTGGCTGCCCTTGGAAATCATCTTTGGTGGGCTGCTGAACTCCGAGTTGATGGTGGAGAACTCGAGGAAGGGGCCATTTAGTGTAGGAGACACCCTTCCTACTAATCCTCAGCCTTGTTCCCTCATATTTGGCTGACAACTAGCTCATAAATGCTTGACCTTGGTCCAAAAGATGTCCAAAAATCTACAATAAGCATGTATTAGTCTTCATGGTCAAGTGACTGTTCTCATTCATTCAATTAACATAAATATACTCAAAAGCATGCATAAACTATGAAGAATGGTGGATTAATCGAGAATAATAGGCAAAATGAGCCCAATAAGTTACCCATTTTTGGGGCTCATCACTAAGTCAAATTGAGCCTTTCTTGCTACACTCAAAACTCCCTATTAGCAAGAAAGGGATTATCAACCACCACTATCTTGTACCTATGGAATTCGAACTTCTCTCTTGAAAAATCCTTTCCCAAGATTTCAACATCTTGTTCCTCGGTCAGAATATATTGTAGCAACATTATCCCATTCTACATACAACCCCATAAATGATGATACTAGATATCTATATGTTTGGATTGATTGTGAAATATTGGATTTTCAGAGAACTTAATGAAATTTTGATTATCACAATAGATCATAGTTGGATCCATCTCTTGACAAAACAATCCCACAAGTATCATTCTCATCTAGACTACCTCACATGCTACTTGAATTCCAATCATGTATTCAACTTTTGCTGTGCTGAGTGCCACATATCTCTGTTTCCTACTATACTAGGAAATTGTTGTAGATCCAACACTAAAAATTGAACCTAATGTACTCTTTCGTTCGGATGGACTACCTGCCTAATATGCATTTGTGAAGCCATGCAACTTCACTCTCTCTATCCGTTTGTACCATAATCCATATTGGGTAGTGCTTATGAGGTACCGTAAAACATGTTTTGCTGCCTTCCAATATAATTTGGTTAAACTAACCATAGCTTGGATCAACTGGTTGAATGCATAACACATATTTGGTAGTGTGTTCATAAGCTACATTAGTGAACCCACTGGCTACCAGTAAATGCTAACATCAAACTCTTCACCTGAAGTGGCATTCTCCTTCCTCTAGTTGGTCACTAGAGGTGTCTATATGGACTTCCAAATATCCATACGAAATCTCTACAGTATACCAATCATATACTTTCCTTGAGACATAAATGATTCCCCATCACCTTTCCATACTTCCAGCTAGAGGAAGTAGTGCTTGAGACCCATGTCTTTCATCTCAATTCCCTTGCAAGGTCCTCCTTGTAAAAGATGATCAACTTCTCATCACTTGTCAATATTAAATCATCAACATATTGTTGGCTTAAGGGGGTCTGGACTTGTTATCTCTTCTACAGTTTGCAGCATTTGATGGGAAAAAAGCAGGTTTGGCAGTGCTAGTTGTGCTTTCAAGAGGTTCGTAGTAGTGGATTTCTTCTTCCCCTTCATTCTCCTTATTCTCCCTCATAACCCCTTAATCTCTATTTTCTTCCTAAAATCGGTGTAAACCCATATTTACTTAAACCCCTGATTAGACTCTTAAATTCCCCATTCCTCTGTTTTCCACTTAAATTTCTCCATAACCCTGCCTAAACCTTTTTTCCCAGCTCCCAGGCTTTTTTATTTAAAACCTTTAAAAAAACCCGATAACCTGTTAAAGTCCTCGTATTAACCTATTTTGTTTTAACCCCGGGCGCAAGGTTTAGATCCACATGACCATAGGAATTTAACCCACTACGGCTTTACCTGTCACATCAACCTCTAAACATGTATATTAAATCTAGGCCGTCTGATTATCCCGCGGAGATCTAACGCTTATCGCAGCCCCTGCTTCCATAAACCACTCGACTGTTAGCCTGTGGGGAAGCGGTTTCCCGCCAGCCACATGGAAAAATTTAACATGACCGCACTCACCCTGTACGTAAACCACCGCAACCCAAAGGCGGTGCGGGGAAACTGCCCACCCGCTATACTTCGGTTCTCTCGCGCATTAACTACCCCGCATCTTCCATCCCCGATCACCGTCGGATCTGCCCGATGGTGATCCAACGACCCTCGTTAACCCCGATCGTCCATCTCCCAATGGACTCCATAAATTAATCCAGGCCGTACGTTATGTGATCTGACGGTTTATAATTGCTCCGCCCGCCCGTGATTTCTCCCGATAGCCTTCATAATCCATCTCCATCGTTGATTTGTGGATCTAACGACTAATGTTTGTTCTCCTCCTGTGCCCACCTCCGCCATTCTGTCCATACCTTTAACCTGTTTTGTGCTCCCGAAGGAGGAAGAAGGCGGCCACTGTTGCAGTTCCCAACACAATAAATCCTCAGCAACTGCATTTAAAGAAGAAAATGGCCGAAGGACAAATAGGACAACCTCAAGCAGTTAACACAGTTATTAGCTTGTATCAGTCAATACGCCACCTGTTCTAAGGAGGACTGCAGAGCATTAGAAAATGTCGATTTTGTTCATTTAAACATTCATATTTCAGCAGAGCACCATATCTGATTGTAAATGCGGTTGGTGGTCCATTATGACACCTCCACGCTTAGCATAACAGAGATATTTTGTAATCAACCTCCATATATACTCAGAGAACAGAATGTAATAGGTTGATGAGTGTCATTTTGTTGTAAGCTTCAACTTCTGGAGACTATAACTACTGTGATAACTACACTGTCTGGTCTTCATTTTCAGCTAATGCAAGCTTCTTTTGCTGTCAATTGCTCACTTTCCACTTCTTCTTTGTTCCAGGCTGTGCCTATTTTGCATTTATTCATGTGTTGTTGATGTTTAGCATTAGAGGGGTTGTCATCCCACCTTTGTGTTTTAATGTAGCATGTACCATTGAATTTGTATGTAGGTTTGTATTATTTTAATGCCAGAGAGCTGTCATCCTGTCTGTGTATTAGGAAACAAATTTACATACCTTTTAATTGGTTGCAGCTGGCCATCACAGGGTCTTGTGCATCTGCTGGTGTGATCAATATTCTCCATCATCACATTTTCCTTAAACTGTGAGTAATTGGTGGTCTAAAGCCTTGTAGTCTAGGGGTGTTCACCCATGTCTGGGGTTAAGCATAGTAGAAGTGGTTATTTGGCTTGAATATGCAGCGTTTCTTTCATTCCTCCACCATTTTTCCAACATTTTGTTGAGTTTGTAATGTTCCCAAGCATCTCTAAGATACAACCTAGGAGAGTTTCTTGGGGTGATAACATTAATTGGCACCATTGCTGGGGAGAGGAGAATTGAAGCTCAGCTTCCTTGGGAGAATGACTCAGCTTCAAGCTTTGATGATAGACAAGGTTTTAACATAGTTTCTGGTTGTAATCATCTATCTGGAGACTCCATTGGAGAAAGACCATCCTTTGGCGACTCAACATTGAAATTCTGGCGTAGTTGGTGAGGCATGTTCAAAGTTATTTTCAGAAATCATTAGTTGAACTAGTGCCTGATCCTGAGAAGATTGTTCAACAGAAGAAAATATCGCGGTAAGGAGCAACCAGGGTCAGGTAAGCCTTAAAGAATTTTTATGTATCTCAGCTAGTGTAGAAATACCTTCAGAGATTCATACAGCTCCTTGTTATTCATTTCCCTTTCAGACCTTAGTTGAAAGAAGCATCCATGATGTCCATCATATTCCTCTGTTTCTATCATTCTTTTCATTGATTCATTCCACTCGGTCCACCAGTACCCCTTTCATATACCTTAATCATGGCAGGCCAGCAAGCTCTTACAAAGATAGAAAGAATAGCTGCTGCTAGGTATGGACCCTTAGTCTTGCCTACTCCTTTGAATGCCATGCCTACAGGAGATTATCAAGAATTTATGCTTAAGTTTATTGGTACAGAAGGAGTAACAACTAAAGAGCATTTAGAGTCCTTTTATAGCTATGTTTATAACCTAGATATCAATGAAGAGGATGTCTAGATGAGGGTTTTTGTTCAAAGCCTAGATGGGGGAGCTAGAAAATGGTTTAGACAATTACCCCCTAGGTTTATTGCAGACATTGAGGCCCTAGATGATGTGTTCCTAAAGCACTGGGGGAATAATAAATATCTGCTCTTTTATCATGATGAATTTGGGAACTTGCTGAGGGAAGATGGTGAGCTGCTATCTGAATTTAACATCAGATTCAATCATATGTATAGCAGAATGCCAGCTGAAGTAAAGCCCACCTCTGCTTCTGCCATGCTTATTTATGCTAATGACTTTGATTCTCAGTTCTGCTTGCTGTTAAGAGAAAGAAGATGTACTTCTTTGGCTGATATGCAAACTGCAGCCTTTGAAGTAGAAGCAAACATAATTGTTGCAGAGAGACTTGAAGGTGATGCCGAGAGAAGAAGTCAAGGAGGTGAGTCCTCATCATCCTCAGAGCCTGAGATTGATGAATTAGCTAGGATGATTGAGTTCTTGGCCTCTGAAGTTTCCAAATTAAAAGATGAGTAGTATTCTGAAGAAGCAAGATCTCCTTGTGACTTTTCTTTTACAATTCCAAATCCATATAGAGGAGCATATGAACATTTGCAGATTTTGCAAAGAAGTAAAGTTACAAATGAAGATAAAGGGGTCAACACCCTTTTGCAGGATTCAGTCATGGAAGAAGAGTTGTTTGAAGATGAGGAGGTCCTTGGTTTGGAAGGTACTCCTTTCCTAACAAGGGCTGCTTATGAGAAAGCAATATCGAAAGGCACTGCTCCTGAGCTTGTTGTAGCTGCAGAACAACAAGCTGATCAACAGCTAGAACCCTCATCCTTGAACAATCTATCCTTGAAGCCAGCCCATCTTCACATGAGTATGTAGATCTGCCAGTTTTATAGCCTGCTTTTGTCCCCAGTCCAGTGATTAAAAAGGGAGAGGAATCCTCCCCATCATCTTTTGCTCCTCTGCTTGCTCAAAAGACAATCCCTCACAGTTTCCCCTTGAACACTGAGGCAGAAAATAGCTCAATTCTCAAAGCTGAGACTGATCACCTCAGTGTTGATTTTTTGAAACCTGCTCAGATGGCCTCCACACAGAATGAAAGGGTAGCTTAACAGAAGACAGAGGAAGATGGTGCATAGTTTTGGGAATCCTCTTTGGATAAGGCCTGTTTCAAGAAAAATGAAGGAGTAGAAAATGTCCCTGTGTCCCCTGCACAAGAATATAGTGGTACATATTTCATATTAGTTGTGCAGACTACAAAATACATAGGCAAGTACACAATAATCATGATTATTCAGCAGGTGTATAGAGGCTCCCATGACAAACATCCAAGGAGGAAAATATACAGAAGGGGAATGAAATTTGATCCCTATCTACCTATCAAGGTTAAATCTCCTAAACTCTTTGAGGTATAGGATCAAATAAATCCTGTTTTGTTGATCTATGATGAACCAGATGACAGGCAATAATTTTTATGGCCCAGCAGATGGGAAGTTTTTGAAATTTGAAGTGTGCCAGCCTTGATGTTATAATTTTGTTCTTTTAGCATAGATTTGGTTTGACTCCGTGCCCAATGGATACTAGGCATAGTTTTTAAAGTTGGTTTTGCATTAAGGAATTGGTTTGTAGGTTCTTGAGACCTCACAAGGAGGATCTCATCCCCAGAAGGAGCCAGTGTTAGCTCTGCTATAGTTTGCAGCATTTGATGGGAAAAAATCAGGTTTGGTAGTGTTGGTTGTGCTTTCAAGAGGTTCGTAGCAGTGGATTTCTTCTTCCCCTTCATTCTCCTTATTCTCCCTCATAACCCCTTAATCTCTGTTTTCTTCCTAAGCTCGGTGTAAACCCATATTTACTTAAACCCCCGCTTACACTCTTAAATTCCCCATTCCTCCATTTTCCACTTAAATTTCTCCATAACCCCGCCTAAACCTTTTTTCCCAGCTCCTGAGCTTTTTTATTTAAAACCTTTAAAAAACCGATAACCTGTTAAAGTCCCCGTATTAACCTATTTTTTGTTTTAACCCTTGGCACAAGGTTTAGATCCACATGACCATAGGCATTTAACCCGCCGCGGCTTTACCTGTCACATCAACCTCTAAACGTGTATATTAAATCTGGGCCGTCCGATTATCCCGTGGAGATCTAACAGTTATCGCAACCCCCGCTCCCATAAACCGCTCGACTGTTAGCCCGCGGGGAAGTGGTTTCCCGCCGGCCACGTGGCACAATTTAACACGATCGCACCCGCCCTGTACGTAAACCACCGCAGCCCAAAGGCGGTGCGGGGAAACCGCCTGCCCACTATACCACCGTTCTCCCACGCGTTAACTACCCTGCATCTTCCACCCCTGATCACCGTCGGATCTGCCCGATGGTGATCCAACGGCCCTCGTTAACCCCAATCATCCATCTCCTAATAGACTCCATAAATTAATCGAGGTCGTCCGTTATGTGATCTGATGGTTTATAATTGCTCTGCCCGCCCGCGATTTCTCCCGATATCCTTCATAATCCATCTCCATCGTTGATTTGTGGATCTAACGGCTAATGTTTGTTATCCTCCCGTGCCCGGCTCCGCCATTCTGTCCATACCTTTAACCTGTTTTGTGATCTTGAAGGAGGAAGAAGGCGACCACTGTTGCAGTTCCCAGCGCAATAAATCCTCAGCAACCGCATTTAAAGAAGAAAATGGCCGAAGGACAAACAAGACAACCTCGAGCAGTTAACACAGTTATTATCTTGTATCAGTCAGTATGCCACATGTTCTAAGGAGGACTGCAGAGCATTAGAAAAGGTCGATTTTGTTCATTTAAACATTCATATTTCAGTAGAGCACCATATCTGATTGTAAATGCGGTTGGTGGTCCATTATGACACCTCCATGCTTAGCATAGCAGAGATATTTTGTAATCAACCTCCATATATACTCAGAGAACAGAATGTAATAGGTTGATGAGTGTCATTTTGTTGTAAGATCAACTTCTTGAGACTGTAACTACTGTGATACCTGCAGTGTCTGGTCTTCATTTTTAACTAAGGCAAGCTTCTTCTGCTGTCAATTTCTCACTTTCCACTTCTTCTTTGTTCCAGGCTATTCCTGTTTTGTATTTATTCATGTGTTGTTGATGTTTAGCATTAGAGGGGCTGTCATCCCACCTCTATGTTTGAATGTAGCATGTATCATTGAATTTGGATGTAGGTTTCTGTTATTTTAATGTCAAAGAGCTATCATCCTGTCTATGTATTAGGAAACAGATTTACAGACCTTTTAACTGGTTGCAGTTGGCCATCACAGGGTCCTGTGCATCTGCTGGTGTGATCAGTATTCTCCATCATCACATTTTCCTTAAACTGTGAGTAATTGGTGGTCTAAAACATTGTAGTATGGGGGTTTTCACCCATGTTTAGGGTTAAGCATAGTAGAAGTGGTTATCTGGCTTGAATATGCAGCATTTCTTTCATTCATCCACCATTTTTCCAACATTTTGTTGAGTTTGTAATGTTCCTGAGCATCTCTGAGATACAACCTAGGAGAGTTTCTTGGGGTGATAACATGACCTAGGTTCAGAGTTAGCTGTTCCAACCAACAAAACCCTACACTTTCGACCCTTTTAGCAACAACCTGCGCAACACAGGTTGTAGTCTCACTCGAGGCAGTATTGGGGGATGATAGAACCAAGTTTCTACATCGAAAGTTCTGTGTGATGGGTTTCTGTCGCTTATAGGGATTTATTCTGACCTTCGAAAACCCTAACCCTTAAAATGCAGAAAAATGGTAACTTAACGAAAACATATTCTAACTCTGAGCCAATTGCCTTAAATATTCATAAAATTATGTGAATTATCAGATCTACCACTTTCACGCATATATTAAGCGTTTCTTATTGATAATTATAGAAAATAGAGCGAATACACAGAAAATGTAGAAGTAAACACAAAGGCATAGATACACAGGTGTTGCTTTAAAATAGTCTTTATTATAATCAATCCTTCTATTACATACCCTTTATTCCCTCCGAACATAGCTGCAGGGGCCCATGCACTCAACTTTGGACTTACCAAGGTCTCCATGCACAGAGGTGTAGGAGCCTTCCCCTTCACCTAAGTGCAAAAAATAGACTTTTCTTAACTTAGATTACTTTCCCATACATATATCTTCAATTATTCACTGACTCACTAAGACTTGTTTATATATGTTCTTTCATTACAATACCATGGTTTGCGAAGCGTGGGTGGGTCACAAAACATCTTACTTCTAACATACTAAGGGGATTTGAACTTACTAAAGCCCCTTTGACTTCTACGACCTTCACACTCCACTCCTCAAAATGCAGAGACTTTACATAAATAACAAAAAATATTACAAAATTGACCCTAGGGGACCTTGTCCCAATAGGCCCCCAACACAAAGTCATGACTCGTCCTCAAGTCACTCTGTTGGTGGCACCTCAATCTTCGCCTGCAGCTCATTGAATTAAATCTTCAAAACTTGTAGGTCTGTTTCCCCTACGTAGCCGCTTGACATACTTCTTCAACCAATTGTTCATTGGTTGGGACTTTGATTGCAAGGCCCATTGTTATCTGTGTTTGCTACATGGACTTTAGCTTTCCTTGCACTGACAACATCAAATGACTGGCCTCATCCACCCAAGGCTACGTCCTTGAAGATATTATTTCTTCCTTGGTACGCAGCTCATCAATTTCACTCTGGATGAGCTTTCCCTCCTGCAATCAGGTGAACCTTTGCACTGGTGCTAAGGTTCGTGCGATCGACCTAATTTCATCGAACTGTCTCTACTTCTCTTTGATGTCTGCTTCAATCTTCTGCAGAGTTGGATCCTCCTGCAACGAGGTCCATAATTCCATGGCCTGTTCAAATAACTGAGTGCATCCCTTGACTACAGCGTCCAAGGTGGCCATCTCTTCTTTAATAGCAACTTCGCGCTGCTCTCAAACTTCTGGAGGGGTAGTGGGCTGCAGCTTAAGTTGTAGCTCAGAGATTTGCAACTGCAACTCAAACCTGAATTTTCCAATTTTTTCCTGTGACTCCCTTACTACAACAGCTAGCTTCTGAATCTTCTCCAAAGGGGCCACTTCTGCCTCAATCTAGAGGTTGGGGAGCTCACTACAAGCCTGTGCAATAGTAGCCTCCAGCTGTTGACTTCGCACGGCGAACTCCTCCTTTTCCTTGAGGGCCTACACCTTTTCCTCAAAGATCTATGTATTATTTGTTTTTACCTTGTTGATGATAAATAGTGTGCATTTTTTCCGGATTCATAGCTCGTTTGATACCCCTTGGTGCAGCTCGTGCAAAGTTTGAATGGGAAGTGTGACCAAATTCAGACTAAGATCCTTCATGTGTAGCAGGTGCGTTGTGACTTCTACTAAATCGACGCGTAGGAATCTCTTTGGAACTGCACAGTGGAAAGGTCCTGTGTGAGTTATGCATCTAGAGATGACCTGCTCACTTATTTCAGGCTCACTTGCTTCAAGCTCGCCTGTCCCACGCTCGCTTGAGGACACCTGTTTGGATCTGTAATTCTTGCAAGTCATGATGTACCTTACCTAGATTTTGTTGGTACTTCTCTTCAAAGTGGCCCCAAAGATCGGTAGTTGCATCGCAGACCACATCCCCAATTTTCATCTAGGTCCCCCTATGTGAGGACCAAAAGTGTCGCGCTTGCTAATTTATCTGATTTTTTCTTCTTCTGCGACCCTGTTGAACTCCTTTTCTGCCTCTTCTTGATGATGAAGTGGGACTCCAAGCCTGTGCCCCCTTCCTCTTCTCCCTCTATCTCTTGCGCTTGGTGTCTGTCTCGCCAAGGTCAATGGTGGAATGTGACATAGTCTTTTCCTTTGTGTTGGGTGATGTTAGTGCTTAAATAAGAAGAAAGAAAGCATGAAATGAGATAAGAACAATGCATGAGAAAGATTAAACAAAAAACTAAAATGGAGAAAATGAAACAATGCTTAAATTAAGTATAAACAAATCAACAAAGGCATAGGAACATAATTCCCTTTATTGAATGCTGGTAAAAGAGCTAAAAATGAGATATCAAAAAACTTGAAGAGAGTTTTCTTGAGCAATGGTGCTCAAGAGCTCTTAGCAAGGAACTCCTTCCTTCAATCTCCTATGCAAACTCACTCTCTCTAAAGAAGCTAAGAGAAATCTCAATGATGATGGAACTCTCTTAAAAATGAAATGCAAGTTTTCCTTGGGGAAATTTTGCTAGCATAACAATGCTCACACTTATTCTTCTTTTGGTTTTCCAATGCCTTGTTTATTTAGAATTTGAACTCCTCCTTCCCTCTCATAACTTATTAATGAGAAAATGGCTAGAGAGAAGAACATGAGGACTTCCTTGGGGGCTGCATATCTCTAGGTAGCATTGAAATAATCTATCTTCAAGAAGTACATGTCAGGAGTAGTTAGCCCAAATCACTTGGAGTGGTCATGGACGCTAACTAAACTTTCAAGCGATCAGTGTGGCTATCGAAGATATAGTTCCACAAAACTACAGTAATGTAGAAGATCGTGCAGAGGAACCTTATGCCATGTCCACTCTCAAAGTATTACAAAGTGGTCCCATGGAAAAAAAAATATTTCCTATCAACTATAGCCAGAGATGACCCTATGCTTCTAATCGAGTTGTCTTTGACATGGAGAAAAGTACACCATGCCTTTCCTACCAACATACATTCTAGGAACATGTTCATACAAAAGGTAAAGTTTTTCACCACACCGTCATTGATGAATGTGGATATACCTGTGTGATGTATACTTCCTATTGACTCACCCTAGTATTTCCCACTCCCACTCCATCATTGAACTCCCTTAAAGCTTTTGATGCCCATAATTTCATCCCAAATGGATATCCTATTGATTTTCCCATCACTCTTGGAGGGAAAACAATTATGGTTGATATTGAAATTGTTGATCTCCCACTCGATTACAACCTTCTATTTGGACGTAGTTGGATTTACTCAATGAAATCCATTATCTTTTTCAGTTTTCCTGCTTATCCATTTTCCTCACCAGGGAAAAATTGTGAAATTGGACCAACTATCTTTCTCCATCTCTAAATTTCAACCATTGAATTCTAACAATGTTGCTTTAGTGGGTGGTACTCAAAAAACTTTCATTGCTAATGGTACCAGTGTTTTGAAGGACTCCACTCTTTCATAGTATTTACCTCTACTGCCACCTGAGGTTCCTATGGTCATTTCTATGGTCTCTGTTATGCCTACTAGATCTATAGATCTTGGGATCGTCTCGACCCCTTCAACTTTTGATTCTTGTAGAGATCAAATTCTCCTATCACCAGTGGAACTAGTTGGTCAAGATATTTAGTTTGCAGCTACATCTCCTCCTTCCTTGGTTGGGGCCCATGATCTTGTGAACTCTTCCATTGAAACTCCCTCAACTGATATTCTCACCAATGTCCTCCTCTCTTACGAGAATATTACAAAGTTTATGTATCTAGCTAAGCAGTCTTTGGATGAGTTCCACCCTTGTGTCTCAGTCTCTTTTCCATCTGCACTAAACATGAATCCTCTAAAAATCTAGTCCCTTAATCAATCTAAGCTTGTTCCTTCTTCTTTGACACTTGTTAAACAATTATACTCATAAGGAAACTTAAATAATCTCTTGGGGGAAGGAACCATTCAAACCATATACCTTAGTCCTTACACTATAACTTGGGTCTTTTCTGAAGGGGCCTATGAATCCAAAGACTATGATGGGCACCCGCTCAAAAAGGTACCACACCTAGAACCTTGCTAACATGTGTTTTGTAACTTCTTGTACAAAGTTTTGATATTTTTGGTGTGCTACTTTCCCTTTTTATTTGTTTTCTAATGTTTTTAGTACTTCAAAAATACCAAAACTTGGATGATTGGTTTGTTGCATCCAAGAAAAAAAATTACATAATTTTCAAAATCTAAAAAATTTAAATGAGAATTCTTTTTATGGTCTTTTCCTCACTCGTTAAACCAAAAAAAACCTCAAGTTTACTTTTTTGAGCTAGTTAAAATCCCACAAAGAAGACTGGGCTTTATTTTTAGGGAATTTTTCTCGCTCATGAAACAGAAAAAACCTCAAGTTACCTTCTTAGGGCTCGTAAAACTCCTACGAAGAAGAATTGGGCCATTCTTTTTTTGTTATTTTCTTGCTCTTTAAACTCAAAAAGATACTACAAGTTTTCTTCATTTGACTCATTTCAAACTTTATGAAGAATATCGAGTTTACTTTGTTGCCCTCATATTCGTAACAAAATAAAGTGGGTGTCTATTATGCATAGTTTTATCACTTTATCCAAACTCAATGGACTAATTAAAAAAAAGGAATTATGTCAGGTATACTATTAACCCTTTGTTGCACCCACTCATCAACCATGATAAAGATACCCCTGGACTCTTCTCTAAGTTGTTTTTAGACTCTCTAAATGTGAAAATCTTATTTAGTTTACCCATTCTAGACTCATTAAACCTAAGTGATTGGGAACAAATTGGAAGAAGTAGTGGTTGCTTCATCTATACTTGATGGAATTTTTCGATAGCAACCTATTTTCCATCTCTTGAACATGGCATGTTTTCCAATATATTTCATTTTCATGAAATTGTTTGCAAATTGTACCAAATTATGAGTTTTGTCTTGATACCTTGATAACCCTGCATCTTTGTATCCAGCTCCTCCTCATGTTCTCAAGTCTAAGATCCATGGTATTTTTGGTGTCATGCCTTATGTTGTTCAAAGGATAATATATTTTTTTCTACCTTTATCAACCATTTGATCAGATGCCCATTTCCTTGAGTCAATTAATCCTATTGTTCTACTCTATCTTCAAAATCAATCATTTTGTCCCACTTCGTGTCAATTGATATAGGACTCCTTATTGCATACCTTTGATAAATCCCTTCTTATTGACTTTAACACATTATCTAGGAAGTGGTGTAGAGACATCACAATACCCTAGATCTTGTAGTCCTTAATGGAAGGTTTTCATGCATTTGATTATGGGTTTTCACTATTAGCTCCCACTTGAATGATTCTGTGAGTGTTCGACCTTAACCATTTTATCAATATTTGCTAGATTGTCTTGCGCATCTTGGAGACCATCATCCTTATTAGTGGCCATCGTGATATTTGTTAATGGTTTTCAAAAATTGACCAGTAATTAGATGATTTCTCACATGTTTTGTTAGGTTGTGTTATATTCTTTCCACGACTAGCCCACGTAGTTAATCGAGGGTTAGAGGGGGAGGGTCACATGGTTTTCGGTCCATGGTATTGGATGCTTCGGCATGTATAAATATGTATTGTAAAATTGAAAGGAAAATAATGAAAAATCAAGTTGGTAGTCCCGATTTTGGGATCCAGGGGAAAATATCTGTGTATATGTGTTTTATGTGTTATGCTCTCGCATTGTTTATTTTCTATGTTTTAGAATTCATATGCAGGTAATTTTTGTATGGGGTTAAAACCTACATTTGGTATCAGAGAATATTTAGCTTCAAGGGGACGCCTTTGTTGCTGAGGGGTTTCGCTCGGGCCTGTAGTAGACCCTGTTCAGTGGGAGATTTGCAAGATCGATTCTGGTGGTGAAAGAAGATAGCAAGCAGTTGAAAGATAGAGATCAAGAAATTTAATGGTCAGATTTTTGAGTTGTGGAAACTCAAGATGGAGGATCTTTTGGTGGATAAAGATCAATGGATCGCAGTAGATTCGGATACTAAACCAATGGGAGTGTCTGATGAAGAATGGAAGAAGTTGAATCGGAAGGCAAAGAGCACAATACAAATGTGTGTCTCAGATTCAATATTGCTGAATGTATCAGGGGAAGCTATAGCGAAGGCTTTGTGGGACAAGTTAGGGACTTTGTACCGATCTAAGTCTCTGGTGAGTAAAATATTCTTGCAGAAGAAGCTGTATAACCTAAGGATGAAAGATGGAGACTCAGTGATAGAGCATCTGAACGCATTTAATACTGTGGTAAGTTAGTTAGCATCTGTTGATATTAAAATTTCAAATGAAGATAAGTGCATTAGTTCGTTGTGTTCTCTACTAGATTCATGGGATAGTCTAGTTATTGCAATAGGTAGCAATGCAATTGCCTTGCAGTTTGATGAAATAGTCTTAGCGTTGTTGATGGAGGAGATGAGACGGAAAAATATGGAGAGCCAGAATGGTGATGCCTTGCTATACGAGGACGGTCCCAGAACAAACAAAAATAATTCATCGAGTGGGAGATATAAATCTAGAGGGAGATCTAAATCTCTAGGAAAACCTATAAAGGTGGTGTGATAGAAATGCGGAAAGGAAGGGCACTACAAAAGGGACTGTAAATCTAAAGCTCCTGATAAAGGAAAGGGATCTGATGATTCTCCTTCTGCAAAGGCGAAAACCACCTCAGATGAAGGTGGGGATGTGTACTTGGCTTCTTTAAGTACACATGTTCATGAAACATGGTTGATTGACTCAGGTGCATCCTTTCACTTCACTCCCCATAGAGAGTGGTTCCGTGAGTATGAGAAATACGAAGGTGGTGATGTCTTATTGGGGGATGATAGGAAGGCTAGAATTGTTGGTCACGGAAAATTAAAGTTGAAGTTGCAAGGTGGAAGGGTTAGAACACTTCCAGGTGTTCTACATATTCCTGCATTGGCTAGAAATTTGATTTCTGTAAGCAAGTTGGATGATGCAAGTGTAAAGACAGTGTTTGAGAAAGATACCTACAAGATGGTTCGGGGAGCACTGGTATTGATGCGGGGAGTTCGGATTGGAACTTTGTGCAAGCTGCAAGGTAGCACTGTTTTTGATGGGTGCAACAGTTTTGTGGTTCCTGAAAGTGGAGCTGAAAATCTAGTGGTCTCTGGAGAGAAGACCATGTTGTGTCATCAAAGGCTTGGACATATTGGAGAGAAGGACCTTCTAATACTTCATGGTAAAGGTATGGTAGAAGGTATGAGTAATAGCTCTCTGGATTTTGATTTCTGTGAAAATTGTGTATATGGGAAGCAGAATTGGGTGAGTTTCCCCTCTGGTGGTAAGAGGGCGAAACATATAATAGAGCTTGTGCATAGTGATGTGTTTGGACCTATGAAGGTTCCATCACTGGGTAAGTCTGTGTACTATGTATCATTTATAGATGACTTCTCAAGGAATACATGGATATATTTCCTTAAGAAGAAATCTGAAGTCTTTGACAGGTTTAAATAATTTAAGGCTCTAGTGGAAAACCAGACAGAGAAGAAGATAAAGGTGCTGAGGATAGATAATGGTGGAGAGTTTCGCAGTAAAGAATTTGAAGAATTCTACAAGAAGTGTGGTATAGCATGGCAGAAGACTACTCCATATACACCTCAGCAAAATGGAGTTGCAGAAAGAATGAACAAGACATTGATGGAAAGGGCAAGAAGCATGCTCAGTGGTGCTGGGTTAGGACAGGAATTCTGGGCAGAGGTGGTGGATACTGCATGTTACCTGGTCAACAGGTCACCTTCATCAGCGTTGGAGGATAAGACTCCACAAGAGATATGGACTAGTAAGAAACCCTCTCTTTCACATCTGAGGATATTTGAATGTGATGCATATGTACATGTTCCAAAGGAGAAACGAACCAAGTTGGATAGTAAATCTGAAAAGTGCATCTTTATTGGGTATAAGGATGGTTTAAAGGGTTATAAGCTTTGGAACCTAGTCACACAGAAGGTTGTGTACAACCGATATTTGGTGTTAAAAGAGGTAAAAGATGTTATTAAACATGAAGTCCAACCAAAGGAACCTGAGAAGATAGAGTTTGAGCTAAAGGAGGAAGAATCAGACTTTACAACAGAGGAGGAATCAGAAGATGAGAAGCCACAAACTCCAGTTGTGAGAAGATCAGTTCGAGAAAAAAGGCAGCCAGAAAGGTATAGTCCATCTGCTTTATGTTCAAATTTTTCTTTGTCTGTTACTGACGATGATCCTAGAACTATGAAGGAAGCAGTGGATTCAGAGGATGGAGAACTCTGGAAAGAGGCCATGGTTGATGAAATGGCATCTTTGCACAAAAATGAGGCTTGGGATCTGGTGGAGTTGTCGATTGAAAGGAAAGCCATTGGTAGCAAATGGGTGTTCAAAAAGAAGACAAATGCATAAGGAAAAGTGGAGAAATACAAAGCTCAGTTGGTAGCAAAAGGTTATTCCCAGGTGTCAGGAATTGATTTTGGTGATATTTTTTCTCCTGTTGCCAAGGTAACTTCTATTAGATTACTTTTATCTGTTGCTGCTGCTTTTGATTTTGAGGTAGAATAGATGGATGTGAAGATAACATTTCTTCACAAGGATCTGGGAGAGGAGATCTACATGAAGCAACCTGAAGGCTTTGCGGTGAAGGGTAAGAAAGAACTAGTGTGTAAGTTAAAGAAGTCTCTGTATGGGTTAAAACAGTCACCAAGGATGTGGTATCAGAAACTTGATACATTTATACGGGGACTTGGCTTCACCAGAAGCAAAGTAGATCACTATGTGTATTTTAAATTAATTGGTGGCCATGTTATTTATTTGGTCTTGTATGTGGATGATATGTTGCTGGTTGGAAATGATAAAGAAATTATCCAGGATTTGAAGACTCAATTGTCCTCCAAATTCGACATGAAAGATCTTGGTGCTGCAAACTATATTTTGGGCATGGAAATTAAAAGAGATTGGGAAAAGAGGAAGCTCTAGTTAAACCAGAGGAAGTATGTCGAGACAATACTGCAGAGGTTTAATATGCAGGATAGTAAACCGATGAAGGTTTCTATTCCTGTAGGTATGAGGTTATCTGCTGAACAGTGTCCCAAGACACAAGAAGAGGAAGAGGACATGTCCTGTGTTCCATATGCAAGTGCAGTCGGTAGCTTGATGTATGTAATGGTCTGTACTAGACCAGACATTGTACATGCAGTGGGAGTATTGAGCAGGTTTATGTCAAAACCAGGGAAGGAGCATTGGACATCAATGAAGCGGGTTTTCAGGTATTTGCGTGGCACTAGTAATTATGGTTTGTGCTACCAAGGAAGACTAGGATTGGACAGAATGTTGGATATTCGTGGCTTTGCTGATGCAGACTGGGCAAGAGATCTGGATCAGAGAAGATCTACAAGTGGGTATGTGTTTAACCTATTTGGAGGTGCAATGAGTTGGATGAGTAAGAAATAATCTGTAGTGGCACTATCAACTACAGAGGCAGAATACATGGCAACCACTCATGTAAGCAAAGAAGCAGTTTGGTTGTAGAGATTGTGTTCAAGTATGGGGTTAGTACAGGAAGCTATAAGGATAGACTGTGATAGCCAAAGTGTAATTTTCTTGGCAAAGAACCCTGCATATCATTTAAAGACAAAGCACATTGATGTTCAGTATCATTTTGTGAGGGATATGATAGAAGACAAAAAAGTGTTGCTGGTAAAGGTGGACACTTTGAAGAATACTACAGATGAATTGACAAAATCTGTGAGCTCTGAGAAGTTCTCTTGGTGTAGAGAGATGATGGGCATTTCAAGGCTGGAAAAATGACTAAGCTCTCTTTTGGCCCCCTGTGGAAAGAAAACAACAAGTGGGAGAATGTTGGGTTGTGTTATATTTTTTCCACAACTAGCCCATGTAGTTAACCTGGGGTTAGAGGGGGAGGGTCACATGGTTTTCAGTCCATGGTTTTGGATGCGATGGTTTTCGGTCCATGGTATTGGATGCTTCGACATGTATAAATATGTATTGTAACATTGAAAAGAAAATAATGAAAAATCAAATTGGTAGTCCTAGTTTTGGGATCCAAGGGAAAATCTCTGTGTATATGTGTTTTATGTGTTATGCTCTCGCATTGTTTATTTTTTGTGTTTTAGAATTCGTATGCAGGTAATTTCTGTACGGGGTTAAAACCTACATGTTTGACATCAGCTCATTTATTCACATGTGCAGAATTATGCTATTATGTGATGGTGATGAAGACCTTGGGTAGAGGCTTACATCACTCAACATTGTTTCCTCTCCCAAGTTGTGACTATTGTTTTTTGGAGACAACATATCAACTTGATTACATTATGACTTCTATCCACATTATACTTATTGATGGACGATCTGCCATAAATCCATCAGACATCATTCTAGTTTAGCTATTGAGCATGGGAATGCCTAAATCAGGACATAATTATTATATATATTTGACATAGGTTTGTTGTTTTTAGGCCTCCTTTTATTCGAAAACTTTGACGCTCTATCTCTTCAACTATGATATAGATTATGTTGCTCGTCACCTTCTTCTCTAACCTCACAGTTTAGGGGGCACCTTTTATGTAGGAAAATACTTTCTCATCATCTTAGAGGAGAAGATCAGACACTTGAATAAGATACACCCTTGTCTTAGGCCTTTTTAAAGCTATAACACACCCTACCAGAAGATTCAAAGTGTTATAACGTGGCCCTTAGACCATCATATTGCATTACCCTACCTATGAATGCATTGTGTATTCATTAAGCCTATGTTACCAGAATTTCAGATCGCCACGAGATAAAATCACGAGTTAACTCACTTAGACTTTGTTGTTTACTAAAAGTTGTCTCTAAAACGCTGGAAGATATCATCTCAAGTTCATCCATTGATGTTACCCATCCTGATGAAGACTACTGAATCGTGAGACAATAATAAAGCGGAGGAAACATTTTCCATCCTTTTTCTTTTGCCCAAAGAAAATTAATGAAGATCGATGTAAAACTTGAAATGAGAACTGATACGATTACCTGTTTCGTAGGGATAGCAAAAAAGTGACCCGATTTTGAAAAGTGGTGATGCAAAATACACATGTGTGTTTTTTAGTGTAGTTTTTTACACTTTAATTTTTTTTATGTACATTAGTTTTTAGAATGTTAGTGATTTGCATGCTGATTTTAAAAAGTGTTGATTCTGCATTAGACCCTTTTTTAAAAGACCTATCTTTTTACTTTAAATTTTCTAATGTATTAAATGTGAATAATTATTTTCTAAATTTAACAATTTTTGAATTGGTCTTCTTGTTCATATTTTCTTGTTTTTTTTTTGTACTGAGGTTTTTATTTTTTTACATAGTTAAAGAACAAGGTCGATATTTTAAAGTTTCAATATTCTACATATTTATATATCGTTAATTAATTTTTCAATGCACATCAAATAATTGTCTCTAAAAAAAAATAATTTTTAACAATTGACATAAAAATAACCATTTTTAACATAAATATAACTAAAAAATTACACATTTTGATTTTTTTTGCTAGAAATAACATATTAAAATCACAATTTTTATAGAAAAAATTTAACAAAAAATGGTTAAATAATAGTTTTTTTTATGAATTTCATGTCAAATAATAATAATAATCATTGCTTTTTTCAAAAAATAATGATTCACATAAAAATTAAAGTGAAAATCACATAATACAAATATTGAATGCATAACAACATTAATTGAATGCTTATTCTTCTCATAAAATGTCAAAGTAAAAAACATTACAAGTATAACTAATTAATAGTTACAAAAAATGAGCTTGATTTCCAAGCATAACTTAAATTTAATCAACAATATCACGTAATCCAAACTCTTCATCCTCTAGAGTTTCATCATTGTCTTCTCCCACAATATTTTCTGCTTCATTTTGCTCATTTTCCTCTTCTAATGGATCTATGATGTCTGCGAATCTCCCAATGTATGCCTTTCCAATCATTCCATGTAATGGTGGTTGAGGTTCCTTTGCCTTTTTTGCCACACATGTTTCACTAAAATCCCCTTTCTTCAACCCAATTTCTTGCATTGCATCTGGAAGAAATTGAAGAGCATTAATTCTTTGCTGAATAAATTTGCATTGTACTGGATTTTTTTCAATTGCAATGCAATTTCTTCCTTTTTGTAAGCAACATTGTAATGCCCGCTAATAATAATAATAACAAAAATAATAAATAATATAATATAATATTAAAATATAAGAAAATAAATGATAAACAATAAAAAAATATAATAATAGTAAATAAATAATGAAGAAAATGTGTTAATAATAAATAAATAAAATAGTAATAACAATACTAGAGTTCTAAATAAATATAAATATAAATAAACTATAAAAATAGTAAAAATAAGTAAAGTTATCAAAAAAAAAAAAGGAATAAAATAAGAAAGAATTATATTAAGAAAATTACTAAATTAAGTTAAACTTAAAATAAAGAAATAAAAGTTGCATGTTGACACATGGAATGTGTGCATGCAATTCCCCTTCCAATGTTTGTTTTATTTAATAGATGGTGAGGAAGATGAGAGATCATTCCATGATTCCATCATCCATTCTCTTGGGAGAAAAGTGTTGTGAGACAAAAGATTCCCTAGCAGTAGTAGTTGATTGAGGGCTCGGGGGTGGCTAGTTGTAGCAAGATTTTGTGCAACCGAGCCTACGGTTTGGTGGAGAGTCATCTCCAAAACTTTGTTGCGATTAACAAGATTCAAATAGTGTTCAACTCCAAAATCACAAGTAAGGAATATCATCGCCACAGATAAGTTGTCTCTACTCATATTTCTGAAATTCGAAGTTAAATAGTTGATAAATTGTGTGTTGATTGTAAATCACATAATTGATCTAATTAGTTGCATGTTTTAATTATGAGGTTATTACGTATGGTATCAAAGCAGGTTTCAACTCTATATGAACTCTAAGTAAACTTTTTGAGAAAAATAATAAATTAATTTTTCCAATTATTTTACTTATGATGACAAAAAAGTTTAGTGAAACAAGATTTGAAAAAAATAAATACAAATTTTTCCTTTCTTTTTTTTAATAATTATTATATATATAGATAAATATTTAAGAAAAATACTTAGATTTCTCAATAAAATGCTTACAAAGTTTTCGAAATAAAATATGTCAAGAAAAATACTAAGCCTATGGGTATGTCAAAAAAAAATATTAAAGATGTTAACAATAAATAAAATCATCTCACATGCATGACCTGTGATTAATTGATAAGTTTCACTTGAAATAAAATCACAAGTAACAAAAAAAAAATATCTAAATTTTATATCATTATGATATAATAAGTATTTACCCCCGGATGCGGGTGATCTGTAAAGCATTAACCATGATGGGACGGGGGAAGGCGCAGCATGGAAGGCACCTGTCCAGCATGCTCGCCGGACAGAATATCAGGTGGGTGGATATGAACTCGCAGGTGGTTAACATTACGGTTGTTTGTTTGTTTGGTCTCGGCATTAAATCGCTGTCCAGTTACGCCTGCACTGGAGGATTTCTGCCTGCAACGATCTTGATTGCCATAGTAATGGCGGGTGAGAACCGAGGGGGTGGCACTCGCGTATTTAATAGCTTCAGCTTCAGCAACATGCTACTGTGTTTCATTCTGCTTGGAACGATTCAGAGTTTTGATACAGATTGGGCTTGGGGGGGTCATGCTCCGGTTGCTGTCTTCGGATTGCGCCTGAGGCAGGGCTCACGGTGCATAATTTCCCCTCAGCTGTTGGCGGCATCCCCTGTGGTGTTCGTGGAATTCTCATTGCTGGTCGTGGAACTTCCACTGAAGGAGATTTCAACATTGTTGTTCGTGCTTTTCTGGCCGCTATGCCGAGACCCTGCCAGCGCATGCTCAGCCGCAGAGGCTCCGGCCACGGCAACCCTTCGCGCCCTTCTGCTGGGTCTGGCTCCATGAGGCAAGCTCCTCCTCCTCTGGGAACAGAGAGCATTCTGAGACCAAGTCAATACCTGGACCCAAACTCTCCAGACTCCTCCAATTCGTCGTCCTTTGGCTCAACTATATTCTCGTTCAATTGTTCTCTCAATCGCCCGCGGATTACGGCTCATGTCTCTGTTCTCTTCTTAGAAGAAGCCCAAGATGAGGGCGAGCCTAGTGCCCCTATGCCTCACTCAGAGGAAGATCAAAATCTCAACTCTCCGAGGCCTTCTACTGATATGCAACACGGGACTTCTCAGCCAGCCAGCGCCATCAACATAGTGCCAGTTGCTCATGCTCAGCCGGACAGGCAGGAACCGGAAGAGGGATGGTGCAGGATTGTGGAGGAGCCACCCGATGAGTAAACTTGTGTTTCAGCTGTTCATCAGTTTTTGAAGCCCAGTGGAAAGGAGGAAAGGTTCTTTCTGGCTCTGTCTGTCAAGCTTTCTCTATGTTCTTGTGTCGGGTCTATTGTCTAGTTTCTGTTGTGTCGGGACTATTGTCTAGTGTCTGTTGTTTGTATCTCTCTGATTCCCCTGCGCGGGATATCACGTTCAAATCCCCAGTTTTTGACTTAGTCATGCTCAAACGGCCTATCTCTCAGGCATGATGGCTTTCTTTGTTCAATCGATGTAACAGTACTCTCTTTTTGTATATAATAGATTAATCATACTTAGCAAAAAAACAAAGATATAATAAGTACTTACTTTTTGCGTAGTATTTACTTTTCACCCTACATAATTATGTGCAGAGTTTTTATGCATATGGATGGCTGAATTGTTAATTCATTCATGCCTTTTATTCCCAAAGTTTGTATATATTTTTTTCCTTATAATATTATATATACTTTATTCACAGAATAAAATTATAAAATTAATATATTAATTGATTTTCTATTTTTTTATTTAAATATTTATCAGCATGCATATACATATTTTAATTTAATAACATTATTGTTAATAATATATATTTTGAATAAGTTTTAAAGACAAACAATGGTTATATTTACATATTGCAAATTTTATTTTTGAAAAAAAATCTCAGAGGCTATTCCCTTGTGGTTTGGAGCTTGTGTGCTGGGTGGGCCTTGAAATTATGATTCCGGTGTGATGATTTTATTAACCACAAAGGCTCTTTGAAGAGTTTCTGCTGCAATTAAAAAAAAAAAAAAAAAAACGATACTAAGATCTGACCTGTGGAGGCTGGAAGAAGAGGATGGGGCGTTAATTATTTTCAAATAATTTATGGTTTTCAATATATAAGTGATTTTAATTTTATGATATATTGGGAAAGACTTTAATGATTATAAACATATATGGATGTTTTATTATGAAATATTTTATTTAAAAATATATAATTCATGATTATTATATATATATATATATATGTTAATGAAAGTTTATGGGAATAATTGAGAAGACATATAATAGATTTATAGCAATGTAATTAACTAAGGTTATGTAAGTAAATTATAAGTGGTTTTTTATTTTTTGAAAAGTTGTTTGGCCAATCTCGTTTCAAGGTTGTCAAGAGAAGAATGGTAAAGAAAAAGTATTAATTAAGTCAAAACAAATAGTGCCATTTTCACCTTATATTTTTTTTTATATAATAAACTTTGTTGTTATAAAAGATATTTATTGCATTATCGATCTCTATTTTCAATGGCACGATGATTAATATAAATGAATGGATGCATAGAGACTCGACTATGAACATTAAGAAGAGACCATAAGATATGCAGTAATACACTGGATTAACAATGTTATATTGGCCAAGGTAACATGTTCAAACAAGGAGTGGGAAATCGTAATTGAGAAATTGAGAGAAGTGTGGCACATTCCCCTAAAACTATACATTAAATGAAGTTCAAACTTGAAGCAATATACTCTTAAGATAGTATGCAAAGGGCAGTAAGTATTGGAATGCGGCGATGGAAAATAATTATAAAGAGCCAACGACTATAAGAAAGGAAGGAAAGATTACCAATTTGATTTCCAATATTAGCAATGTATGTTTAATCAAATACCTTATGGAGGAATAATAAAGGATGAACTTGCAGATTTTGATGATAGTGAATGGTGTTTGTTATAACCATAACCAACTTGGAATGTTTAGATGAATAGGAAGGAGTCATAGGACATTTAAAAGGGAGCGAGTGGAAGTTTCACAAACATGTATAAGAATTCAATGACAATTAGTAACTTAATACTCTTGAGGTGGCACATGAGTAAGCAACCATTTGAAAAGAAAAAAAAATGTTGTTAAAACACATAATTTTTATTTTTTTTGCTAGGAGACAAGATGAGAATCAATGTAAGGTCTAATGGAAGATGGCATGTTTCGAGAAGGCAATACTTTCAATCAACCAGTGAAGTTAAAGGATTATATAATGGTGATGATCATTTTTAAGGAAGTTGTAGGAATTATGATAACATTAGATTATAATGGCAATAAAACCATGAATTTCTGAAGTGTGGAATAAAGAGGAAAAAAAATAAAATTGGGAAGACTTTACAAGTGGAAAAAGGGGAAATGCCTTAGCATAAAATTATTGATAGTCAAGCAAGGTTCCAATGTTTATAACAACAATATGAAATTTTAGGATTGGAGTAGCTAATTAAGTTCATAGAATTCTTTAAAGTGTATAATATTAAAGTGGGAAGGAAAATGTGGCAATGTGCTATTGTCTTAGGATAATTTATGAGGCCTATATTAAGTGACAAGTTCTCTTAATGATATTGATGAGTGGATTGAACAACAAGATTGGTAAGGGTTATAGTGATGTCCTACAAAATTTAAAAGTGTCAGGATTGGAAATTGTGAATACTTTTAATTGGTGAGAAATGACAAACGTTAAATTGGGAAAATGTTTGAAGGATAATGATGGTTTAACTGTTGGAAAAGGATATAAACTATGTAGACTAATGAGAAAACACTGAGCATGAAGTGTAGAAAAAAATATTGTTGGAAATTATATAATGAGACCTTGAGAAGTATTACACATAAAATGACAAAATAAGTGAAAATAATTCACTAATAGAGGGTGTATTTGACTGAATTGTATTCATGGTTTGATGACTAGATTGATGATATAATGAGACTTTTGTAGAAGAAATTTATCTAGTTTATACCATGGCTAATGGAAGAAGTTACCAAGCACACCAAGCATATAAAATGTTTTGATGGATGAATAAGTGTAATAGTGGTTCAATGCTTCACCTTTCAAATCAATAGTAGTGTTGACAAGCCAATAGTGAAAGGTAAATATTAAATATAATAATTGTTTACCATGGGTAAAGGAGATACATTTCGTGATAAGTTAAGGATTAAAGACTAATGGAAAAATAATTAAAGTAAAGAGTAAGAAGTTGGTATGCCATTGATGAGTTATGTATTTGGATTAAATAAGTCAATGTATTGGAAATGAAACAATAATTTAAGGAATGATGGTAAGACTAGTAGTAACTTAACTAGAGATTATGACACTATAGGGTGAAACTTGCAAGTAAAACAATTATATCAAAACTATAGCATATTGATAGTATGGCTATGCCTATTCAATAAATTTTGAACTTTCTTATGGAAATAAGAGAAAATTATTATTGAAAGCATTTGACATCTTGTTGAGAACACAACACTAAGAGTGTTTATGGGATAGCCTAGACCTTAGATGGATGTTGAATAATCTTGTATCATAGTTGATATTCATTGTTTACATAAGAAAATGAAACTAATTCATGTATTATGTCTCTATTTTCGATGTGTATTGAGATGATTCTCATATTTATGATGTTATGGTATGAGGTGATGTTGATGTGTGGTTGCATTTATTATGTGATGTCATAATATATCTTTGATGCATATATGTTGATGTTATAATGTATGATGATATTTGATGATAGTATGGGGGATTTTCGCAGTGCATTATATTAGATATCATTTTTGGGATTCAACTGCGTTAAGTAAGTCATTCAAAGTATGACCATTTCCATGAGAGGTAGTCGTAAAGTGACTAATTTCTCATGATTTTTGAATAGTTCACTTAGCACTCATTGCATCGGGTGATGCTCACAGGGGTGAAGAAGTGGGATTGAAACTAGTGAAATGTGGAGAACGAATCACATAGCATCAATCATCACTTCCGGGGCTTGCACCCGGTAACCAGGACTTCCCAGGAGGTCACCCATCCCAGAACTCCTCTGGCTCAAGCGCGCTTAACTGTGGAGTTTTTCCCCACAATCAAGCCCACTTAGCTTGCTACCCCATTTGCAAAACCTTAGCAAGTATTGTGCCTCATGAACCATTCAGGTAGAGATCCCTTGACTCTTTTTGAATTTAAGTATGGGGGATTTTCGCAGTGCATTATATTAGATATCATTTTTGGGATTCAACTGCGTTAAGTAAGTCATTCAAAGTATGACCATTTCCATGAGAGGTAGTCGTAAAGTGACTAATTTCTCATGATTTTTGAATAGTTCACTTAGCACTCATTGCATCGGGTGATGCTCACAGGGGTGAAGAAGTGGGATTGAAACTAGTGAAATGTGGAGAACGAATCACATAGCATCAATCATCACTTCCGGGGCTTGCACCCGGTAACCAGGACTTCCCAGGAGGTCACCCATCCCAGAACTCCTCTGGCTCAAGCGCGCTTAACTGTGGAGTTTTTCCCCACAATCAAGCCCACTTAGCTTGCTACCCCATTTGCAAAACCTTAGCAAGTATTGTGCCTCATGAACCATTCAGGTAGAGATCCCTTGACTCTTTTTGAATTTAAGTATGGGGGATTTTCGCAGTGCATTATATTAGATATCATTTTTGGGATTCAACTGCGTTAAGTAAGTCATTCAAAGTATGACCATTTCCATGAGAGGTAGTCGTAAAGTGACTAATTTCTCATGATTTTTGAATAGTTCACTTAGCACTCATTGCATCGGGTGATGCTCACAGGGGTGAAGAAGTGGGATTGAAACTAGTGAAATGTGGAGAACGAATCACATAGCATCAATCATCACTTCCGGGGCTTGCACCCGGTAACCAGGACTTCCCAGGAGGTCACCCATCCCAGAACTCCTCTGGCTCAAGCGCGCTTAACTGTGGAGTTTTTCCCCACAATCAAGCCCACTTAGCTTGCTACCCCATTTGCAAAACCTTAGCAATTATTGTGCCTCATGAACCATTCAGGTAGAGATCCCTTGACTCTTTTTGAATTTAAGTATGGGGGATTTTCGCAGTGCATTATATTAGATATCATTTTTGGGATTCAACTGCGTTAAGTAAGTCATTCAAAGTATGACCATTTCCATGAGAGGTAGTCGTAAAGTGACTAATTTCTCATGATTTTTGAATAGTTCACTTAGCACTCATTGCATCGGGTGATGCTCACAGGGGTGAAGAAGTGGGATTGAAACTAGTGAAATGTGGAGAACGAATCACATAGCATCAATCATCACTTCCGGGGCTTGCACCCGGTAACCAGGACTTCCCAGGAGGTCACCCATCCCAGAACTCCTCTGGCTCAAGCGCGCTTAACTGTGGAGTTTTTCCCCACAATCAAGCCCACTTAGCTTGCTACCCCATTTGCAAAACCTTAGCAAGTATTGTGCCTCATGAACCATTCAGGTAGAGATCCCTTGACTCTTTTTGAATTTAAGTATGGGGGATTTTCGCAGTGCATTATATTAGATATCATTTTTGGGATTCAACTGCGTTAAGTAAGTCATTCAAAGTATGACCATTTCCATGAGAGGTAGTCGTAAAGTGACTAATTTCTCATGATTTTTGAATAGTTCACTTAGCACTCATTGCATCGGGTGATGCTCACAGGGGTGAAGAAGTGGGATTGAAACTAGTGAAATGTGGAGAACGAATCACATAGCATCAATCATCACTTCCGGGGCTTGCACCCGGTAACCAGGACTTCCCAGGAGGTCACCCATCCCAGAACTCCTCTGGCTCAAGCGCGCTTAACTGTGGAGTTTTTCCCCACAATCAAGCCCACTTAGCTTGCTACCCCATTTGCAAAACCTTAGCAAGTATTGTGCCTCATGAACCATTCAGGTAGAGATCCCTTGACTCTTTTTGAATTTAAGTATGGGGGATTTTCGCAGTGCATTATATTAGATATCATTTTTGGGATTCAACTGCGTTAAGTAAGTTATTCAAAGTATGACCATTTCCATGAGAGGTAGTCGTAAAGTGACTAATTTCTCATGATTTTTGAATAGTTCACTTAGCACTCATTGCATCGGGTGATGCTCACAGGGGTGAAGAAGTGGGATTGAAACTAGTGAAATGTGGAGAACGAATCACATAGCATCAATCATCACTTCCGGGGCTTGCACCCGGTAACCAGGACTTCCCAGGAGGTCACCCATCCCAGAACTCCTCTGGCTCAAGCGCGCTTAACTGTGGAGTTTTTCCCCACAATCAAGCCCACTTAGCTTGCTACCCCATTTGCAAAACCTTAGCAAGTATTGTGCCTCATGAACCATTCAGGTAGAGATCCCTTGACTCTTTTTGAATTTAAGTATGGGGGATTTTCGCAGTGCATTATATTAGATATCATTTTTGGGATTCAACTGCGTTAAGTAAGTCATTCAAAGTATGACCATTTCCATGAGAGGTAGTCGTAAAGTGACTAATTTCTAATGATTTTTGAATAGTTCACTTAGCACTCATTGCATCGGGTGATGCTCACAGGGGTGAAGAAGTGGGATTGAAACTAGTGAAATGTGGAGAACGAATCACATAGCATCAATCATCACTTCCGGGGCTTGCACCCGGTAACCAGGACTTCCCAGGAGGTCACCCATCCCAGAACTCCTCTGGCTCAAGCGCGCTTAACTGTGGAGTCTTTCCCCACAATCAAGCCCACTTAGCTTGCTACCCCATTTGCAAAACCTTAGCAAGTATTGTGCCTCATGAACCATTCAGGTAGAGATCCCTTGACTCTTTTTGAATTTAAGTATGGGGGATTTTCGCAGTGCATTATATTAGATATCATTTTTGGGATTCAACTGCGTTAAGTAAGTCATTCAAAGTATGACCATTTCCATGAGAGGTAGTCGTAAAGTGACTAATTTCTCATGATTTTTGAATAGTTCACTTAGCACTCATTGCATCGGGTGATGCTCACAGGGGTGAAGAAGTGGGATTGAAACTAGTGAAATGTGGAGAACGAATCACATAGCATCAATTAAGCGCGCTTGAGCCAGAGGAGTTCTGGGATGGGTGACCTCCTGGGAAGTCCTGGTTACCGGGTGCAAGCCCCGGAAGTGATGATTGATGCTATGTGATTCGTTCTCCACATTTCACTAGTTTCAATCCCACTTCTTCACCCCTGTGAGCATCACCCGATGCAATGAGTGCTAAGTGAACTATTCAAAAATCATGAGAAATTAGTCACTTTACGACTACCTCTCATGGAAATGGTCATACTTTGAATGACTTACTTAACGCAGTTGAATCCCAAAAATGATATCTAATATAATGCACTGCGAAAATCCCCCATACTTAAATTCAAAAAGAGTCAAGGGATCTCTACCTGAATGGTTCATGAGGCACAATACTTGCTAAGGTTTTGCAAATGGGGTAGCAAGCTAAGTGGGCTTGATTGTGGGGAAAAACTCCACAGTTAAGCGCGCTTGAGCCAGAGGAGTTCTGGGATGGGTGACCTCCTGGGAAGTCCTGGTTACCGGGTGCAAGCCCCGGAAGTGATGATTGATGCTATGTGATTCGTTCTCCACATTTCACTAGTTTCAATCCCACTTCTTCACCCCTGTGAGCATCACCCGATGCAATGAGTGCTAAGTGAACTATTCAAAAATCATGAGAAATTAGTCACTTTACGACTACCTCTCATGGAAATGGTCATACTTTGAATGACTTACTTAACGCAGTTGAATCCCAAAAATGATATCTAATATAATGCACTGCGAAAATCCCCCATACTTAAATTCAAAAAGAGTCAAGGGATCTCTACCTGAATGGTTCATGAGGCACAATACTTGCTAAGGTTTTGCAAATGGGGTAGCAAGCTAAGTGGGCTTGATTGTGGGGAAAAACTCCACAGTTAAGCGCGCTTGAGCCAGAGGAGTTCTGGGATGGGTGACCTCCTGGGAAGTCCTGGTTACCGGGTGCAAGCCCCGGAAGTGATGATTGATGCTATGTGATTCGTTCTCCACATTTCACTAGTTTCAATCCCACTTCTTCACCCCTGTGAGCATCACCCGATGCAATGAGTGCTAAGTGAACTATTCAAAAATCATGAGAAATTAGTCACTTTACGACTACCTCTCATGGAAATGGTCATACTTTGAATGACTTACTTAACGCAGTTGAATCCCAAAAATGATATCTAATATAATGCACTGCGAAAATCCCCCATACTTAAATTCAAAAAGAGTCAAGGGATCTCTACCTGAATGGTTCATGAGGCACAATACTTGCTAAGGTTTTGCAAATGGGGTAGCAAGCTAAGTGGGCTTGATTGTGGGGAAAAACTCCACAGTTAAGCGCGCTTGAGCCAGAGGAGTTCTGGGATGGGTGACCTCCTGGGAAGTCCTGGTTACCGGGTGCAAGCCCCGGAAGTGATGATTGATGCTATGTGATTCGTTCTCCACATTTCACTAGTTTCAATCCCACTTCTTCACCCCTGTGAGCATCACCCGATGCAATGAGTGCTAAGTGAACTATTCAAAAATCATGAGAAATTAGTCACTTTACGACTACCTCTCATGGAAATGGTCATACTTTGAATGACTTACTTAACGCAGTTGAATCCCAAAAATGATATCTAATATAATGCACTGCGAAAATCCCCCATACTTAAATTCAAAAAGAGTCAAGGGATCTCTACCTGAATGGTTCATGAGGCACAATACTTGCTAAGGTTTTGCAAATGGGGTAGCAAGCTAAGTGGGCTTGATTGTGGGGAAAAACTCCACAGTTAAGCGCGCTTGAGCCAGAGGAGTTCTGGGATGGGTGACCTCCTGGGAAGTCCTGGTTACCGGGTGCAAGCCCCGGAAGTGATGATTGATGCTATGTGATTCGTTCTCCACATTTCACTAGTTTCAATCCCACTTCTTCACCCCTGTGAGCATCACCCGATGCAATGAGTGCTAAGTGAACTATTCAAAAATCATGAGAAATTAGTCACTTTACGACTACCTCTCATGGAAATGGTCATACTTTGAATGACTTACTTAACGCAGTTGAATCCCAAAAATGATATCTAATATAATGCACTGCGAAAATCCCCCATACTTAAATTCAAAAAGAGTCAAGGGATCTCTACCTGAATGGTTCATGAGGCACAATACTTGCTAAGGTTTTGCAAATGGGGTAGCAAGCTAAGTGGGCTTGATTGTGGGGAAAAACTCCACAGTTAAGCGCGCTTGAGCCAGAGGAGTTCTGGGATGGGTGACCTCCTGGGAAGTCCTGGTTACCGGGTGCAAGCCCCGGAAGTGATGATTGATGCTATGTGATTCGTTCTCCACATTTCACTAGTTTCAATCCCACTTCTTCACCCCTGTGAGCATCACCCGATGCAATGAGTGCTAAGTGAACTATTCAAAAATCATGAGAAATTAGTCACTTTACGACTACCTCTCATGGAAATGGTCATACTTTGAATGACTTACTTAACGCAGTTGAATCCCAAAAATGATATCTAATATAATGCACTGCGAAAATCCCCCATACTTAAATTCAAAAAGAGTCAAGGGATCTCTACCTGAATGGTTCATGAGGCACAATACTTGCTAAGGTTTTGCAAATGGGGTAGCAAGCTAAGTGGGCTTGATTGTGGGGAAAAACTCCACAGTTAAGCGCGCTTGAGCCAGAGGAGTTCTGGGATGGGTGACCTCCTGGGAAGTCCTGGTTACCGGGTGCAAGCCCCGGAAGTGATGATTGATGCTATGTGATTCGTTCTCCACATTTCACTAGTTTCAATCCCACTTCTTCACCCCTGTGAGCATCACCCGATGCAATGAGTGCTAAGTGAACTATTCAAAAATCATGAGAAATTAGTCACTTTACGACTACCTCTCATGGAAATGGTCATACTTTGAATGACTTACTTAACGCAGTTGAATCCCAAAAATGATATCTAATATAATGCACTGCGAAAATCCCCCATACTTAAATTCAAAAAGAGTCAAGGGATCTCTACCTGAATGGTTCATGAGGCACAATACTTGCTAAGGTTTTGCAAATGGGGTAGCAAGCTAAGTGGGCTTGATTGTGGGGAAAAACTCCACAGTTAAGCGCGCTTGAGCCAGAGGAGTTCTGGGATGGGTGACCTCCTGGGAAGTCCTGGTTACCGGGTGCAAGCCCCGGAAGTGATGATTGATGCTATGTGATTCGTTCTCCACATTTCACTAGTTTCAATCCCACTTCTTCACCCCTGTGAGCATCACCCGATGCAATGAGTGCTAAGTGAACTATTCAAAAATCATGAGAAATTAGTCACTTTACGACTACCTCTCATGGAAATGGTCATACTTTGAATGACTTACTTAACGCAGTTGAATCCCAAAAATGATATCTAATATAATGCACTGCGAAAATCCCCCATACTTAAATTCAAAAAGAGTCAAGGGATCTCTACCTGAATGGTTCATGAGGCACAATACTTGCTAAGGTTTTGCAAATGGGGTAGCAAGCTAAGTGGGCTTGATTGTGGGGAAAAACTCCACAGTTAAGCGCGCTTGAGCCAGAGGAGTTCTGGGATGGGTGACCTCCTGGGAAGTCCTGGTTACCGGGTGCAAGCCCCGGAAGTGATGATTGATGCTATGTGATTCGTTCTCCACATTTCACTAGTTTCAATCCCACTTCTTCACCCCTGTGAGCATCACCCGATGCAATGAGTGCTAAGTGAACTATTCAAAAATCATGAGAAATTAGTCACTTTACGACTACCTCTCATGGAAATGGTCATACTTTGAATGACTTACTTAACGCAGTTGAATCCCAAAAATGATATCTGATATTTGATGATGTTAATCATTTGGCAATTGCATGTAGATTTCATGGACGTGTTTCTTTACTATTTAGAATGTGGTGATTAACAATGGTGTTATGTTATCATGATGATATGCAAGAGGTTGCATGGGGATTATTTTCTATGATAAATTGATGTTATAACTAATACATGGTTGCATGTTGAGATGTGGTGATTGACAGGAAATCCACAAATGGGCCGAGAGGGCCGGTTTATTTGATGATCTCGTGGGAGCCCATACTTGTGAGGGAGAATATGTAACACCATATGGGTTGGGGACAAACTCAATCAACACTACATATGCCAATGGTTCCTTTGTCTTGTATAGCTCTTGATGGATAGCTCTTGAGGGGCTATGGGACCATCTTGAGGAGGCCAAGTGCCTGATGTTGTAGGCTAGGTGCCTGTTATTGGATTGGGATGCCAAAGTCTGGTGGGGGTGTAAGGACTTCGATGCTTGGGGTTGTGCACCTTAGTAGTTGTGGAGGGAGTGGGCCAGCCTTGCGAGATGCCCGGAGTCATTGAGTACCGTACCAAATGCCTGCCTTGGGGCAGATGAGGTCTGAGTCAGGTGTGAGCCTTGGGGCCAGCCTTGGACTAGGATACAGACCGGGGAGGCTTATGCCTGGTTCCGAAAGTGGGAAAAAGGACAGAGATTCCTTGAGATTTCCTAGGTGTTGTGAAAACTTTCGATGCCTACTGGTTATACTAGTTCAGCAGAGGGTGTAGGGAAAACATGAAGTAATAAATAACTAAATAAATAAAATGTTAAATAATTCAACTTAACTTCGGGACGAAGTTTCTTAAAGAGGAGGAGTATGTAATGTCCCCTAATAATAATAAAAATAATAAATAATATAATATAATATTAAAATATAAGAAAATAAATGATAAACAATAAAGAAAATATAATAATAGTAAATAAATAATAAATAATGAAGAAAATATAATAATAATAAATAAAATAGTAAATAACAATACTAGAATTCTAAATAAATATAAATAAAAATAAACTATAAAAATAGTAAAAATAAGTAAAGATAACAAAAAGTAAAATAAAATAAGAAAGAGTTAAATTAAGAGAACTATAAAATAGTAAAAATAAGTAAAGTTATCAAAAGTAAAAATGAATAAAATAAGAAAGAATTATATTAAGAGAATTACTAAATTAAGTTAAACTTAAAATAAAGAAATAAAAGTTGCATGTTGACACATGGAATGTGTGCATGCGGTTCCCCTTCCAATATTTGCTCTGTTTAATAGACAGTGAGGAAGATGAGAGACCATTCCATGATTCCATCATCCATTCTCTTGGGAGAAAAGTGTTGTGAGACAAAGGATTCCTTGGCAGTAGTACGTTGATTAAGGGCTTGGGGGTGGCCAGTTGTAGCAAGATTTTGTGCAATTGATCCTATAGTTGAGTCGAGAGTCGTCCCCAAAACTTTTTTGCGGTTAACAAGATTCAAATAACGTTCAACTCCGAAATCACAAGTAAGGAATATCATCGCCACAGATAAGTTGTCTCTGCTCATATTTCTGAAATTCGATGTTAAATCGTTGATAAATTGTGTGTTGATTGTAAATCACATAATTGATCTAATTAGTTGCATGTTTTAATTTCGGGGTTGTTACAAACATGCTAGTGTTGTGCCTAATTATCAAGCACAAAAGAAATAATGAAGTAAATTAGTATAATGACATATAAATTAGGAAAGAAGATATTATAATTCCATTCTATATAATAAAACTTACCTGAGCCAGAAAATAAATCCAGGACCCAATCTCCTTCATTTGAACATATGTCTATAAGATAATTAGTCAATGATTGTGGTTTTTGATGAATGTTAACTATCTCTCCTTTTGCTTCTTTGTCTTCATATGTTAGTATTTTCACAACAACATCATAAACCAATACTTGGATATGACTCTTTCCATCTTCCCGATTAAAAAGCATAGACATATAGCTATCATATTTTACCCAAATATCAATATGGATGAACTCACAATCATTTATAAATGGTTGATCTTCACGGTTAAGAAGATTTAAGTTTTGCCTGTAACATGAAATAGTAAAAGTTCAATTAACTTGTACATAAATTAATTTTTTAACATTAATCAAATATACATTTTCAACGTCTTAGCATGTAAGCTACATCCTTGAGTTTGTTTTCCCCTTGAAGCTTGACAATAATTGCCAATTGTGTGTCTGAATGAAATGTCACAAATCTCCATAACAACGATAATGTGACTTCTACAAATCCATCAACCACTTTACTAAGAGCTTGATAAGTATAAGGGTCACTATCATAGTCAATGTTTGGGATATTGAAACCATGGGGAATGTCTGCAATAACTAGGGAATAATCCCTTTTAGGTATGATTTTAGCAATGTCTTCACAGTTGCCTTGTATTAGTTGATATTGAATAGTGTCAAGCCCATTCCAAATGAAATGATTAAGAGTTGGATCAATTTCAAAATTCTTAAGATGCTGCTTCTTCAGTCTTTGGATCTTAATTTTTTCAATAAGGGTTCTAAAACTATCTGGTGCTCCATTTGCATCCTTCCTCATCTTTAATAAAATAAACAAATATATGTATAAGTTATAAAATAAAAAAATTATACAGATGAATAAAAATGAATGTATAAATCAACATACTTTTTTAAATGCAAGATAAAAATATTTTAGTGTTGATGTAGAACTTGAATCTAGATAGTTGCGTACAAAATCATCCCAACTATCTTCATTCAACAATTTAACCATTTGTTCTTGTATTTTCATGTTAACTTTCTGACTTAATAGATAAATTTTAAAAAGTTTATATAATGATATTTATAACAAATACTACCAAGAACAATATGTTATATTAAAAGGAAAATTATAATCTAGAAATAAGTAAAAATAATTCAACAAACTTACTTTTGAAATTATTCAGACATTTCCTCCAATGATAATTCCCCTGACCTCACATGACATAATATTTATTTGACAAGTTTTTTATCCTTCACTCCTTGCATTACTCTCCAAGGTGTGATAGTCATATCTTCTAGAAGCTGCTTCATTTCAAGACTTGATTTACTGTTGCTACATATGAATGGTTTAGACTTTTTGCCTTCAGGTTTTTAATGCCAATGTTCTCCCACATGCTAAAAGTCTCATTAATCAATTCCCATATCTCTCTAGTTCTAAATGCCAACTAGCAAATGTTATCAATAGCTCTGAATATATGAGTTTTACTATGCCGCCTTTTGAATTGATTTTCTCCTCAATTTGATAGCCTATTTACATACAACATTCCTTTCGGAAATCTACAGTAACATTTATCTTATCCCCACCACATTTTTCTTCAAATTCACTATGAATAAATCTAACCCTTTAGATGAAAGTCATAGACATCCTATACTCATTATCTGAATTATGATCCCATGCCAATAACTTTTCTTCTGTATATGATAAACCAATATAAATGATACATTTCATTGTTTCAAAACATGGGTTATTGGGATACTTCTCCATCAATTGCCTTTGAGCTTCTATGAAATGGTTCCCCGCAAGCGAATAATAATTGTATTCAAAACATTTTGACTTATCAAATGTTTATTTTTTGGGAACTTCAACTCGATCAACAAGAAGCACATAATTAACCACATGAGCATATGGATTGTACCTCATCAATGTCTTCAAGTTGTGAACATGTAGGTGGTGTGGCTTTCTGATTTGATATTTACATTCTCCTTCACTTGCCTTATAGATTTGTCTCACATGAAGCTAAAATGTATGACCACCCTCAATTAAGTTTCTTTTTGTCAAGTTCTATCGAATGGCATTTTATTTTGTTTTAATAATGTCATCCTCTAAATAAACTCCTGGTGTAATGATTTCCCTGATTTGTTTTGAAGTTTCACTAGGATCTTCACTATTGGTAATGACTACTTGAGAATGTCCAGCTTTACTTTTCTTCCTCCTAACATTCTTATCATTAATAATAACAAAGACATTCCTGGGCATTGTTACATTTTTCCTTTTATGGCTCTTCTCCTGTCTAACATCAGTTACAATGTCATCCTCAGTAATGACAACATATTCTTCAGTGTAAGTTTCAACTTCCTCATCTTCAAAAATAACCTGTCTACCTTAGCTAGATTTATCCACTAGAGTCATTTTTTTCAGATCCCTTGGATGTAGTTTTGTAGCATCATGAATTACTACCTTTTTGCTTGTTTGCCATATCTTCTTCTGACCTTGAGTCGAAACCGCTGACAACATTCATAATATCTTGCTCTATGAAATGAATGCCTCCCAACATAATTGAAAGACTTTCAACAATATTCTGTCCAGCAAAATATCACATGTCAATAAAAACTAAGTTATAAAAATATAATGAGACAGTTACAATAATGCAAAACACAAATATAAATAACAATACTTATAATATCTTATGCAATTTCATTTACGATTTGTTTAGACAACTTTGTAGATACCTCTCTCGTGTCATACAATGAACATGTTAACCGATATTTAATCTTATCATGTGACTTGGGTGGTTTTGTAAGTATATAAACAAATTCAGTGTCCGGTACCAAACATATGTCTATGACCTTTCCTAGCACCTCATAAATTCCACTATTGTTAGGTATATCAACATATAGATATATCTGCACATCTTTGCCTTCTCTTTCATTCACATACCATACATTTTCTGGAAGTTTCACTTCTTTTGATTTCTTCGAGTATGAAATCATCTTCTTATCATTTGAGGCACTTTATAGATGTGTAACTATCAGCTCAGGTTTGGTTCGTTTAACAGTGCTTTTTGAGGATCCACCTTTAATTTTCGCAATCTTTGGTCTAGAAAGATTCACATAAATCTTGTTTGATGCCATTTTCCTACAAAAAAATACACATGTATATAAATAAGTAAATTACAAAAAAATAATAACTTAAATTAACAAACAAAATGATAAATGATAAATAATTTTGTAAAACATAACCATTTTTAAAAAATAAGAAATTGAAAAAATGCAGCCCCTTGTCGCCCCACCCCGGCAGCCCCAACCATGCAGCCCTGTGCCACCCCACCCTGGTGACCCAACAACCGGTCGGAGTGGTAGGCCGATTGCAGGAGTTGGCCCACCACCCGGGTTGACCATTGGGCCTCCATGGTGGGGTGGGGGGGCTGGTGCCTGGCCCCCGCCCCACCCCAATGACCTGCCACCCCAACCGACCGTTGGAGTAGGGCGAGGGGGTTGGCACCTAGCCCCCCTAATGAGCCTCATCATTGAGTAATTATAGGGGCCTTAATTGGCCTTAATTCACCTCCTAGCTTAGTCAAACCAACTATTCTCACAACTTATTGCATACTTTTTATTATTTTGTTTATGAAATGAGTTAGAGTTGGATATTTGGCTTTGTGGTCTAATGTGCATGTAATGCAGGAATAAAGGATAAAAGCAAAGAAAAATCCTCCTCATTTACTACCCCTCCATTCGAATACTCCTCCACTAGCTCTGAGTGAAAACAACCATCACTTTGAAGACTAAAAGGCAACCGAGAAAGTGAAAGTGACACAAACCATATTTTCTTGAGTTAGAGTCCAAGCCTCCCTAATGGGAAGGAAGTCGTTAGAGACTTCAGATGTATAAATAGAGAGGCTTAGGACCTCAGTAGGATTCAGACTTCTATTGTAAAAACTCTGTTTTATTTCTGAGCTGCAAGAGACTTGTGACAATTTGTTCTGTAATCCATGGTTTTTATAATGAGAATGAGTTCTGTTTTAAGCCAGCTCTGAGTTAAATCTGAGGGCTAAAGCTCTTGGGTTAGGTCCCGACCTGAGCAACCAAAGCTCCACTTCATTGTACATATCTATTAACATAGATTTCTCTTCATTTGCTTAAGTAGTTTTATGGTTTTCACTATTCATTTTCTTAAGTAGTTCATGTTTTTGTTCATTTGCTTAAGTAGCTTTCTGGTTATGTTTATTTGCTTAAGTAGATTCATGGTTTTCTGTTCATTTGTTTAAGTAGCTGCATTTGCTTCAGTTTACTTCCATTTGTGCCTTCTCTTTTAGTTTACAGGTTAGCTAAAGAAAAATATCACTATCAGGTTGTGCGCAGGTGTCTCAGCCTCATCACCTCCCTCTAGGACCATGACTTGAGGAAGAGACCCTTCAACAACCCCAAAAACAAGGTTTTTGGTTCTCGCATGAGCTATGGAGTTCGATGTTCGATACAGTTATTTGTCACCCTCACTGGTTTTTCTGTCATTTTCCCTTTGAAACCGCCTTAAGCACTTTCTTCATGCATCTCTTCCTCATTGTCCGATCCACAAAAAACCTTCACAACCACCATCCAATTCATTAGTTCTATTCAATTGTCGCCTCGCATGAAGTATTCCACTTACTTTATGCACTTTAAGTCCCCACCATTGATGTGCCTCACTTGATTCGATGGCTGTCGCTTCACCCGATTGCCAACTATTTTGGTCGATCTCCACCATTGATCAGGCCTGCCTAATCCAATGGCTATCGCGCAATCTCATGTCGATTATTGCACGAATGTTATTCGCCCGAGAGAATGCGAAAAAAGTGGTTTTCTCATGGTACGTATCGTGCCATAAGGCTAATCGCGTGAAATTTCATAATTCTGCTTATGGCCTTGAAGGCGCGTGATAAACTACTTACCGCCTTAGAAACTAGCTCCATCATTTCTGCACGTTTCTTTTTCCCACAATACAATCTCCACCATCCATCTCTTGACTTAATCCACGCGATAAGATCTCAGTGATTCATCGCTTCATTACCCTGTCTGTCCATCTCTTGACTTAAACTCCACAATTAGATCTCCGCCATTCATCGCATATTAACCTCATTCATCCATCCATTCACTTAATCCCTCGCGATATGATCTTTGCTGTTCATCTGCTTTGTTACCTTGTTCGTCCATCGATTCACTGAATTCCTCGTGATACGATCTCTATTGTTCATCCTATTCATTAACCCCATTCATCCATTTATTCTCTTAAGCCCCGCGATAAGATATCCACTGTCCATCTTCTGTTCGTTGATCGATCCAACGGTCTGTCCCTATGTGCTATTGTGTCCTTACGTCCTCCTTTCATTGATTTCGACCTCTTATTGCTCTCCCGCTTGAAAACCAATTTCGCTTAAGTTTCTTTTCTTACACCTTAGTCTAGTTTAATTCTCTTTACCTTCTGTAACTTAGATAACAACAATAGGTTAATGATTAATTTAGCAATTCTTCTTAGCATAGATGTTTAACTGGTTAATTAGGGTATGGTGTGGTTTATCATTACATGCTATTTTCTTCAATACTGTAGTAGAAGTAGGTCTCCCTTAGGATAGATTTGCTCTTCTTCCATCAAAAAGTTAAGCTTCTTCTGACCCTATAGAATTCTGGCTTGGAACCCTTGGGGTCTCTTGCCAGATGAGCAGTGACAACAGGAAATACCTTCACTTCTACTTGTGCATATAGCACTGTCACCTCCAAGTTTGTACGAACCCTGGGTTGATAAGTAAAGTTGGTAGCCCTGGGAGTTGTAGCATTCTTGTTGCAATACCTAGGCTGATCACTTTTTTGTGCCGTTGGCAGGGAGGTGTCTAAGTAAAATGTGATTATTGCATTCTTCTACTTCTATTCTTCAACTTCATTTTCTTCTACTTCTTATCCTCAGTTTTCTTCCATTAGTTTATTTCTGCAAAAGTAATATAGTTTCTTTCTTTCATTCATTTGTAATTATCTACTTTCCTTTCCATTCTACAAGTACTTTCTAGCTTTAAAGAAAATCTTACAAAAACCAACCCAAAAACATTTCCTTTCATGCCTCTTAGGAATAGGGAAAATTTAAGGAAATTCTTGACAAATACCCCCACTGCATCCAACAGTCAACCTTCTCTCTTCTTTGGTGACCGTGAAGTGGATGAACCTTTAGGCGAGCAACCTTACATATTTGAAGAACCTGCAAGGGAAAAAGAAGAGAAAGAACCCATTCCTACTGAACCAATGGCTAGAAACCAAAATGACAGGGGAGATAGAGAGAGAATTGAGAGTACCTTCCCCATCAGGGAAACCAATGGGGACACTAAGATGAAGAATATAAGCCCCTCTACTCTACCTCATTTCCATGGCCTGACCATAGAGGACCCTGACACTTTCATATTTGAGTTTGTTGTTATATTCCGAAACTATGACTATGCAAATAATGAGAAAAAGTTAAAACTATTCCCATCTACCCTCAAGGATGCAAGATTGCGCTTGTTCATGGGTTTACCTGGAGATAGCATCACAACTTGGGCTCAGATGCAACAAAATTTTAACAACAAATATAGGGATTGTTGTAGGTCAAAGGATACTAAAGAAGAGATTTTCAGGATGACCATAGGCTAGGATGAATCCCTAGAAGACTATGAAGAAAGATTCCAACTCAGTTACAAAAGGGCCAGGTGCACACTTGACCCTGAGTCGCTAAAGCTAGTCCTGCTTAGAGGAGTAAGGGAGGATCTTTTGGATACCTTACATATGGCAGCAGGAGGAGATGTATACCAATTACCCTATGAGGATATCAAGACTATCTTTAGAAACTATTCTAGGTCAGCCAGGAAAAAGGGTAGGGGTAGTCAACCTATGGCCAGTACATCATCCTCCAACTTATCCATCAAGGGTGAAATTGGAAGTATGTTGGAAGATTTCAAAAGTGATATGCTGCAAACCCTTTCCTTTCAATTGGACACCGTGAACATCCGAAGGAAGCAAGAGGAAGTAGAGAGATCCTTGGCCATATTTTGTCCTAGATGCGCCACGAGGCATCCTAGGAACGAATGTCCATTGAACTCTATTAAGATTTGCTCTGTTTGTGAAGAAAACCACTCCATAGAAAAGTGCCCTTCTTTACCTGGACTCAAATTTGTATATCAAGGAGCTGAAGGGGTCACTAAGCAGCTTTGCTACATCAACCAAAGGAGACCTCCTGGGCCTAGACCATACTAGCAGGGTATGCAAGGGTCATCCCATGCATATTACAACCCCAATCAAACCACAAATATACCTTCTTGGGGACCCCCTACTCATCCTTCCTGGTCTACACCCCCTCCTTGGTCCTATGCATCTCAGTATCATTCCTAGACAGCCAGCCAGTCATTTCAACCTTATGTTCAGCCACAACATCAGTGGAATACCCCACATCAGGGGTGGAGGCCCCAATTCAACAATGTTCCAATCCTATTGCCTCCACCACCTTCCAACCACAAATCCTGCACTTTGCTCCACCTAAGCAACCCCAGATGCCTTCCTAGCCAATTTCGAACCCAAATAATAGGCAGGCTCAACAAGCATACAGTGGAGAGACATCATATCTAGCTTATGCTATAGAAATCCAAGAGATCAACCTAAGATCTGGGAGAATTCTCCCTGATAACCAACCTCCCTCTCCACATGGGCAGGTTGATAAATAAAGAGAGGAAATCAACCTTAAGGTAAATCCACCCTTTCCTGAAAGATTAGCCCAACCACTCCAGCCTACCCTAGAAGAAACTGAACTTCTGGGAGAATTGAAAAATCTATGTGTAAAGATCCCCCTTCTCTAGGCAATCAAAGATGTTCCCATTTACAATAAGCTTATTAAGGAGAAGTGCTTCAAGCATATAGGAAGAAGAAAAAGGGATGCCCCTACCATTAATGCCATTAGGCAGTTGTCTCACTTAATGTTGGGGCAGGTAATATGTCCAAAATATTTGGACCCTGGAAGCCTTGTAGTAGATGTGCACATCAATGGCACCATTGTCCCACACAGTCTCATTGATATTGGGGTTGCCATTAATGTGATGACCAAGGACACCATGCTCAAGCTCAACCTCCAAGGGTCATTGAGGAAGACCACAACAGTTCTACAACTTGCAGAACATTCCACAGTCACCCCTAAGGAAATTGTGGAGGATGTGATGATCTCCATTGACTCCTGGGAGTAACCTATAGATTTCCTAGTTCTCCAGCCTAAGGCTAAGCTTACTGGTTACCCTCTAATCCTTGGGAGGCCATGGTTGGCCACAGTTGATGCTTACATTAGCTGCAGAGCTGGGAATATGACCATCAAGAATGGGCATATGTCCAAATAGTTAGTCCTATACCCTCCTGCTCAACCTACTATAGAGCATGATTTACCTTTATGGTTGGAGGAGGAGGAAGAAGATGAGGTTTATTCTGCCCAACTTTATGCTTTGGAAGCAATCATAGGAGGAGGACAACAAGATGAGGATGACTTAATTAAACACCTGCTCCAAAGTCCAACTCCTGGCTCACTACCATTAGAAGAAGAAGTAAGGGAAACCCAGAACAATCATCCAATTGACTTATGCTTGGCCAATTCCAACCCACTTTGTGTCAAATCCATAAAATTTGACCCAGAGAAAACTTTGAAAATTAATCCATCTCTCTCTGCTTTAGAAGAGGAAAATCTATGCAACATGTTGAGAAAAAACCTAGAAGCCTTCACTTTGAGTTATAAGGAAATGAAGGGAGTACACCCCTCAGTGTGTACTCACCACATATACATCAAAGAAGGTTGCAAGCCAGTCAGGCAACCACAAAGGGGGATAAATCAAGCTCTTAAAGACATAGTCAAGGAAGAACTGCAAAAACTACTAGATGCAGGATTCATTTACCCTATATTAAACAGTGAGTGGGTCTCTCCTTTTGTGTTAGTTCCCAAGAAAAAAGGTAAGTGGAGGATTTGTGTTGATTATAGGGAATTGAACAAAGCCACAAAGGAGGACCATTTTCCCCTACCCTTCATTGACCAAGTGCTAGATGGCCTGGTAGGGAAGAAGTTCTTTTCTTTCTTAGATGGATTCAGTGGATACAACCAAATCCAAATCTGCCCAGAAGACCAAGATAAGACCACATTCACTTGTCCTTGGGGTACTTTTGCCTATAGGGTCCTTCCTTTTGGCCTATGTAATGCTCCTTCCACCTTCCAAAGAGTAGTCTTGAGTACTTTTGTTGAATTAGTACATGATGCTGTGGAAATATATATGGATAACTTTACACCTTATGGCTGTGATTTTCAAGAAGCCCTGACTAACCTAGGAAAAGTATTACACAAATGCATTGAAATGAATCTGTCTCTTAGTCCAGAAAAATGTGAATTCTTAATGACTGAAGGGACCATGCTAGGTCATTCAATATCTCAACAAGGACTACAGGTGGACCCAAACAAAAAGCAATCATCCAAAGGGTCCCACCTCCACAAAAGCAGGGAGATGTCAGGAGTTTCTTAGGGTTAGCTGGATACTACCGAAGGTTCATAAAGGACTTCAACAAATTGGCCTCTCTTTTGTTCGGGTTGTTGGCCAAAGATTCTGAGTTTATATGGTCAAAGAGCAGTCAAGAGGCCTTAGACATTCTAAGGGGTAAGTTAACCACTGCACCAATCCTTAGAGGCCCAAACTGGGCCCTCCCTTTCCATATTCATGTTGATGCCTCACACAAAGCCATAGGAGCACCCTTAGGTCAGGAAGAGGAGAAATTTCCCTATGCCATCTATTTTATCAGTAAGAACTTGTCAAAGGCCGAGCTAAACTATACTGTGACTGAAAAGGAATTCTCAGCTGTTGTGCATTCATTGAACAAATTTAGGCATTACATTACAAGCTATCAAACATTTGTGCACACTGATCATGCTGCAATCAAATATTTAATGAACAAACTAGATGTAAATGCTAGAATTATAAGATGGTTGGTTTTATTACAGCAGTTTGATCTAACTATTGTTGATAAGCCTAGTAAGGAAAATGTTGTTGTTGACTTTCTATCTAGGATGAATCTGCCTATAGGTGAAGAAGGAATGGTGGATGACCAGCCACCAGATGAGAATTTGTTTGCTATTTCAGTTCTCTCCCCATGGTTTGCTGGTATAACAAACTATTTGGTATCAGCACAGTTCCCACCAAACTTGCCCTCCAAATAAAAGAGCAATATTGTCAAAAAGAGCACCCCCTTCACCTGGATTGGAGGCAATCTATTCAAAATTGGCGCAGATCAAATCTTAATAAGATGTGTAAGGGAAGAGGAAGTTTTTGACATCCTTCTGACCTGTCATGATGGGCCTTGTGGAGGTCACTTTGCAGCAAAGAGGGCAACATTCAAAGTGTTGCAAGAAGGCTATTATTGGCCTACTCTTCATCAGGATGTGAAAAAGTACATTAGTCAGTGTGATTGGTCCCAGAGGATGGGAAAGCCTACTCCAAGAGATGAAATTCCCCTACAACCTCAAGTGACTTTCGAGCCATTTGACAAGTGGGGCGTGGACTTGATTGGGCCTATCAACCCTCCTTTAAAGAAAAAACAACACACCATTGTATGCACTGATTATTTGACTAAGTGGGCTGAAACCAAGGCAATTAAGGTAGCAACGGAAGAGAAGATGGTTGAGTTCCTAAGGGAGAATATATTCTACAAATTTGGGTACCCTAGAGACCTAGTCACAGACCAAGGTAGCGAGTTTACCTCCAGCATGATTAAATAATTGCTCAGCCATCACAAAATCAAGCATAGGACCTCCACTCCTTATCATCCACAATCTAATGGGCAAGTGGAGGTGACCAACAGGGCACTGGAGAACATCTTAACCAAGGTGGTGAGAAGCAGCAGAAAGGATTAGGCAGAGAGATTAGTTGAGGTCACCTGGGCCTATAATATAACATGGAAGACCACCACTGGATTTACACCCTATGAGATGGTCTATGGGAAAAAGGCTTTGTTGTCCATTGAGTTTGAATATAACACATTGAGGATGGCAGCCCAACTAGATTTGGATCTTAGTCATGCACAGGAAGAAAGGTTGTTACATTTTAATGGTTTGGATGAATTCAGAATTCAGGCCTCCTACATACAAAGATAGTTCAACTTTAGAGGAAGATCTGGCATGAAAAACACATTAAGGAGAAGCAATTTCAAGAGGGAGATTGGGCATTGTTATATGATTCAAGGTATAAAGACTTCAAGGGCAAGCTAAGGACAAGATGGCTCGAATCTTATGTGGTGGAAACATGCCATGACAATGGTTCAGTGCAAATCAAAACTAAAGATGAAGAAACTATTCCATTGCTAGTTAATGGACACCGATTGAAAATGTACAAGAGGCCTTCATCAAAACAAGAGTTAATTGATGATATCAATAAGATAGTGATGATGGTGGAGCAAGTTCTAGCTCCTCCCTTATCAGGTCACTGAAAAAGGAAAAAAAGAATAGGGACTTAGGTGAAAACCTCCATGAGGCACTCGAGTCCTATATTTGGGTTGAAAACCTCATGAGGCAGCCCAAGGATGAGAAAAATAAAAAGGATAAGAAGATCCCTGCGTGAAAACCTTCCATGAGGCACCCAAGGCAAATATCTAGGGCGAAAAACTCTTTGAGGCGACCTAGGTGTTTATATATATATATATATATATATATATATATATATATATATATATATATATATATATATATATATATATATATATATATAAAAGAAAAAAAAACATAATTGTTATCTGCAGGTGGGTGAGAAAGACAATCAAGGAGCAAAGTGAAGATCCAAAGGGAACCCTGCCTCACATATATTCATCTTTGTTGAAATATGGCAACAAGAATATTCCAATTTAATTTGTCCTTTAATTAAATTGTGAATTAAAATCAAATTTAGTCTTAACAACTACTTGGGATTAATTAATTTATTTATTTTAAATTAATTAGTTGGAGAAATTCAAGTTAGAAGTCTTTCTGAAGTCATGCAAAAGTTATCCCTTAAATTAAGGAGATAAGATTGAGTTATATTTGAGTTGTAATTAGTTAACTCATTTTACTGATTTAAGTCCAGTTAAATTAGTTCCAAACTATTTGAAGAACTAATAGTGAGTTAACAGTCAGTTGATGCATTAATGCACTCAACTAGTGCTACTCTAGTTAACTGAAGGTTCCCTCATCAGAAACTCATGCATGTCTATTCTAAGAAAGACCCAGTTGATATTAATGTTCAAGGACAATGTACTATCAGTTCCATGTGTTTTCTCATGGAGAAAACTCATGCATGTAGTCAAGTATTCATCCTTGAGGATTGTGTAGTTTTGAAGGCTTGGTTTTCCACTTGGTAATAGGTTAATCATCCATAAGGAACAACGCAAGGAAATAGGAGCTTGGAGGGCAGAGAGGAAGGCTGGAGAGAAGCCAAGATTGCCTATGAGCATCTGTGAGGATTGTATTGAGAGTTGGCTAGCCATGAGAGGTAAGGCTTTTTATAATTCCTATGTATTTCCACCATGTATAATAATACAATATTGTGGGGTTTTTAGCTAAGGCTTTCCCCAAAGTATTTTCATGTGTATTGTGCCATTGATTCTTCTTCTTCTGGTTATATTGTTCAGCTCGATCTTTAAGCTTCCACAAATTGATAGTAGAAGTAGGTTATAATATTCTTCTTTGATTTATAATGCATTATCAGGTTAACCTATCATAGATTTTTCTACAATCTCCTCCACTCCTTACCATGCATCCCTCCATCAATTCCATTGTTTTTCACTTCATTACTTCAATTCAGGTGAAGATTGTGTTTTCTACAGAATCACCTCAACCATTACCATCATCCCTTCATCCACACACACTCCTACTCCCTCTGTCCATTCATTACAGCATCCTCACAGCACCAACTAGCAACATGATCAAGAAATTCTAAGGGAGACACCAAGCATTGCCAAGTGGTAATACAGGATCTCCACAGCAGCAACAACAACATCAGATCTCCAGTCATAGACACCTCCAAAAGCTAAGAAGCCATCAACGGACAGCAGAGGAGGAAGAAGAATGACCATGCAATAAATAGACAACGCAACGCCTCTGATCTTTGACAAACACAACATGGCATCAAGACCAAAGGTAAGTATTCCACTCACTCACTCATATGCATCATTTGATCAAAAGTTGTAAAGGTTAAGAGGTAGTTGGTTTATAAGTGAAGAGGTGACAAAAAGGAAATTCTTTAATAAGTAAAAGATAATGAAAGAGTCCATAGATACATTATTTTTATGGCAACCATTTGAGAATTCTTGAAGAATTAAGACTTGGGGCAGAAACACCAGCTCACCAAAGACTCAGCATACCCTATTTCTTGATGCAATCACTCATAGACTCCAATAGCAAAGTAAAGGAAGGAAATTCCCAACAGTTAGTTCACCATGGGTTGATCAGGATCCTCATTAAGGATGATCTCCCAAACCTCAGGATCCCTATAACATGGTCAGTCTTCAAAAACTTACCAGCAGAGGATGAAATCAAAACCCTCACCTATGATGTTAGTCCTTCTGTTAGTGAGGAGGAGGCAAAACAAGAAGAAGAAGATAAAGAGCTAGATGGGAATGAGATGGATGAAGAAGAAACTGATACAGAGAAACATTATGAAATAGAACACAAGGAGGATGATGCTGAAACAGAGGAGAAAACAAAGGAAGAAGCTGATGAAGATGAGAAAGAACAACAAAAGGAAGAAGAAAAGAAAAATAGAGAGGACAACTGCAGGAAATGGAAAACCAGCTAGCATGTATGGCCAACCTCTCCTTGGAGGCCATCCAATGTAGGATACTAGCTAAATCCTATGCTCCTTTCTTCAGAGAACAATGGCTTCAATTTCATATTAAAACACTAGCACAAAGGGGCACCATGGCATTTCAGGACTACAGGCAGTTCATTGATCTTTGTGATCAAAGTGCACTAGAGGATAGGGCAAAAATGGATGAGTTTTACTTGCACAACATGGCCCTCACAGACATGAATATTTGGGATCCTAATGTAGAGCTAGGAGATCTACAATTAATGGCTTTGGCATCATCGATGAACCATGATAAGTCAAGGGCTACAAAGATGAAAAGGATATTGACCAGAGAGAAAAATGAACCTCTTTTCATCAGATCTGAATAATCAAATACCATGGCCCTAATCAACACCCATAATCTAATTGAAAATTATCCTTAGCTGGCACTTAGATATCTTGCTACCCAAGAGAAATCAATTTCACATTTTGAGGATATGTTTAGGCTGCTAAGAGATGATAATATACATGCCTACTAAAGGAGATGGAACACACTACCACACATCTTGAATATCAGAGAATATCACTCCCCTCAAAGGTTGAGAGAGGCACTCAATAAGACACCTATGTATAAGCAATCAATGCAAAGGTTGAAGGTCAATTTGATAGGCCTAAAACTCAGTCCACCACTACTCCTAGGGATGCTAAAAGGAAGAAAATAAGAAGAGGAAAAGAGGTAGTAGGAAGAAGTAGAAAGGAAAGAAGGCTTCTATAAAAAGGAAGAGGAGACCACAATAGAAGCATGGGATGTAAGAGAGGCTACCAGATCCATGAAGGACATGGACATTGCCTAAGTTTCTCAGAGGATGAGCAACACTTCCAGTAGGGGGGTGATGATGAGCCTCATCATTGAGTAATTATATGGGCCTTAATTAGCCTTAATTCACCTCCTAGCTTAGTCAAACCAACTATTCTCACAACTTATTGCATACTTTTGATTATATTTTGTTTATGAAACGAGTTAGAGTTGGATATTTGGCTTTGTGGTCTAATGTGCATGTAATGTAGGAATAAAGGATAAAAGCAAGGGAAAATGCAGGTATAAAGGATAAAAGCAAGGAATTATGGAAAATACCTTGGTAAAACTAGAGTGGGACAAGGGAGAGCAATTATAGGAGGTAAATCCTCCTCATTTACTACCCATCCATTTGAATACTCCTCCACCAGCTTGGAGTGCAAACAACCATCACTTTGAAGACTAGAAGAAAACCGAGCAAGTGAAAGGGACACAAACCAGTTTTTCTTGAGTTAGAGGCCAAGCCTCCCTAATGGGAAGGAAGTCATTAGAGACTTCAGATGTATAAATAGAAAGGCTTAGGACCTCAGTAGGATTCAGACTTCTATTGTAAAAACTCTGTTTTATTTCTGAGTTGCAAGAGACTCGTGATAGTTTGTTCTGTAATCCATGGTTTTTATAATGAGAATGAGTTATGTTTTAAGCCAACTCTGAGTTAACTCAGAGGGCTGAAGCTCTTGGGTTAGGGCCAGATCCGAGAAGCCAAATCTCCTCTTCATTGTACATATTTGTTAGCATAGATTTTTGTTCATTTGCTTAAGTAGTTCTTCTTTTTGTTCATTTGCTTAAGTAGCTTTCTGGTTCTATTTATTTGCTTAATTAGATTCATGGTTTCCTGTTCATTTGTTTAAGTAGCTGCATTTTCTTTAGTTTACTTCCATTTGTGCCTTCTCTTTCATTTTACAAGTTAGCTAGAGAAAAAGATCACTATCAGGTTGTGCACAGGTGTCTTGACCTCATCTCCTCCCTCTAGGGCCATGACTTGAGGAAGAGACCCTTCAACAACCCCAAAAACATAGGTTTTTGGTTCTTGCATGAGCTATGGAGTTTGCTATTCAATACAGTTATTTATCACCCTCACTGGTTTTTCTATCAATTTTCCTTTGAAACCGCCTTCAGCACGTTCTTCATGCATCGCTTCCTCACCGTCCGATCCACAAAAAACCTTAACAACCACCATCCGATTCATTAATTTTATTCAACTTCCGCCTCGCATGAAGTCTTCCACTTACTTTATGCACTTTAAGTCCCCACCGTCGATCTGCCTCGCCTGATCCAATGGTTGTCGCTTCACCCGATCGCCAACTAGCTTGACCAATCTCCACCATTGGTAATCCCTGCTTGATCCAACGACTATTGCGCAATCTCGCGCAGATTATTGCACGATCGTTATCAACTCGAGAGCACATGAGAAAAGTGGTTTTCTCATGCTACATGTCGCGCAATAAGGCTAATCCACGAGAAATTACTTACCGCCCTAGAAACCTGCTCCATCATTTCCACACGTTTCTTTTTCCTGCGATACGATCTCCACTGTACATCTCTTGACTTAATCTGCGCGATAAGATCTCAGCCATTCATCGCTTTGTTACCCTGTCCGTCCATCTCTCGACTTAATCTCCACGATTAGATCTCGGCCATTCATCTCCTATTAACCTCATTCGTCCATCCATTCACTTAATCCCTCGCTATAGGATCTCCGCCGTTCATCTGCTTTGTTACCTTGTTCTTCCATCCTAAATTCCTCGTGTTACGATCTTCGTTGTTCATCCTGTTCATTAACCCCGTTCATCCATTTATTTTCTTAAGGCCCGTAATAATATCTCCACCGTCCATCTTCTGTTTGTTGATCGATCCAACAGTCTGTATGTGCTACTGTGTCCTTGCGTCCTCCTTTCATTGATTTCGACCTTCGATTACTCTCCCGCTTGAAAACCAATTTCGCTTAAGTTTCTTTGCTTACACCTTAGTCTGGTTTAGATCGCACAATGGCCAGTAGAGTGGCACCCCCCTTCAGACTTAGATGTTGGAACTAGTAAGGGTTCGGGAAGTGCAACAGCATAGAAAAGAAAGGAAGAAACCAAGCAGGTTGCACAAAAATTGGCCGTGCAGAGGAAGAAGGAAGCTACCGAGAAGGCTTGACTAGAGAAAGAACGTACTGCAAAGGAGCAAGCCGAACAAGAGTAGCACGGGTCATAGAGAAGTGAAAATCCCCCTTCGTCAGGTACCAAGGAAGATGAATAGTCGGAACAAGGTGACAGAGGAGATGAGGGGCAGAGCACCCCATTTCTTCTATAGAAGCACAGATAACAGCAGTGGGAAGGTCCCCGAAAGAAGAAAAAATCAGACAAGTCGCAGGGTGATCCCATGGTATTGATGGAGGGCGATCTCGATGAGATCGGAGATAAAATATGGGACACTACAACTGAAGTGTTGTAGCTGTTTGAGCAACAATATATGCAGACACTGGGGAGCATCCAAAAGGATTTGCACGAGCTGCAGATCTAGGCTAACAGGATATGGGTGGGTGCGAGTCAAGCGAGCGCAACACAAGTGAGCCTGGCCCCGGGGATGAGTCAAGTAGTGGAATTGGTAAGGACCCTAGATCTTCGCACTGTTGCATTACCCAAAGGGTCCCTACACGTAGAGTCAGCCAATGATCGCATCATCTTAAGCACCCTTAAGAACATCAGGCTGAACATCACAATGCTCCCCAATGAGATTCTTCACACGCTACATGCAGGGGTGACAGAGGAATTGAGAGCTCGGGAGCAATGCGCTCTCAATATGATCAGTGAATACAGGGTGAATAATGAGTAGATGTTCACTAAGAAAACACAGGCCTTGAAAGAAAAGGAGACGTTGCAGGCACAGAGTTCCCGACTAGAGTCCATAGTTGCAGAGGCATGCAGAATAGTGCCTGAGCTTCACATTCCCGAGGACGCACAACTAGAAGTGAAGATCAGGAAGTTAGCCACTGGTGTGTGCGAGGAAAAGGCAGAGGTTGGTTGAGTTCAATTCAAACTCAACATGAAAATAATTGAGCTGCAGTTAAAGTTGCAGCCCACGACTCCACCCAAGGTTAGGGAGCAACGTGGAGCTACCATAAAAGAAGGGATGACCACCTTGGATGTCGTAGTCACTGACTGTTAGACATAATTTGAGCAGGCAATGGAGTTGGTGATGACTCTACAGGAAGACCCAAACCTGCAGATACTGAATACAGGGGTTCAGGAGCTTCAGAAACATTACAATGAAGTCAGGGCAACGACGCGCTCCATTGCACCAGCACAGTGCCTAGCCAAATTGCAGGAGGGGAAGTAGCACCTCGTGTAGGTGGAAGCAACACAGAAGAAGGAGGCCTTGCTTAAGGCTAGGCTGGGGCCTTAGTTATATGAATTTTACCAGGTCACGACCAACATTCAAGAGAAGCTGACGGGCTTGCAACAAACACAACAGACAATGAAGCTGGCCGCAGAAGGACCAACTAAAGAGAAGATAGTGGAAGAGGTCAAGCAGGTAGCCACTCAGAATGTTGCCGAAGTTGTTGTAGTTCAGGTTTAGCTGGGGGATCTTCGTAACAAGATCGTAGCCCCAGCCGAGTGACGCAAGGGCAAGTCATGATCGTTGTGTTGGGGGCTTGTTGGGATGGGGTCCCCTAGGTCAGTTTTGGGGTTAAGATAACCCAAGTTTTGATGTAATTTTTGTAAATGATGTAAATTCTCCATGATTTGTGGATGAGGAGCACATAGATGGTTGAGAGTCAAAGGGGTTTTAGCCCCTTGTTTATTTAAAATTTGAGTCGGTCTTGAGTTCCACCCATGGTCTGCAGACCATGGAATTGTATGTAAAAGGATATAAATAGGTGTGTCTTAGAGAGTCTGAGGCATGTCATGGTGGATAATGGATAAAGTATTGGAAGTCTTAGCACAGAGAAGTGGGTCCGATAGGAGAGAAAGGCTCTACATTTGAGTGCGCAGAGGCCTAGTTAGAGTCCGCAGCTGAGTGCGCGGACCCCTGCAACTGAGTGAGCATGGAAGTTTTGAGTCTGTATTTTAAACTGGAAATCAATAAAGAAGCTATTTTCTGAGAAATTTTTTGTATTGTTGTTTACTTCTGCTTCTAACTTATGTTTTTGATGAATAATTTGTTTATGAAATATTGACTAATGATGAGCGATTCTATTGAATATTTGTTAGATGATGTACACAAGCATGTTTATATAATTAAGTGAATACTTTGATGAATTATCTAATGTTTATTAATAACACAAGCTTATCTATGCGAGCCCTAATCTAGAATTGTTCTCTCATGCGTGTAAGTGGATAAAAAAATTGTTAAGAGTCTGCAAAGACTGATCAAGGACCTTCGTGAAGGTCTAAAGGCTGTTTTAGTGGAGTTGCAGTACCAAGCCCTAGGGGCTTATCAATCTGTGCGAAGGCAGATATCAGGAGCTAAAAGACATCACACTCGTCTATGGATGTAGAAAATTGATTCATGCATCCCCCCATATTTCCTCGGGTGAGACTGCAGCCTATGCTTTGTAGGTTGTTGCTGAAAGGGCTAGTAGTGTAGGGTTTTTTTGGTTGGCGCAACTAACTATGAACTTGGGTCAGGACCCCCTAAGCCAACATAATCCTATGGACTATGAGAGCAGTAGTGATGAAGAACATGATGAAGAATTTCAAATGAATAGAGTGTCACGATGTCCACTTAGTCCTAATCCTATGGACTATGAGAGTAGTAGTGATGAAGAACATGATGAATCATTTCAAATGAATAGAGTGGCATGGTGTCCACTTAGTCCTAATCTTATGGACTATGAGAGTAGTAGTGATGAAGAGAATGATGAATATTTTCAAGTAAATAAAGAGTCGTGGTTTCCACTTAGTCCTAATCGCAAGGATTATGAGAGTAGTAATGATGAAGGCCAGGATGAAGAATTTCCAATAAACCGAGAGTCACATTTTCCACCTAGTCCTAATCCTAAGGACTATGACAGCAGTAGTGATGAAGGACATGATTAAGCACTTAGTGCTAATCCTAAGGACTATGAGAGCAGCAGCAACGAAGGGAAGGATGAAGAATTTTCAGTAAGTAAAGAGTCACATTTTCGACGTAGTCCTAATCCTATGGACTATGAGAGGAGCACTGCCAATGCACATGATGAAGAATATCCAATAAACATCGAGTCAAATTTTCCATTTAGTCCTAATTCTAAGGACTATGAGAGTAGCACTGAATAAGGGAAATATGAAGAATATCATCCAAGTCATTATTTCAAAAGCACAGATGATCATAGTGACGAAAACATTTCTCATAATGATGATGAAAATGCTTATACAAATGATGATCCAATGATGGAGATGTTTCTAGGAAATATTGTATTGAGGATCAGGAGTAGACCTTTTTGTATCAATCGAAGATGTTCTAGTTATACAAGGGGTAGAGAAAAATATCTGATGAGAAGAAGTTCTATCAGTGCTCTCATTTCAAGTGAATGTTCTCAAAAATATTGCTTGAAACATATGGATTTTTAGCTTGCATTTAAGAAAAGGAAGAGATATTTGTCAATGAATAAAAGCATGAAAAATTCATATTTAGTGGGGTGCATGCAATCTACATTATCAGGTTATGATTATCATATTGGGTCTTTATTTATCTGTAGAAAAGCTTTCAAAATGTTTCATTCAATGGGTAATTTTCTTATGTCAAGAATCCAAGAAAATTTGGAAAAGGATCCGACATTTTATTCAGAAGTACATCATAAATGACAATTTGGGCCATTATCAAATAATAAAATTTCATGGATGAAAGATTTCTTTTCAAAGCATGGAGAGTGTATTCAAAATAGAGAGACAATACATATTCCAGATAATTTCTCAAGATGAGAAATCTACAACTTATACAAAGAATATGCAGAAGGTGCTGAGGGACATGGTCGATTTATTACATATCAATATTTTGTGAAGATATGGAAGAAAGAATTCAACAATGTCTGTATTCCTAAGAAGACAAGGATGGGGATTTGCAATACATGTGCTTCTCTTAAATAAAAAAGGGATAAATGTGAAGGGTCAAAAAGAGGTAAGCATTCATAACTTTAACTTTTAAAATTGTATAGTCATCAACTATGAAAACGTATTTCTTAATGACTTTCTTTTATGTTGTGTAGATTCCATTGTCAAAGCACTTCAAGAGCATCGCGAACAACAAACAAGTGAAAGGAAAAAGTTGTACAAGCATCAAAATAAGTGTTATGATAATCCAAATAAATATTTGGGTTTGATAATTGATGGTATGGACCAGAATAAAACACTTCTACCACATTTTGTTCGCACACCCAAAAAATTACAAGAGGAAAATTTTATTCAATATCACTTGGTCGGTTGTATGGTCTTCAATGGGAAAATGTTGCCAAGGGTATACTTCACATCTACAAATATTCATAATGATGCAAATCTAACAATAACCATAATTCAAGATGTGCTTTCTCATTGGTCTGTTAATCTTCCTAAAGTTTTGTATCTACAATTGGACAACACTTGTCGTGAAAACAAAAATAGATTGCTTTTAGATATCTAAACATGCTTGTTGAATTGAGGATTTTTCAGAAGGTAAAGGTTGGTTTCCTTCTTGTTGGGCACACGCGTGACCATATTGATCATATGTTCAGTCGTTTTTCAGTCACATTGAGGAGGAAGAAATTTGGGAGCTTGCCATCATTAATTGAATGTATTAGGAAATCATACATGCAAGAGCCTACTTTTGATGCGTTGGAAGAAATTGTTGACATGCGAAGGTTTATTCTGGGATCACATGGTGAAGAGAAATGAATTAAACAACTTAATGACATTAGCTTCCAACATCAATTTCGTATCAAACAATTTGATGGGAAAACACTAATATGGGGCAAGAAGTATTCAACTATGGCAGAATGGGCACCGTCATCAGGTTTGGCATTTTTGAATTTCATTCTAGATCATCGAATATTTGCATCAAATATATTGTTATTACAATCAGTTGTTGAAGTTCATAATGCACGCAGATAGAATAGAGATATAAATTATTCTGATTGCCTAGAAGAAATTAAAAAATGTATTAGATATACATATGAGTACTTTGATATTGTTGATTCAGTTTGGTGGGAGTATTTTTTCAATAATCAAAGTGATATAATTTGGAGAACAAAAACTGAAGATATACCTTTGAAAAATCCATTTATTTGGCCACAAAACGTGTGAAGTGAACATGAGGAAAGAAACATTGTTCAACAACAACAATCTCAAGGTATTATTAATTCTTCATAAGCATAGGAAAGAGAAATGTATATTGGTTCCAGAAGATCTCATGCACAACGTGAAGCCATGGAAGACCTTTACAGGGTTTCAGTATAAGATATTATGGAGGGTTTCATGATAGCAGTGCTAGCGGATGGAGATCCCAATGGCTATCCATTCTGGGTTGCTAAGGTTATAAAGGTCATTACAAAAAATGGAGATGTTGTAGGTGTTGAAGTACATTGGTATGCCACAAACACACACCCATTCAATAGTGTGTATAAGCTAGAGATGGTAGTTGATAAACAAATTGGTGGAAAGAGAAAAAGAAAGGGTAAAAATATAAATCGTCACCGCACAGACCTCTTAAAATTGGAGGATGTTGACATACTTGTTTATGACTTCAATTTAACAAAGAGAGGAACTCTTCGCTTGAAGACGATGGAGATTCTGAAGAGGTTGTTACCAGAAAAAACAGTGTTGAGATGGAAGTCTGCTGAAACAAGTTGTAGAGCCAGAAGAATTTTGAAACCTGAAATTGTGGGCATGCACGTGGACTCAGATGGGGCACTAGTCGATGAAGGAGAAAATATGGAACATCTTCATCTGCATCTAGTCATTCATCTGAAGATGTGAATTTTGATGGTGTGCAAGAAAATATGAGTGATTTTGAATAGTTGTCTAAGACAGCTTATATAGCTAATGTTTAGATCATATCTTGAAATAAAAATTTTGATTTCCATATGGTGTTAAATGAAGTTATGAGTCATTTTTATGTTTGTTGGATTATATGTTTTAATTATGATGATTTTTATTGTTTAGAATATTTACAATGCAACAATAACTTAGAGATATAATGTATGTTTCATTCAATCTACAAGTAATGACATTTTGATTAATTTAGTCATGTAATTTGTTGATAATGTCATGGTTATTTAATTTTATGGTTGAAAATTTTCCAATTTTTTTGTATCTTTAATGTTATGGTTGAAAACAATTAGAATTTTAGCGATCTTTACTGTCATGTTATTATATGTTTAACAACATGGATGAAAACTGATAGAATTTTAATGTCTTTTAGATCCCATTATTTTATCTTTATCATCATTACTAAAAAATGTTGAAATTTTACCTAGGAAAAAAAATGTTATTCCACAAAAAACATTAGTGTGTTTTTTCCCTCAAAAACAATTGTTTTTTACAGAAAAAAAATCGGTTTTACTGCCATTTTTTAAAAATGTTGAAAATTGAACCTAAAAACAAAATCATCGTTCCAGTATACACCCTTTTCATTTTTAGCATTGTTTTTCATGTTTTTTTGGGTTTTTTTTGCCAAAGTTGCCATTTTTAGTTTATAATTCCCGTTTCAAAGTTTATATTGTTAAAGGAATTGGTAGTTTTCTCGACATCCCATTGCTGATATATTGGAGTCTAGGCCATTGAAAATAGGATCAGAATTCATGCATTGTTATGTTGTCAAGGTATTGTTTGAGAGAGAGAGATTGAAGAGCTAGGATTTGGAGGAGGTCATGTTGCGGCAACCTATGGTTTTAACTTTCCTTCATCTTTTGACTATATAGATCTATTGTTGTTCCTTCCATACTGTTGTCATTTCCTTATGTATATTTTGTTCATTTAATGATAACTTGGAAGATCGTATATTGTTTACATGTTCAATAATGTATTGCTTCTCATCTATTGATGTTTGAATTAATTGAATATTTATATGTTGTAAAGGTTATGTTTTCTCTCTTTTGTGTGCAAGATTGAACTTGGGATATTGCTGGGAGAACTTCTTATCCACACTCACTAATCCATCTAAAACACATGAAAGTATCATCACATAATACTTTGTCGTTTCTTTGTCAATTCTAGCTTATTGTTTACATTGTTGAATGAATTGAACCAAAGATTAATAGATCCCTTGATCTATATGCCTTATCTTCTGGGAAACCTGAGAGGGTTTTCTAGTTTGTCCATCCAAGCTTAAATCGCTATAGCAGTGTTGGTTACTCCACCGGGGATCATTTATGATTCCCTAATTTTCTTATACCTCATAGGTCTTGAATTTGTGCTATTGTTTGGTCTTGTCAACCTTGAATTCTTATCGCTTGTATGTTTGTAGCAGATTTTTTTATCTGAGTCTCTGGTGTGACCTGGATTATTCTTTTTCTATTCAAAGCCACTATAATGTGTGCTCCCAGTGCTTTCCAGTGTGTCTAAACATAGGCTTCATTTGTGCACGGTGTGTTACACTAGATGTTAACACCCTGTGTGGTATATAAACCTGCGTTAGTGCCTTAAAACCATGTTTTTCACCCAAACTGTGGATTTCACTATCTACTGATTTTCTTGTATGATGTGTGCTTGTGACGTACTATCTAAAAATTTTATTTTTCTAGTTGCATCCATGCATTTTCCTTTTGAAAATATAGCTTATTTGCATCATTTTAGAAAGAAAAAGAAGAAATTTAATTTCTATCAATTTCGTTTGTTTGGATTAGTTTGTAGTGAGATTTTATTTCGAGTTTGAATGTCTGCATCTATTGTGCAATATTATAAGTTACATTAGGATTGTTTGTTTTGGAAAATGCATGTATTCCTCTCTCCTTGTACAATCTCTTTCTCATCGAATTTAATTGAAAAGCATATTTTCTGCATGGTTTGAGTCAGGTCTCACAAACTTTATACATCAACACCCTTCCAAAGACACTAATAAAGTACCTTTAAAAGTAACTCCGTAATTAAAGAAATCAACAACTCTTTGTCTGAAAAATACACACATTATATTAGGTTAGGGTATTCAGTTAGGCTATGAAAGTCAACTCCCCAAGGCTATAAAACTAAACTAGTGCCATTAAAGAGTGAAAATATTGTTGCACTCACATCATCCATGACCACTCCTCTAACAAGGGAGTTAAGCATGAGACAACATCTAAGTGTGGGAGAATGTATTTGTAATAGCCCTGGTGAAAATTCCATGTAAAAATATATAAATACCACGGATGATGGGACACGTATTCCAAGTTGAATGGTGGGAAGTACATCCTAGTGGATGTTCATTTGGTTGTTTATGGTTAAGGAAATTAGCAAAGGCAATGGATAAGGCATTAAAGAGGCAAAAAGGTATTTTGGCACATTTATTTATGAAAATAATGGAAATTAGGAGAAAAGGAAGGTGAAAGGTCACAGGTTGCATGTGAGGAGGAAATTGAGGGAAAATAATGGAAAATGAAGAAAATAGAGGCCTCATTAATAAAAAGGCTTCTGAGGATCAGTTGGCAAGATTCTTCCTTTCAGTGTGAATCTTTGGTCAGTTCAGCTTTGGAGCTCTCTCATTATTCTCTCTCTCTCTCTCTCTCATGCTCTTGGATACTTAGAGTTTTCTTGGATCACTCTTGGAGGGTGTGGCATACTTGGATTCATGGAGCAAGAAGGCAAATGAAGAACATGAAAGAGCAAGAAGGCATCGACATCAACAACTACATCAGATTTTCTTGCAGATATCGAGTTGCATGTATGATTTATTCATTAGTTTTGGCATGCATGGCACATGCATGTGGTTTCTTGGTTGTCATCTATCATTGGCATGGAGGATTGCCTGAACCAACAATGGATTGCCTAACCTTGCCATTTCCTGGATAGCCATGGTGATTTTGGGTTTACTTTCATTGCTTTGTTTTTGTTGGTTCTCATGTTTCCTTAGCTTGGGTTCAGTTATTAGATCTGGAAGTCCTGGTTGAACAAATGCTCTGGGAGCCCTGTAATAGCTTGGGTTGAGTTACTAGTCCTGGAAGCCCTGGTTGAACAAATGCTCTGGAAGCCCTGTAACAGCTTGGGTTGAGTTACTAGTCCTAGAAGCCCTGGTTGGAAAAACACTCTGGAAGCCCTTGGTGGGTTGAGTTACTAGTCTTGGAAGCCTTGGTTGGAAAAACGCTTTGGAAGCCCTGTATAAGTTGTGGGTTGAGTTACTAGTTCTGGAAGCCTTGGTTGGACAAACGCTCTAGAAGCCCTATATAAGCTGTGGGTTGAGTTACTAGTTCTGGAAGCCTTGGTTGGAAAAACACTCTAGAAGCCCTGGAAGGCTTGGATGGAGACCAATCTGATGATGGTTTTTGGTGATGTCCGACTGTGAGGTGGAATCATTGTTTGATGGGTTGAGGTGGGTGGCCTCTAGAAGCCCTGGATGAGTTTTGATTGATGTGTTCTATGAGATCCCACATTCATGCTTGGAATATGGCACGGGGGTGATTGGATGAAGAGAGACTTGGCTCAACCAATCTATGGTTGGGTGGAACGTGGTAGTCCCATCTCCAGTTGGTTCATTGCATTTATTAATGAAAAAATTCATTCCCTTGATTTTCATGTGCAAATGTATTGATGTATATATGGATTTTGATGGTTGATATGTTTATTGTATTTATGTTCCTATTATGTTTTTTATATGCACATTTACCCCGAAGGTTGTTATAGAGTGGTATCAGAGCATGGTTCAAACACTTGGACTGGATGGGCTCTATCATAAGTGAAATGAATAACTTTCAGATATTGGTTCACAATAATTTAGGAGTTATGATCTAAGGAAGATGTTCTTCATGAATGAACCTTTAAACAGGACATGTTGGAATTTCTGCAATATATCATCTTTTGTAGGCTTTCAGAAGCTGAAAAATTTTCCACATTGAGGGGACATACCACTGATTATGTGGTAGAAATTCAGATATTGGGTTGCAATATTTTAGGAGATATGAGTAGAGGGAGTCAAGCCTTCTGAATGCTCCTAAAATCAGGCCTCAAACAGGTCACACTGACATTTTTGTTATAACTTTTCTTCTGGGAACTCTCAAGAGATAAATTTATTTCCACTATGAGGGGAAATCCCACTGATATTGTGATAAAAATTTCAGACATTTATTCGCTATATTTTAGGATATATGACCAGTGGAAGTCAAGCTTTCTGGATACTCCTAGAATTGTGCACCAAATATGATTGTGTTGGTATTTTGTTATAACTTTTCATCTATGAAATATCAGAAGTTGAAACTTGAACCATAGTGAGGGAAAATACCACTGATCATATGGTTCAGTTTCCATAACTTTTACTACTACAGTTTAGGATATATTCATTGAATCATTCACTATATTAGTTTGCATGCAAAGTGTTTGATGAAATGCTTAAATGGTTCAATGATTAATTGCATACAAACTGTTTGATAAAATGCCCCAATGAGTATGTTGTTTGTGGTTGGGGATAGTATTGATGTGTAATAGTATTGTTGTAGTTGATATATGCTTGCTTATATGCAAATAGTTTTCTATATTAGTTTGCATGTAAAGTGTTTGAAGAAATTCTTACATGCAAATGTAATAATATAGTAGTTGTTTGAAGAAAAATGTAAAAGTATGGTACTTGTTTGAAAAAAAATGTTATTTTTTTGGATGGGATAGTATTGTAGTATGATAATATGGATGTCTCTGATCTATGCCTATTTGCATGCAAAAATATTGAAGAGTTTCATGTACGGAATTTGAAAGGTTGCATGCAAAGAATTTGAAAAGTTGCATGTAAGGAAATGGAAAAGTGGCATGTTTTTAATTATTATGTTACAAGTGGAATAAGTGAAATGTTTTTGACTTAGTCTCATACAAATGTATGAGTAATAAAAATCAATTTATTTTCATGTGTGGTTAAATTTAGTAGAGCTTTGGAGATCCCATTTCCATAATTGGACATTAGATGTCGGGCCATTATAGTAGCTTCCTCCTTCTACCTTAGTGTGGACCATGGTTAGTAAAGTGGTATGATTATAGGTTGTTTGTATTGGTGAAAGATTATTAATAGACATGATGTCTTGATTTTTGGAACATGTGACTACTGTGTATGAATTATATGTTGCTTACATGTTGATTTCATGATACCTACTTACATCCTTGTATGTTAGGCTACATTTTTTAATATTTTGATTACATGTATGAGTCTTGTAGGTTGATTACAAGAATTGATAACTTATGTTCGACTACATGCGTTTATACGTAGGTGTAGTTGATTTGGAATTGCTTATGCATATTGTTGGTTGCATGTGGCAATGTGTACAATAGAGTAATGGTTGTTGTCATGCATGAGGTCATGGTTTGTGTAGTTGATATGGTCATGCAATGATGACTAGACTGTAACTAGAATGATGTGCATATGGTTTGGTACTCATTTTTTTTATGTGTGTATATGCAATTGTTATGCATGTATGGTCTTGTTTATGATTATGGATGTATAGTAGGTCAAACATGCCTTGTGAAGTCATTGTATGCAATTTAGGTCATCATGATGCTATTGGTTATTATGATGCTAATGAGCTAGTTGAGATAAAGCAAGAGATGCAGATCATCAAATTGAAGTTTGGAAACCCTTTTTTGGAAGTCTGATAGCACATAGTAGGCCTCGATTTCAACAAGGTAAAAAGGTAAAAGAAAGGAATTGGGTAAGAATTCCTCTGGCTATGTTTGGAAACCCTAATTTTGAATGAATGAGTGCTTTGCACACAGGAAGTCTTCCTAACCTTGATTTTGTCTGATATTATGTAGATATGTGCTATATTCATGAACATGAACTTGACATGTATATTAGATAGTATTTAGCTACAGGTGGATCTATTAAAGGATTGGAGTCCCTTGAGAGATGGCGTGGATGTGTTCAGATGTAAGCAATGTGCTTGGCACAATTAGATGAGGTAACTGGTGTATTATTATGTTTAATTATATATTGACAGTAATGTGTTTATGGAAACATGATGTAGGGAGTTGCATGGCAAGACAGGTTTCCATGAAATATTGAAGATGGCTCAGGTTGAGGTTTCCTTGGGGGCCATGGGGATTGTTTCATGGTGTCAGTCTTGTGCTTTTGGTATTTTAAGCTTAATTTGTGGTTTTGTTTATGTCTGGTGCAAGGCCTTGCCACTTTGTTGTAGCATCATATCGTTATGGGCTTTCATGGTATTCTTCTTCGTTTTTAATTGTCTTCTCTTTTAATGTTTTGAGTCTTGGAAATTCGTTGGGAAAGAGGAAAGTTGATGGAGCTCGAGGAGAGCTGTGTGGTACCCGAAAGGTAATGTAAGATTCAGATGAATCATAGTGCATGAGTAAGTGTAGCGGAAGGTAAGGCTATGACAGTCGATTGGACTGGTTGGGTCCATTGTGATAAATGGATGGTAGCAGTATAGTCATGAGAAAGGTAACATCAAAAGGTAAAGTAAATGGATTTGAGGTGTCATATGCTTTGGCTATGTTGGGAACTATTGCTCTCAATTCCTGTGCATAAATAAGAAAGTTATCTTAACCTAGACCTTATGTTATTTGGTAATTATTTTATGATCATGATTATGTTGAAGTTTATATATGTATACATGTATGAATGTATGTCGTTTTCTGACATGATCATGATTGTTTTATGCTAATGTTTATATATGTATGTATGTATCCATGTATCTATGTTATTGTATGATAGGGTTTTCAGGGATCATTCTTGTGGAGGAATGATTGCTTATGCAGGAGAACGACATGAAGAGGTTCCTGGTCTTATGAGGAATCAATTGGGAAGAGTATTCACAACAAATATATGAGTTCAGTATCATGTGGATATGATTTGGTATTGTATACTTGTATTATGCCTATGTTTATGTTATGACAGGTAATGTTGAAGGATACATCAACAAAGTGAAAGTAGTGTGGTCTGTGGCATGCTAAGATAAGCATGGATGAGATACCAGAAGCAAGGTTCCTTGGTAAGGACAATGTGGTTTTGGATGTGTGGTACCATTGTTGTGCATACGTTGTATATATTGTACATGTTGCATCTATGATATGTGCACTTGTGGTGTTGTGTATACATAGCATGTGTACATGTTATTTATGCAATGCTATGTACAGGATGATACAAATAGGGTTGTGTGAATACTACATATGGGGTGTTGTGTACATATTGTACTGTCTTCATGATGTATATGTGGCATGTGTGTATATGGTGCTCTATGCATGTCGAATATGCAGTGCTGTGTACAAATAATTCTATGTACATGTTGGGAATGCAATTCTATGTACAAGTGGTGTTGCGTGCATGTTGTACATGTGGTGCTATCTACATATGGTGTGGTGTGCATGATTGTACGAGTGGTTCTGTGTGCATGTGGTGTTGTGTACATGTTGTACAACTAGCGCTGTGTGCAGGTGGTGTTGTGTACATGTCTTGCATTTGGTGTTGTGTACATATGGTGTCACGTACATGTCGTGCGTGTGGTACTATGTACATGTGGTATTGTGTACACGTTATACAAGTGGTGTGGTGTACATGTAGCATTATTTACATGTTGTGCAGGTGGCGTTGTGTACATGTGATGTTGTGCGCACGTTGTGCAAGTGGTGCGGTATACCGATGGTACTATGTACATGTTGTACATATGGTATTGGTGCAGGTGTGGTACTATGTGCATGTCATACATGTTATGTTAAGGGCATGTGGTATCATGTATGTGCATCATGTAGTCATGGTATTACGGCATTTTTACTTGTTGTGTTTTACTCTTTGTAGGTTCATGTATTGGGTGGTATTGCACATCGGGTATAGATGGATGCAATGTGTTGTACATTGGTTGTAGGTGTATGTGTTGTACACCAGGTGTAGGTGCATGTATTTCATGGTGTTGTGTGTCAGGTGTGGCTGTATGTGTGTGATGCACACTATGCGTGTGTGCACCTGGTAGAGGAGAAGGCATTGGGTGTTTACTGGGTGTGGCAACCGATCTGGTGTCTATACAAAAGAACAAAGGCAGAAGTAAGGATCGATGAAGGATAGGTATCGGTATTGTATTTCAGTTTTATTATGTATGTGACTTATGATTCTGGTATATGATGATTACATGTGAATTATGATTTTGGTTTATGATCTATGATTCTGACTTATGATCTATGATTCTAGTTTATGATGGTTACATGTGATTTATGATTTTGATCTATGATTGTTGTGATTTGAGCTAATGTGATGTGATATATTTATATATGTTGATTTGGTCAAATATGCTAGTTTGACTTGTTGCGACAAGAAGCATATAGGATTACAAATGTACCTTATTGATGAGCTACCAATGAGGTATGATGTGAATTTATTTCAATTTATTTTGAATCTAATGGAATTTATGTTCTTGGTACAAGAAGCATGAACATGCCTAGTTGGGTGGTTGAAATCGACTGCAAGAATTAGCAGCAGCAACAAAGGAATTAAAACTTTCAACAATATGTTGGTAAAGCACTTCAGGAGTAGTGCCATTGTGGGACATTGGTACCCAATAGTGGCCATTGATTTCCATGAGCATGCTATGACCAGTATGATGTGTTGAGGTAGGTATATTCCTTGGTTTTTGTATCTTCCGATACGAGGAAGCCTTGCTAAGGGATGAACTACCCAGGATGGGGGTGCCAGCAAAACTTGGAAGGTGAGTGACTACACGGAAGAGGTGAATGGATTCCCGAGGGACTCTTTAATAGAGAAGGGAAGTTTGTGGATGGATTTGGTTTGGTCATTAGCATTTCCAGATGGAATCAAATGCACATTGGGAGTGCACCCTAGGAAAATGAGCCAATAACTATTTGCTGAGAGGACGAGTGGCGCCGGATTATAGCACTAAACATTGGACGTAGATTTCACTTTGTAGTGGATTATGGACTTCCTGGGAAGGAGGTGGATTCTGGTATTACTTTGAGGGTGGAGGTGTGAACCTATGGATTCCCTTGTTGCGGATGCAAGTATCGTATTATTCTATTTGCTGGTTGAGAAAATGTACATATGGGAATATGTGTATATGTGGTTATTGTAAATATCGTAATGAGCGGTGTTATAAAGCTCCATTATGTGGTATGTTTTCATGCTGTCGTGATATTTTTATTTTGAGCAGATCTTTCATTGTAAATACTGTAACAAGCTATGTTATAAAGCTCCATGGGCAGTATGCTTTGTTTTCAATAGTATTTTGGTTATAGGTGTCATTGAACATCGAGGACGGTGTTCCCCCAAGGGGGAGGGTTCTGTAACAACCCTGGTGAAAATTCCATGTTAAAATATATAAATACCACGAAGGATGAGACACGTATTCCAAGCTGAATGGTGGGCAGGACATCGTAGTGGGTGTTCATTTGGTTGTTTATGGTTAAGGAAATTGGCAAAGGTAATGACTAAGGCATTAAAGAGGCAAAAAGGTATTTTGGCACATTTATTTATGAAATAATGGAAATTAGGAGAAAAGGAAGGTGAAAGGTCACAGGTTGCATGTGAGGAGGAAATTGAAGGAAAATAATGGAAAATTAAGAAAATAGAAACCTCATTAATAAAAAGGCTTATGAGGACCAGTTGGCAAGATTCTTCCTTTCAGTGTGGATCTTTGGTCAGTTTAGTTTTGGAGCTCTCTCATTATTCTCTCTCTCTCTCTCACATACTCTTGGATACTTAGAGTTTTCTTGGAGCACTCTTGGAGGGTGTGGCATAATTGGATTCATGGAGCAAGAAGGCAAAGGAAGAACACGAAAGAGAAAGAAGGCATTGGCATAAACATCTACATTATATTTTCATGCAGATATCAAGTTGCATGTATGATTTATTCACTAGTTTTGGCATGCATGGCACATGCATGTGGTTTCTTGGTTGTGATCTATCAACGGCATGGAGGATTTCCTGGATCGACAGTGGATTGCCTATCCTTGCCATTCCCTGGATAGCCATGGTGATTGTGGGTTCATTGCTTTTTTTTGTTGGTTCTCATGTTTCCTTAGCTTGGGTTCAGTTATTAGTCTTGGAAGCCTTGGTTGAACAAACAATCAGGAAGCCCTGTAATAGTATGGGTTGAGTTACTAGTCTTGGAAGCCCTAGTTGAACAAACGCTCTGGAAGCCCTGTAACATCTTGGGTTGAGTTACTAGTACTGGAAGCCCTTCGTGGGTTGAGTTACTACTCTTAGAATCCCTTGGTGGGTTGAGTTAATAGTCCTCAAAGCCTTAGTTGGACAAACGCTCTAGAAGGCCTGTATAAGTTATGGGTTGAATTACTAGTTTGGAAGCCTTGGTTGGACAAATGCTCTGGAAGCCCTATATAAGTTGTGGGTTGAGTTACTAGTTTTGGAAGCCTTGGTTGGACAAACACTCTAGAAGCCCTAGAAGGCTTGGATGGAGACCAATCCGATGATGTTTTTTGGTGATGTCCGATTGTAAGGTGGAATCACTGTTTGATGGGTTGAGGTGGGTGGCCTCTGGAAGCCCTGGATGAGTTTTGATTGATGTGTTCTATGAGATCCCACATTCATGCTTGGAATATGGCACGGGGGTGATTGGTTGAAGAGAGACTTGGCTCAACCAATCTATGGTCAAGTGGAACGTGGTAGTCCCATCTTCGGTTGGTTCATTGTATTTATTAATGAAAAAAATCATTCCCTTGATTTTCATGTGCAAATGTACTGATCCATATATGGATTTTTATGGCTGATATTTTTATTATATTTATTCTCCTATTATGTTTTTTATATGCACTTTTACCCTGGAGGTTGTTACAATATCCTGCTTTTGATTACATTTCGGTGGCTATTCAGTGTACTAGGGATCCATTCGTGGAATACTAAGCTAAGTCAGGGACTCAAGTATCCTTCCAATTCAACATAGTCTCTATTACCATGTCCCTCCTTGGTGGTGTCTATGATTTAAGGTGAACATAGTGGCCATATTTCTAGGGACTTACATAAGGTGATTGGGGTGGGCTGCCCTAGTATCTAGACAGATGAACCTACTCTATCTTTTGCTTTTTGGGAGGGTTTTAATCTTCACTAGAGTATTTATCCCCTTCCTAATGAGGTTTGGGTGAAGCTCGAGAGTAATTGTAATTTTCTAGTTTTTACTAACTTTCTCTTATAGTCCTTTGATACTAGGTTCCATCTCCAGTTAGTTGTGATTATCATACAAAGTTTGATTGCTTGCTAATCTCGTAGAGTTTTTTGCTTTTTAATGAGTGTGTTTTTTTGTTACTGAGATGATATAAGAACATCACTTAATAAAAAAAATTCAAAATCTATATCATTCACCATGGCTACCACTGGACTCTACCATAAGCCTCGACGATTGCAAGGTCTTCCTCCACTTTCTGAGGAGGAATTTCCCAATCAATTAGATTATCCTATTACTTAGGGGAATCAATATCTAGTTTCTAATTCTGAATCGTTACATACTAACTGAGAGTCAGTCTTACCTAAGGACCCTTTTATTGAAGGTTTAGTACCTCCTTATAATCCTCTAGTTACAGATCATCTTAGGACTATTTTGCTTCAGATTGCACCTATGCCTACTGTGTCTTTTTCAATTCCCACTTCAAACATGTCGATTACTACTAGTGTGTCATGGTATTTTTTGGAAACTTTTGGTCCACCGCCACATGTCTCACCTGTTTCAATTTCTACACCATTTGTTGGTTACCCTATTATTTAACCTATAACAAATCCAAAAACCTTGACTACCCCTACTGTGGTTGGTGTCTCCCAATTCCTACCTCCTACCATCCATACACCTTTTGTATCGGCTATTAGAACTTTGAACCTTACCCTAATAGGTGTTTTCAATTCATCAACCTTCAATAATAATTTTGGTTGGAATCTGTTGCTAAGTTCAATCCCTCCCCCATCGTAGGGTGGGCATAATGTTTATGGTACTTATTCCACTAATGGGGGCATTTCAACACCCATGTAACTTGTGGTACAATTGGTTTTCAATTTAATTTATTTTTTCCCTATCGGTGGTTATCCTATTAGTGGCAGTCAACCTAGATATCCTAGGTTTAGTCTTGCGCCTAAGCCACCTTATAAGGCTAGCAATGTTCCATATCCTAGATATGTTTCATCTTTGTGGGGCCTTTGAACTCAGACGTCAATACCTATTAGGGAAAACCTCTATTCTAGGGGTAACCAGTTTACTGTTAATATCCCTCAAGCTGGGGGCATGCCTTATGGCTTCCCACTCTATACAACTCCATCTCTGCCTCAAGGAACTTATTACCTGAACACACCCATATAACATGTCGGAAACTAATTGATAGTTTAACCTCCTATTCCTTTAGGTCATCGTAGCCTACCCTGGTTAGATTTGATGGTGCCTACTCGATTGCCATTTTTTGCTACTGTCGACATCCCATATTTAAACAAGTTTACTAATGACCCCATCAACCATAGGTTGTTGTGGCCTCCAACCCAGTACAAAATTACTGTCAGAATTTTGAAGTTTGAGGAAAAACAAGGGGATGATCCAACAACACATGTCACTACATAACAACTTTGGTGTGTTTCTATTTCAATGATTGACAACAGTGTCTGGCTCAGAGTTTTGTTGTGCACCCTCATTGGAAATAGTGCCAAGTGGTACATCGAATTGCCATGTACCTCTATTAACCATTTTAACACCCTCGCTATGGAATATCTCAAGTATTTTTAGTTACCAATTTGTTATGAAACCATAATTGAACTACTGACTACAATGCACCAAAATACTTCCACCCAAATATTTGATCATATCCATGAATGGAGATGAAGACAAAGGTTAGTAAAGGAACCCATTTTGGATTACCTTCTCGCCAATTGGTTTTTCAAATCTCTTTTACCTGCCATCGTGAAGGACGTTGTCATGTTTGTATCTATTATGCAAGACCAAGTCATCAAACATGCCCAACATCTCAATCTTATTTATTCGCAATCAGGAACCCTTTATGACTTGATCCCTAATGCTCCTTGAACTTTGAATACTCCTACCACTCAACAACCTAGTCCGAACACCAACCATCTCGTTGGTACTATGAACACAGTTGTTGTAAACCAATTGAGTGGGAAAGTTACTTAGTTATCCATTAATGTTGCCCCCACTTCAACTACAACAACTCACCCTACTGCCCCTCCAACCACTGCGATAAACTCTACGTAGTTCACACAATCGTCCAGCGGTAAGAAAAAGTACAACAAGAAGAAATTTTCTCCTTCTAAGGAGAAACAACCTGGTCAAAACACCACTACTCATAAAGGCCCTGTTGCTTCCAAATGTGATAAAGGAAAAGAGAAAGTGGTTAATTTTCCTTGCAAGATATGCCTTAAGGACCATTTGACCTATAATTTTCCTTGTTTACAATAATGTACCTATCTCCTTGCATAGAAGGATTCTAGGACCCTTGTTTTCCTTAATAATGCTTTCCCTACCTAGCAGCAACACCTTGTTGCAAACCCACCCCGATCCCCGCAAGGGGGAAATGGTGGTTCTCATCCCCCTCCTTCTATAGAAGGATCATCAACTACCTATGCTTTTAAGGTAGTTTATTTACACAATCATCCCAAGAATTATGGGAACCCTATCCTTGACACTCTAAACATCCTATCAAGCTCTTCCTCGCCTCCACCTAATGATTTAAATATTTATAGGCCTGTTGTAGATCCTATGATTCGTTCCCCCAAAGGGACACTTTGTCATACTGCATATAATCCATCTGCACACACTACACAAAACTAAATTATTGTAGAATATCTTTCACAAGCACCTTGTGCCATGTTTTCTCTCGAAGTATTACAAAGTTGTGTGCAACAGAAAGCTTTGCTATGAGCTATATGCAGATTTGACCCTTAGGATTCTAGTCCACTTGTATTTGAAATGGAGAAAACTACTCCACACTTTTTCTACCAACTTTCATTCTAGGTGCAGGTTCATACGAAAGGAAAAGTCGTTAATCACACCATCATTGATGAAGGTGCATCTACCTATGTGATGGCTACTTCTTGTTGGTTTGCCCTGGGTTCTCCCACTCACACTCCACCATCGAACTCCCTTAAATATTTTGATGGCCATACTTTCATCCCTAAGGGATATCTTGCTACTTTTACCATCACTCTTGGAGGGAAAATTGTTACGGTTAATATTGAAGTTGTCAATTAGCTGCTCAATTACAAATTTTTATCGAGACATGTTTAGATTTACTCGATGAAATCCATTATCTTGTCGGTTTTTCAGCTTATATTTTTTACCCACCAAGAAAAAATTGTGAGAGTGGAACATTTGTCTTTCTAAATCCTGAACTTTCAACAACTGACTTATAGCAATGTTCCTTTAGTTGGTGGCACTCTAGAACATTTCGTTGGTATTAATACTAATCTTTTGAAAGGCCCCACTCTTCTAAGATGTTTCCATCTACCACCACTTGAGGTTCCTATGGTAATTTCTATAGTATGTTCTATACCTATTGGATCTACAGATCTAGAGATCATCTCAACCCCTTCCAGCGTCAATACCTTTGGAGATCAAATTCCACTATCACTAGGGGAATTGGCTGGTCAAGCTATTCAGCTACATCTATTCCTTCCTTGGTTGGGGCCCATGATCCTGTGAACTTTCCCATTGAAAATGCCTTAACTAATTTTCTAACCACTATCCTCCCCTCTGATGAGGCTATTACGAAGATCACGTATCTAGCTAAGCGACCTTGGGATGAGTTTCACCCTCGTGTCTTAGTCTTTTTTCCATCTACACTAAAAAAAAATCCACTAAAAATCTTGTCCCTTAATCAATATGAGCTTGTTACTTCCTATTTGACACGTTTTCAACAATTATACTCAGAAGGAAACTTAGGAAATCTCTTGCTGGTAGGAACCTTTCAACCCATCTACCTCAATCCTTACATTGTTACGTGAGTCCTTTCTAAAGGGGCCTACAAACCCATTGACTATGATGGGGACCCACTCAAAAAGTTATTATGCCTGGCACCTCACTAGCATGTGCTTTGTAATTGTTTGTATAAACTTTCATTTCTTTTGGTGTGTTTCTTTCCCTTTTTATTTTTTTTCTAAAGTTTCTAGTACATCAAAAATCCCAAAAATTGGATGTTTGGTTTGTTGAATCCTATAGAAAAAATTACATAATTTTAAAAAGCCAAAAAAAATAAACGAACATTCTTTTTATGGTTTTTTTCTCACTCTTTAAACTGAGAAAACATCGAGTTTACTTCTTCAAGATCGTTAAAATCCCACAAAAAAGACTAAGATTTATTTCTAGGGAATTTTTCTCACTCATGAAACTGAAAAAAGCCCTGAATTACCTTCTTCAAGATCATGAAACTCCTACAAAGAAGATTTGAGCCATTCTATTTTTGTCTTTTTCTTGCTCTTTAAATTGAAAAAGATACTACAAGTTTTATTTGTCTTACGCATTTCAAAATTTATGAAGAATATACAGTTTACTTTGTTCCCCTCGTACTTGTAAGTAAATGAGGTGGGCATCTATTGAGCATAGGTTTATCAATGGAATAAATATGGAAAAGGAACTATTTAGGGTATATTATTAACCCTTTGGCTCACCCATTCATCAACCATGACAAAGGTACCCTGTTGGAGCCTTCTTTAAGCTCTTTTTAGGCTCTCTAAATGTTAAAAGATCATTCATTTTACCCTTTCTGGACTCGTTAAACCTAAGAAGATTGGGAAAAAAATTGGAAGAAGCAGTGGTTACTCAAACTATACCTAAAGAAGGTAGAATTATATTGTCCATCCCTTGAACATGGCACATTTTCTAGTATATTCCCTTTTTTCAGCTTCTCTGCAAACCCTAATGTCCCTGCATCTTCGTGTCCTACCTCTCTTGGTGTTTTTGAGTCTAAGTTGCCTAGTATTTTTAGTTTTGTTCCTTCTATTGTTCAAGGGATCTCCTAATTTTTTATACCTTTATCCACCATTCGATCATATGCATATTGTCCTGAGTCAGTTCATCTTGTATTCACTTTGCATTAATTGTTGTAGGACTCCTTAATGCATACGTTTGAAAATCCCTTCCTATCGACTTCAACACACTACCTAGGAAGTGGATTAGATACATAACAATACCATGGAGCTTGAAGTACTTAGTGGAATTTTTTTGTGCATTTTATTGGGAGTTTTCACTATTAGATCCACTTGAATGATTCTACAAGTGTTCGACCTCAACTCTTCTATATACAGTCGCTAGATTGTACTGCGCATCTTGGATACCATCATCCTTATCATTGGTCATCCTCACATCTATTAACATTTTGATCATTGATCAGTAATCAATTGAATTCACCCATGTTAAACATTAGATAATTTGTTCATATGTGTAGAATTATGCTATTATGTGATGATGAGGAAGACCTTGGGTATAGGCTTACATCACTCAGCCTTGTTTCCTCTCCCAAGTTGCGACTATTGTTTTTTGGAGACATCTTGTCGTACTAATTACATTATATCACCTATCCACATTGCGCTTATCGGTTGACGATCTGTTATAGATCCATCAAAAATAATTTTGGTTTAGATACTAACCATGGGAATGCCCAACTCAAGACATGAATATTATATATCTTTAACATATGTTTTTTGTTTGCAAGCCTCCTTCCATTTTGAAACTCTAACACTCTCTCTCTTCAACTATGATATAAATTATTTCAGTCATAGATTTCTTATTTGGACTCGCACTTTAGGGGGCATTTATTATGTAGGAAAATACCTCCTCATCAGCTTACAAGAGAAGATCAGACACTTGAATGAAATACACCCATGTTTCAGGCCTTTTTAAAGCTATAATGCACCCTGTCAAAAGATTCAAAGTGTTATAATGCAGCCCTTAGACCAACATACTATGTTACCTTAGCTATGGATGCATTGTATATTTATTAAGCCCACGTTACCATACTTTCATGTGGCCACGAGAAAAAATCACAAGTTAAGTCAGGAGGACTCCATTATTTACTCAATCTTGACTCTAAAAAGCTAGAAAATATCACCTCAATTTCATCCATTGATGTTGCCTATCTTAATAAAGGCTACTGAATTGGGAGAAAGTAATAAAGTAGGGGAAACATCTTCCATCCATTTTATTTTTTCCAAAGAAAACTAATGAAGGAATTGGTATCTTTCTCAGCCTCCCATTTCCTATATATTAGAGGATAGGCCATTGAAATTAGGATCAAAATTCATGCACAGTTATGCTATCAAGATATTGTTTGAGAGAGAGAAGTTGAAGAGATAGGAGTTGGACGAGCTCATGCTATAACTACCTATGGTTGTAACTTTCCTTCATATTTTTAATATATAGATCTACTATTATTCCATCCATACTTTTGTCATTTTCTCATGTTTTTTGTGTTAATTTAATGATAACTTGGAAGATGGTCTATATTTTACATGTTCAATAATGTATTGTTGCTCATTTGTTGATGTTTGAATTGATTAAATATTTATATATTGTAAAGGTTATGTTTTCTCTCTTTTGTGTGTAGGATCGAACTTAGGGGCTAGCTGGGAGAACTTCTCATCCACACTGACTGCACCAGCTGATCTACATGAAAGGATCATCTGGGAATCCTTTGTCATTTCTTTGAAAATTTTGGCTTACTATTTATATTGTTGAATGAATTAGACCATGGCTTGCTAGATCCCTTGATTCGTTGTCGTTAGGTTCCGAGAAACTTTAGAGGGTTTTCTAGTTTGTCCATCCCAGATTAAATCCTTATAGCATAATTGGTAACACCACTTCGGATCGTTTCTAATTCCTGGTTTTATTTATACCTCCTAAATCCTGAATCTCTGCTCTTGTTTTGTCTTGTCAACCTTCAATTCTTGTCACTTATATGTTTGTATGATATTTTTTTTGGTCTGACCCTCTGTTTGTGACTTTTATTACTTGTTTTCTTAGTAAATCCATTGTAACGTGCCCTCCAAGTGCTTTCTAAAGCACATTAACATAGGTTTCCTTTGTGCATAGTGCGTTACCCTAGTTGTTAATTCCCTATGTGGTCTAAAAACCCATGTTAATGCCTTAAAACCCCTTTTTCCACCCAGTCTGTGGATTTCATTGTCTACTTCTTTGCTTGTCTGATTGGTCCTTGGGTTTGTACCTTCTAAAATTTACTTTCTACCAATTTGTTTTGTTTCGATCAATTTGTTTGTGAGCTTTTATTTTGAGTTTAAATGTCTGCATCTGTTGTGCGACATTAAAAGCTACATTATGATTGTTTGTTTTGGAAAATATGTCCATTTCTCTCTCCTTGTAGAATCTCTTTATCATCAAATTCAATTGAAAATAATATTTTTTGCATGGTTTGAGTTAGGTCTCACAAACCTCATACGTCAACACCCTTTCAAAGACATTAATAAAGTACCATTAAAAGTTACTACGTAAAAAAATAAATCAAAAACTCTTTGTCTCTAGAATACACACATTATCTTAGTTTAGGGTCTTGGTTTAGGTTGTGAAAGTCAACTCCCCAAGGCTATAAAACTAAACTAGTTTCATTAAAGAGTGAAAATATTGTTGCACTCACATCAACCAGGACCACTCCTCTAACAAGAGAGTTAAGTGCAAGACAACATCGAAGTGTGAGAGAAGGTAGATCATGTTTGATTTCATTTCGGTGGGTATTCTGTGTATAAGGAAACCTTTTAGGGATTACAGAGTTGAGCCATGGACTCAGGTATCCTAACCACAGAACATACTGTCTATGTTCGTGCCACCCCCGGTGGTGTCTATGGTTTGAAGTGAACTTAGTGGCGATATTCCTAGGGACCTAAATAAGGTGATTGGGGTGGGTTGCCATGGTACCTAGATAAATGAACCTACTCCGTCTTTGGTTTTTTGGGAGGATGCTCATCTTCGCAAGAGTACATGGCCCCTTCTCACTGAGGTTTTGGAAAAGCTTAAGAGTAATTGTAACTATATGGTTTTACCAACTTTCTCTTATATTCCTTTGATAATGGGTTCCATCTTGAGATAGTTGTGACTATCAGACAAATTATGATTGCTTCTTGATCTCATAGAGATTTTTCCTTTTAGGAGTGCATTGTTTTTGTTATTGAGATGATATAAGAACAACAATGTAACCAACCCTCCCACATTTATAAAATTTCACTGATCTACCAAGTTAAACATGAGACGAGAGTTACTATGGCATGATCCTACCTGCTAGAACCAATTAAGGAAGTGGGGCCAACAAACTGATCTCATACTAACATCCTACAAGGGCTACAGGTCACTCAGAGGATAAGAAACCACTGCAGGTGGCAAAATCCTTGTGCTAGAACCCATTTTCTATACCCTAGGCCCACACCCACAACAAGGTATGCACATGGTTATATGCCTCCAACTGCATGCACAATACGACATCAATGCAGTTACACGGGGGCTTCACTCAATGAACCTCTGACATATCGCATGCGTTCCTGGCATACTAAACAATACCCTTAATTAGACTACATATTGGAAAATACATCTAAAAATCATATTATTTAACCCCCTACCAATATGAACCCAATACACCTCCCCAATTTAAAGAACCCCTACTTTCACTAGATATTGTAGGTATCCATTTTTTCATTAACATTTTTTATACCCCTTTATATTTTTTCATTAACTTTGAGCTCCATTTTTTATACTTGCTAATATAAAAACCCTTTACCCCCTATATATCCCCCAATATATTAAGTCAAATTTTCCTTATTATATATCCCCCAATATGAACCCATGTGGTATGGTATTGCTCCACCAGTGAAGCCCCCGTGTGCGGTTATAACCCAATGTCTCCAGTTTTGAGCATGTGATCCTAAGATCAGTGCCACCTTTTTAGGACTGCTTTCAGACCACTACCCATAATTGCTTGAGACTTTCCATAATCATATTTAACATGGAAACAAAGCTAAAGATTCAATCTCAACTCAAAAACTTGACCTAGACATCTTATAATATAACACAAATTTCGTCAAACACATGGAAGACATGTAAGCTATGGGTCGTGAATGCATATATGATCATAAAAGTCTGATATTCATCTCAGAATCATTGAGAAGGCCCTAGTCCTACTTCACATAGTCGCAACAACACCTAATAGTCCATACATTCATCAATCAATCAATAACTAAATGATTCATGACAAGATCCACAAATAGTACACATCATATAACCAACATATAAACAATGGTATCCCAGCCATAATATCACCAACACATTGCCAACAAATATACGTGAATATCAATAGAAGAATAACTCTTATTAACAAATGAAGATACCAACCAAGTCAGGGACTTCCACATACCACTCGACCATAGATTGGGTTGAACCAAATCTCTCTTTCAGCGAATCACCCATGCACCATATTCCAAGCATGAATGTAGGATTTCATTCAATAAACCAAGAAAAAGAAAAACAAGGCTTCGAGAGGCCAAACCACCTCAATCCTCAACCAGTGATTCCACATCACAATCGAACATCACAAACACCAACTAGGTTGGTATCTACCCAAGTTATCCAGGGCTCCAAGAACTACTAACTCAACACACAACCTTCTAGTGCTCCAGAGCATTTGTCCAACCTGGCTCCAAGGACTGGTAACGCAACCCACCAAGGGCTCGAGAGTGTTTGTCCCGACCTCAACTCCAAGACTAGTAACTCAACCCAAGTTTTTTCAAGTTTTCCAGAGTGTTTTTTCCAACACACATCCATAAGGAACTATGAGCACCAACCATAAAAAAATCAAGTGTAAAAACCCACAACACCATTGCTATTTCGGAAATGGAAAGGAAAGGATAAAACCACTATCAATCTAAGAAATCCTCCACGCCAATGACAACTCATATCCAAATAATTACATCCATATACCATGCATCCATAAATCAACAAGGAGATCATACATGAAACCTATTACTTGCAAATAAATTTAGTTGTAGCTATTGATCCTATCGTCCCCTTATGATTTCCTATTTTCTCTTGCCTTCTTTCTCCAAATCCAATGTATGCCAAATTTATCCAACAATTCTCCAAGAAAACTCTAAGTGTGAAAGAGTAAGAGAGAATGATAGAATACAAGAGAGATCCAAACTAAAATTGAGAAAACGTTGTGAAATGATCCTCAACATCCTTTTATCATTGAGGAATTTATTTTCTTCATTTTCCTTCATTTTTCCTTCAATTTCCTCCTCATGAAAATTTGTGATTATAACACAGATCGATGTAGAATTTACATCATATCATACTACTAAGACCATGACCATCATACCATGAACACCGTACCACTTATTGGATCTTTATAACATAACTCGATACCGTATTTAGATACATATGCATATATAGACATAACCAAAACACAACATCAAAGAATATATCAAAATACATATGCTCAACCAGTGAATAGAGAGGGATACATAGCCCCCATATGATCAACCATCTCCCATGTAGCTTTATCGGGCCCAAAGTTCTTCCACTGCACTTTAACTTGCTCAATTTATCGATTTCGAAGCATGATAATCTTTTGCTATAAAAGGCATTGAGGTTCTAGCTGGAATTCTCCTTCTGGCTCCACTTGCAATACAGAAAAGTCAATCACATGATCAAAATATTTCATACACATCTTAAGCAATGAGACATGGAAAACATCATGGACTTCCAATGTCATAGGGAGTACAATTTGGTGGGCCATTGGTCCAATCCTCTTAAGAATATCAAAAGACCCACAATGCTGACGTGTCAGCTTGGCACATGACCAAATCCTCACGGATCTCCTCTTAGGCTTGATATATAAATACACATGCTCCCTAAATTGAAACTCCATAAATACCCTTTTTTGATCTACATAACTCTTCTACATGTCCTGTGTTGCCTTTAGATTCCTTTTAATAACCTACATTTCTTGTTCTATCTCTGTCAACCTATCTAGTGCAATCAATACCCTATTCAATCGATCACTCCAACTAATGGGAGTATTACAACCCTTCCCATAAAGTTCCTCAAATGGACTCATCTTTAAGGACTCCTGATACCCATTGTTGTAAGAAAACTCTACCAGTGGAAGATATTCTTCTCACTTCCATTGTTGATGTATAACATGCATTCTCAACATGTCCTCAAGAATCATGTTGACCCTCTTTGTCTATCCATCTGTCTGCAGATGATAAGCTATATTGAAGGAAAACTATGGCCCCAAACCTATAAACAACTCCTTCCAAACCCTGGAAGTAAATTTTGCATCTCTGTCTGAAACAATCTTCCTGGGAATATGATGTAATCTCACTATCTCATTGATGAAGACCTGAGCTACCCTAGTCAACCTATTAAACCCAACCATAATAGAGTCATGTTGTCTAGATTTCCTCGAAAAACTTGTAATGAATTACATAGAAATGACCTCCCATTTCCACTTTGGAATCAGAATCAGCTATAGTAAACCAACTAGAAGCTTACACTCTTCTTTTACCTATTGACAATCCAAGCACCTCGCAAAAAACTTAGCCACCTTTTTCTTCAAGTTCAACCAATTGTAGAACCTCTTAATCATTGTTAATTTTTTTTTATATCCTGGGTGACCTTAATATGGATTACGATGAAATTACCTCACTATAAGCTTCTTGAGCTCATTGTTTTCGGGCACATAGATCCTGACCCTAAATCTGACCAAACCATTTTCCATGAGAGGATAATCCACATCCTGTTCACCTGTACCATGTTGTTATAAATTGTGATTAAATTGGTGGTACCTGTCATCCCGTTTTCCTGCCTGTAAGATCTGATCCTATAAATATGTCCCATATGAACTCATAGTTGTAATGTGATTTCCTTGTACTCTTCTACTAAGAGAATCTACAAACCTGTTCTCATTTCCTTTAGTGTACCTGATCTTGAAGTCAAACTCACTAAGCATATAAAACCACCTAGATTTCCTGGAATTCAGATTAGGTTGGTCAAACAAGTATCTCATCCCATTGTGATCACTCTTCAACACAAACCTTTGGCCAAGAATATAGTGACTCCACACCTTCAGTGCATGAATTATTTCTGCCAACTTAATATCATGTGTCACGTAGTTTTTCTCACTCTCATTCAATTTCCTTGACTCATAGCATACTACTTATCCTTCCTACATCAAGAACCCACCACATTTTCTCTTGCAAGCATCTGTATATACCACAAACTCTTGGCATGGATCTACAATATTTAGAACTGGAGCATTTGTAAACAACTTCTTCAACTGCTCAAAATTAGTTGCACATTCCTCTATCCATTAAAATTCATTTCCTTTTCTCTACAAAGATGTAATAGAATAGATAATTCATGAGAATTTTCTGATGAACCTCTTGTAATAACCTACTAATCCCATGAATGATATGATCTCATCCACATTCCTAGGAGTTTCCCACTCCATGATGCTATGATATTTTTCAAATCCACTATTATACCTTCCATGGAAACCACATGCCCCAATTAATGAACTTCTATCTGAAAGAAAATGTGTTTACTATTTTTTGCATACAACTGATTCTCTCTTAGAAATTTCAATGCTATTTCTAGATGTTTTTCATGCTCTTCCTCTTTCTTAGAATATATCAATATGTCATTAATGAATAGTATCACAAACTTATCCAGATAAGGATGCAAAACATTATTCATGAAATAGATGAAAGTAGTCGGAGCATTAGTCAAACCAAAAGGAACCACAACAAACTCATATTGCTCATACCTGGTTCGTAAATCACTCTTATAGATATCCTCTTCTTTGATGTGTACCTCATTATATTTTGATCTCAAATCAATCTTCAAGAACATTGTCACCTTGTTCAACTGCCTGTAATCAGTACAAAACCCAAGAGTACCATCCTTCTTCTTCCCAAACAATACAAGTGCACCATAAGGTGACACACTTGGCCTAATGTATCGCTTGTCAAAAATTTCCTTTAATTGCAACTTTAGTTCCACTAACTCTATAATGCTCATCCTGTATGGTGCCTTTGATGTTGGTGCTAGTTGCAACATCAACTCAATATAAAATTCCACTTCCCTATGAGGTAGTAACTATGAGATCTTTGTTGGGAATACATCTTGAAATTGCTATAAACTCTAAGATCTTTGTTGGGAATACATCCTAAAACATCCTTCCCTTTTAACTGTGGATATGAACTATAAATAATGCACATCCTCTCCTTCTACTGCACTTCACCTACATAGCTACAACTATTCTCACTAGTGTAGGATTCTTCTTACCCTATAATATTCTCTTCTTTCCATCATCATCAAAGCACTCAATAACCTTATCATAGAAATCCACTTTATTCCTATGAATATATAACCAATCCATACCCAGAAATATATTGTATGATCCCAATGGAATCTCACTTAGTTGTGTTGATGTAGACATATCGTTCAACTCGAATGTACAAAAGCTTACCCAATCATGGACTCTTTTCATGGTACCTATATCCAACTGCACGAACTAGGACTCTGCATGAACTTATTTATTCAGAAAACACTTATCCACTAGGTCAAGACTGATATATCTATAGTTAGATCTAGGGTCAATAAAAATAGAAACAAATTGATCACAAAGCTTACCTTCCATCTCGATAATAAATGCCTGATGATCAGCTTGCTTATTACCCATTGCTACATAAATCCAAGGAATACTATGTCCAACATCCCCAACTATTTGTGCCTCCTAAGCATTGTAAATTTGTGGTCTACCACCATGATGTTGTGGATAAATTCTATTGAGATGATCCTTGCCACATGTCCAACAATATAAAAGATTCTTGATGTCATCCTTGTTCTGCTCCTTAGACTAAAATCCATGTCCTCTATCAACTACATTGAACCACTTATAAAGTGTTGCATTTTCCTTGTCAAATGTATCTTGAATTTTTCCTCTCTTCTTAGCTCACGTTCCTTTATTATTCTCATTACCTTTCCAATATTTCTTAGACTCAGTCTTGCACTTCGATTGCTCATAATAGTGCTTCAACTTTCTAATGGCTTCCTCCAACAATATAGGCTCATCAAACTCAATCCTATCTTTGAATGATAATGGAAATCTACTAATGAATCTCTTAATATTTTCATTCTCCTCTTGAAGATAAGGCACATATCTCATTAACTCCAAGAATCTTCTAGTATACTCCTCATCAGTCATAGATCCCATATTCAACTCATAAAAATCATTTTCCCTACATACTAGTATCTTTCATATAGATACTTCTTCTTAAAAATTCTCTCAAACTCACTATAAGTCAGCACCTCTTTCGGAATGCCTCTGATATTCTTCACATCTTCCCACAAAATGTATGTTTTTCCTTTAAGACTGAAAGTATCTATCCTTGCTTTTCATATTCTCTGAGTAATTAGGATATCTGAAAAACTTATTCATTCCAAGAAACCAAGCTTATACATCTTGTGACTTCTTCATTTCTCCATCAAATGTAGGAGGCTTTGCTTTGTAGAATTCCTCTGGCAAGTACTGCTTCTCACTCCTCCTATAGAGATGTTGGTGGCAATGACGATGTTGTCTCTCTAAAATAGAACTAGAATAAAACACATGGTCATTACCCATATTGTTAGGTGTATCCAAGAACCTACCATCTCTCACTGTATCATTTCTATCAAACATGTATCATGATTGAGACCTGCTGCCATATGCCCCATTGGTCTTTTCCTATCCATGACTAACCCTAAGTAGTCCCTGTCTCTACAAATATGATACAATGTGAAGGATGAATTCATAACCTTTTCTTTCTTTTCTTGTGCCTTAGAAAGTCTTTCCTGTGACTAAATGATCAAGTCATTGTCTTCCTTACGTCTTCTAATATTTGTTTTCAAACTTCTCAATGTAACTTCCAGATCAGGGAGTAATAATCCCCATGATGTTAATTTTATCTGTAGGGAGCATCACGTGAACTGCTATCCAACATTTTGCTGGCCAACTTAATATTCTACTTCCTGCAAACATACCATGTCAGATGACCAAATAGAAACATAATCAATATACCTCAATGAAGTTCAGGGGAGTCTATCTTGTATTCATCATAAACTTATACATGACGATTGCTATTGTGTTTTCTCCTCGAAGGTGTACGGAAAGGAAACACTTTAGACTGTGGACGACAAATAGTCCTAACAATATAAATGGCTACTAAACATTGTATATCTATAGCAAATGATAAAAACAAAACCTGCCAAAGCCCTGATCTATGCCACAATCATAGTTAAACAACAAAATGGAATAGTAAAATAAGCACAAGTAACTCCAATAATCCAATGGAAACTAGATATATAAAGAATATATTTTATTAAACAACACTTGTGAAGGGAACAAATAATGTTACTAGTCCCCCTCTATGGGATGGGTTCTTGGCTATCCTCAAATATCTTCAGCTTTTGTAGAGTCTCTCTCCTCTATAATGTATAAAACCCAGCAAATAAAATGTTTGAGCTCAATGGGAACTCAAATGAAAAAGAATATGGTGTGCGGCAATTATAATAATCAGAGCTACAACAATGAGTGCAACAATGAAAATAATCAAAAGTGAAAAATGAATGGAAAACCCTTCTATTTATAACAAAATATTAGGTTATCCTTCAATAATGAGCAACAATAAAATATTAATAACCCCATTCTAGAAATAACCATTGGAATATTTTATTATATTTGGTTAGAGGGAAAAATTATTTAAATTTTTATTTATAAATAATAAATAAATAAATGATTTATTTATCATCTCAAGAAATATGGTTAAAGAATAATAAACAAATAATGATTTATTTAATTATTCCCGAGGGATTTAGTCAAACTTGACAAGGAATAATAATTAATTAGTGATTAATTAATTATTCCTAGAGAAAAAATAAGATAATTAATGATTTATCTATTTATTTCTCATAACTGGGTCAAATGTGACAAGGAATATTAATTAAACAATGGTTTAATTAATTATTCCTAGAAGATAATTATATAAATAGTGATTTACTTAATTATTCTTCATGGTTTTAATTATAAATTGCTTAACAAATATGCTTTATTAAGTAATTTCTCACAGTGAAGGCAATTTTACTCTCGTAAAATTGGCCCTACATGGTGTACTTCAACCCATCTAGTAAATTCTGGCTAGATGATCAATTTTTTGTGATAACAGATTTCCCCCCAGCATACAAGTGTTAGGAGAAAAACGTATGACCGAAGTACGTTGTAAGGAAACAATCACTAGACAACGAAGTGGAGTCAAAGAGAGAGAGATACCAATAGAGATGAAGTGAAATAGGATAGGGGCAGAGGGGGTGAGACCAATGCAAGTCTCCTTTTATGCTAAGTTACCGGATCTCAGTGAGGTGGGGGAGGCATACCTATACCCGTCGAGATAAATTAGTACAAAAATAATGATGCACCCAGAAACATGAAACTAAGCAATAAAATACGTTATGAATGGTACATGACATGCTGGCATAACTGAGCCAGAAAATAATACAATGTGTCCCATATACATAATGTGCCTAGAAAAATCATGAGCCAGGACTAAATACAATAACATTTGAGTACATGATATATAATGGCCCTTCCCTCAAAAAATGGGTAGGAGGGAGGGTAGAACAACCGAAGAATCCCTGTTGAATAGGGAAGGGCTCTACAAAACTGAATGGATCATCTAAAGGAGACATGCATGTTGTGAATGCTGCAAGAAATGGAAACCAAACCCATCAAATATGTGGAACTACATCTGAGTCTGTAGCATAATATGAATTCATTTGAGCATGTGGGGGGCTACCTGAAGGGCCACCGCCTCATGAGGTTTGAAACATCTTACACACACGAGGGAACCATTAGTACAGTCTGCTGCATCACCAGAACATCAAGTGTATGAATCATGAGCATGAAACAAAAAAGTTAAAGGGAAATGACAAGTCCATTTTCTTGATCCAAGGCACCGAACAAGGGTGGAATATGGAACCAAGATACACTGCCCTCTAGGCTGTTCTTCTAGAATAGATGTGCTGATGTCGATAGAATAGGGCCGTCATAGGTGAGGCAATGAGGATCCTCAACTAAGGAATGAGGGAGAATAGTAATGTGACTTATGGATTGACACCAAGGAAAATGGGGAAGATGGGACTAAGGGAAAAACAATTGACTTCCCTTGTTAGAGCATAAAGTGCATGGTTGACCTCGCAGCGACTGACTCGACTCCGGAGGGGATGGGGGACAGTATGAATGAAGGCCAAATTGGGAAACGTAGGATGAATGGTATGAAATGATGGATGGAATACTGTGACATGTATAATGGGATGCAAAACAGGCTCCATGGATGTAAAGATTACTCATCACAGATGCTCTGAACAAGGGTGACTCGATGATGCTACCACACAAAATAGGCTCGGTGGGGACCATGAAAAAATGAGAAAATGATGGTTTCTCATGACGAAAATCGACACGTGAGATGAAAAGTTCCAAGGGAAGGTGGTCCCGAAAGTACAAGAGTTACATATGAAGAAATTCGATTTTGAGAGGTGACAAAGTGGCCCTTCTTGGAAAAATGGTTTTCCAGTGAAGTGTCAAATCATCAAAAACTAAGAAAGACCTATTATAGTACTCAATGAGAGAATTCCAATGATGCTAACAGTTTTTCAAACTGAGCTACGGTTTCGTCACAATGGGGGATAGAAAAATTGTGGGTTTTTCTATAAATGGATGTTTTCCCTCCAATTTGAATTCATTTTCTAAGTGAGTTGCGGTGAATTTGGAGAGGAGGATGAGGCCCTAAATATTGTGGAGATCATAGCAGACAAACTGACTGTGGGAATCAGGATCTGCGACTGTTAGGTAGGTGGCCTTACTCGTCTCTTCAATTTCAGTGGTTTATTTCCTGATTTTTGGCACCCTACAGCTCCCGGGGAAACCCCTGCTTTTCTTCTCAGCTAGATCACACATTTTGGGTCCAAAAATATGATCTGGCTCGCAAGAAATAGGTGAAAACCTGTGAGCTTTCACTTTATGGGCAGAAAACTACGATTTGGAGCTAAGAAGAGGGGTGGTCTGTTGGCCTGATGGGGGCTGTAGGTTGATCAATCAAGACCAGTGTTTTCTTCTCTGAATTGACAAGACATGTGGTGTTTTATAGGCATGGCAGAGTTGAAAATCAACTAGCGTGAGCAAGATTTGGATGCATTTTGATCTGTGATTCAGAGGGATCAGGGGGTTTGAGGGACATTAGCTCGCTACGGGGTTCTCAAGTTAGTAGAGAACCGATTGATGAGGGCAAGTGAGCCCTTTTTATCGAGGATCGTGAGCTATTGGGATCCAAAATAGGAGGTATTTGTGGTGTAGGGGCACAAGATCAAGATTACATTACAGGATATTTATTTCTTGACCAGATTGCCTCTCCTATGGGTGGTGGAGAATATCCATCTGGTGTTGCCTCGTGGGAGGAACATTACCGAGTTTGTGTAGCATCATTAGCCACAGGGGGCACATGTGAAGGGCACGACCATCCCGATCAGTGATCTAGATAGGCTAGAGACATGAGTTGTCACCCCAGTAGTGCTACAGGTCTTGGGCAGCCAAGCGTTCCACCACATCACTAGTGGGCATATGATGCTTACTGAAAGTGTTTTGGAAGGAAACTACTATGGGTGGGTCCAAATGATGCTGTCGTCAATGAAATGAAAGCTGAGTCTATGCAAGAGATAGGTGAATCATGACTATGCATTTGGTACAATGATGTGTGTTTTCTTCTTTAAGAAGATACCCACCATCCGCCCTCATGTACAAATCCAAGATGGGGGCCCACATATGCCCAGGATGCGTCGTTGGGGATCTCTACTACAGAGAGGGGGAGGAGGGGGTGTCAAGTAGGTGTTCCAACCCGAATTTTTCACACACTAGGATTAGATTCCCCTTTACATAGACGATTATCCTTATAGCGGGATGAACTATCAGGGTGATCCTGCTCTACCGCTTCCACCCGAGCGAGCATGGGGACCTAACAGTAAGTGTTAAGTTGTTAGTTTTATGGTGCATTTCATATTTTTTATCATATGTATATGGTACTGAGTGTAAAATATGTGGTATGCATACATCGCACCAGTAAAATCGGCAAGATATGCAGGCCGAGCCACAGTGCCAGGGGCTATAGAGTGGGGAACATCATCGTCAGGTTAGGGTTCCGACAATAGCACTCTACTCATTGATCTATGTCATAGGTGTGATGTGCTCCTGATCAGAGTTTCTGAGCGTGGGTGGCATGAGTTAGATGATCGATACACAAATGAGTGTACAAGACGTCCCTCAGAGTGGCGAGGGATCATGAGGTGCATGGTGATGGCTCGTCAGGTAGTACGTGATCTGCAGGCAAGTGGAGTAGAGCCTTTGGCATAGGATCCGCCAGATAGTGACTACGGATAGGGACGTGTGGCTCCCCTTTGTTTTGATTTTTGTAACATGCTATGGGCATGTCGGATGTATTTAGAGCTATGGGCTTCAAACACTTATATGTTTTATGTGATACATAATATGATTATGCATTTTTATATGACGATGATGGTTCGGCATGTGTTGTGTTTATGGTTGTCTTTTGTGGTATACATGTGATAAATGCCAATATAGAATGTTATTTACAATGGTATCTACATAGTTATTTTGGGCTCTAGGAACATGACAGAAAGTAATGGTTTCAAATTCATGTACCAACAACTTAACTCGTAGATATTTTCTAAATAGGATTTGGTTATGTGAAAGATACAAACCATTCAATTGCATGACAAGCAATAAGGAATCTAAATGAACATAAATATGGATGATGCGATGATCAAGGGAATCGACTAACAAACCTATCATTGCATCATATTCGGCCTGGATATTGGTGGAAGATCTAATGCACACACCATTCAAATGGACTAACGTATGTAAGGGGGTGAAAATGGCCCAAGCTGTTGAGGCTAGATTCCTAGAGAAGCGACTCACACTGTCGGCATAACCAATATACGGTGTGGGTGATGGATCCATCTGAAAGGTGAAAAAGACAACAAATGAGATGATGCAACCTTCCTAGCATCATGACAAAAATAAAGGAACACAAATCAATGGGATATGCCATGACTGAAATTTCGTGTAGAAGAGTGCATTGGGAGAATTAGGAAGGAGGTGGCCTTCAAAATCCTCCAAAAGAAATGCCCCCTTACCTAAGGGCAAGGGTAATCAAGGGTAGACTTAGCTTCCATGACGTCCTCATTAGAATGGAAGATGGGTAGATGGGAGGAAGACTGGATACATGATGTGGTGGAGGTACTTGGTGCATCATCCTGAGAAAGAAGGTTCACATACGCATAAACTAGAATGGTAGATGATGAGCTAGTAGATAAAAAAGATACCGATGTTGAGAACTTGGCTTCTGATGGAGGAGGTTCGATAGAAGTGCACACAAGAAACTCATAAATGTTTTCCTGTGAGGAACTCAAGGATGATGACAGGTAAAGGATATTGACCTGGAGTCCGTCATCTTGACATTGGGAGGAGGGATCATGATGGTGGGACTAGAGTCCCCCTATTCTGGTGCAATAGTGGTACCAGAATCCACAGGTAGAGGAGTAGGTGATCCACTACAAGTGGCCTCGTATTCGCAAAGCGCATGAAGGAAATCATGAAATTCATTGAGATGAGGGAAATAATGGGAATAGTGACCATAATGATCGCACAAGGCACAAGGGTGATTTGTGTGCAACATTTTGAGTTTCTTGGCTAGTCCCAGTAAGGTAATTTGGACCTCAAGGATATTTGACTCAGGGAATGCTTCTTGGACCAAAGGTTTGAGATGAGGAAGCTCATGACAATTATTGGTGGCATGCCCAACAACCTCACACATAGTGCATGAAGGTGTCGGCTTTGGAGCTTTGGGAGTTGGAGGTGCTTGGGGAGCCTTGTCCTTCTTCTTGGCTTTGCCCCCTTGTCCAGATGCTTTCACAATAGGAGTAGGTTCCTGTTGAGGTTGCGGTGGAACTGGAGCAGTGACAGGGGTCATAGGGACTGGTTGAACTAGGGTCAAAGCATGATATGGTCTTAGCTGACCAAGTGGAGTGTTCGCAGGGGGATCAATGTACCACATTGGGATCCCCAAAGTCATATTAGGGAGGACCAACGAAGCCATGATAGGGACATAAAATATTCCCAGAGGAGGAAACAAGAAAGGTATCTATCTTGTAGGGAAATGTCCCGGTGGAACAACTCCTGGATGGTTAATACCTGGAGGAATAGTTCCTGGTGGGAACAAAGGAGAGGCACCCATAAATGGAGGAGGTCCTGGGAGGATGGACCCAAATGGATCAGCTGAGATGGTAACACCAGGGTGCTGAGGATATGGTTGTTGATCAGATGTACCAAAGTGCTTGTGAGCAACATGTGATGCTTGTAACATAAAAACACTCAAAGAGCTAGGCTCAGAGATAGGAGGGGGAGGACCGAGGAAAGAACCTAATAATGAGGAATCTTTGTAGATGCCGACTGATACATCGGTGAGCGGGGAAGAGGATTGTTTGTCGGACATTGATGAGATAATGGACTCTGGGGGGGTCAAGGATGCCAACTCGTAGTATGTCAACTGATCGATGGTGACGATCTTCCCTTCATGGGGGAAGCACATCTTGCGGAAAGATGCAGGTGCGACGGATGACGTCATAAGTGTAACTACAACCCAAGAGAATATTGTAATCGAGAGGGGCATCAATAATCTCAATGTCAACATGAAAGTCTTGCCTGCAAGAGTCACTAGAAAATTGGATACATGACGAGAGGCTGGGAGGAATGACCATCCCAAGCACACAAAGTGATGGTGGATGGGGACAACTCAGGTGACTTGAGTTACTTCCAAACAACAGCAGACATCACGCAGGTGGATGCACCTTTGTCAATAATGCATTGGGAGATGATGGCATTACGGACTCGGATTGGTATTTGGAAAGCAATAGATGGAGGTAATGGAGGATGTTCTGACGTATCAATAGGGAAGACAATCAAACAATCATCTAAAGGATCTACTACGCCCAAAGTAGTTAGTAGAGCTTTGTTTTCAGATGGGCACGACTGGAGGACTTCCAGCATCGACATGGCAATGGGGGATTGTGCTAAGTCGTCTACTATATTGTCTTAATGGGTAGCTTGGTTAGAAGCTACGTTATGGCGTAATGGTCCCTTTGGGATCTTAGGAATTGACTCAAATTTAGGTTGAGGGATCTATAATAGACCATTTGGTGTCGTAAGAGGCTCAGTAGATGCTTTTGTTTTGGACTCAGTGGCATACAACGTTGATGGCTTGTCATATTGATGCAACTGAATTTGCAAGTTGACATCAGAGGTATTGACCTCGTTAGAATTCATCATGAGGATCTGGTAGTCACTAGGACCAGAAGGTTGGGGAAGGTGAGCTGCTTGACTTGGATGAGGTTGAGCAATAACAAATCCTTGCTGAGGGAAAGGATTTGTGAGCACAACTGGTTGATATGGCACAAAATTCTGAGGAGATTGCTGTATGGGTGGTTGACCTCTAGAAGTTGCTTGGGCTTCCCACATTTGGCGCATTTGGGGTAAGAGGGGACACTCATGAGTATAATGGCCATGTACACCACAACATGCACAAGGCTTATTCATACGAATAACCTTGTTCTACTTGGGCTAGTCACCCTGTTTCTAGTCGTTGGTGTTAAGCTAGTTTCCCTAGGGTTCATTAGGTTGACTACCTTGGTTACCCTGGTTACCCTTGTTACATTTCCCCTTATTCTTTTTCTTCAAATTTTGGGGATTGGTTGAACTCTATTTTGCAAACACTTGACCCTGAGTGGGTGGTGGATGTTGGGGCTAGGGATGCATGGGAGGCTATGATGCTAATTCTTGAGCGGATGGAGCGCTCGGTGGTGCATAGGTATAATATGGTGAAAGGGAAATGGTCTAGTAGGCAGGTTGAGCACTAGATGGCCCTGACATCTACTGATGTTGATGGGTAAATGCATAAGAGGTGCTTTTTCCTGAATACACGTTGCTGGCAGGAGGGGCATAAGTATTAGAGGAACTGGTGCCCCTTGCGGATAGCCATAACTCTGTTGAGTATATGGTGAAGGATGTGAAATAGCTCCAATGATACCATCGGTGGCATGAGATGTCCCCATGCATTGGCACCACTAGGATGAGGGAGTTCTAGTATAACAATATAGACATAACCGGATTGAGCATAAATCAAGTCATATCTCAGAGCAGTTTGGAGAGCCTCTTCCTCTGTTTGAGGAAAATGAGATGCGACATATTTGGAAATAGGTGATAAAAGAGTCCTAAGAAACCAATTGAGGTAGACACGGTCTTCGAAGGGTGGAGCATGGCACATGCTCCTCCTTCTACGCCATTCTTGGACATGATCAGAAAGATGGGTGGCAGAGGACTGACGGAATGCGGTCAAGAGCTCCGTACTAGTGTCGTATCAGAGAGGTAACTAAAAATATGAGAGGAATGCTTTAGAAAGCATCATAAAAGTGGAATGAGAGGCGGTGGGATGGTCAACATACCACTTCGTAGCATCTCTAGTGAGTGTGTGTTGGAACAACTGAAGAAGGATGGAATCATCAGTGATGGAATTAGATGAACACCACCTATGGAAGGAGGGGACGTGATTGGTAGGTTCCTCTCCAGAATTACCCTCAAACATGGGAATGTCAGAGCGAATCTTAGTCGCCATAGCTGGCCAACCAACATCGTGGTGTATAAGGTCTTTGATCAACTGACTGAAATCTGGGAGGCTTAACCCAACCATGAAAGGTAGAATGGGAGTTACTGAAATGGTTCCTGAGGCAGTTCTACTAGATGTGACAACTGGGGTAGAACCAGAGCCAACACCGGGTTGGGTTCCCGCACCTGCAGTGGGTCCTGACATGATGACAGTATGCAGTGAAGGAGGCTAGGAATCAGATGAGGAATCATGTGAACTAGAAGAGGAGTCGGTATGGGGACTCGGGGGACTATGAACTCGAACCCTATGGGGAGGAGTAATATTCCCAAGTGGAAACTGGGGATGAAGGCCTAAGAGTCTCCATAATAAACGCCTTGGTGGCACAATGGTGGTAAGACACAAGTGACACGAAAATGGTGAAGGGAGATCAACAAGATGTTTTTGTTTCTGTGTGGGGAGATAAATTAATTAAGTTAAGTATTGTCTTGGCGGTGTAAACCAAGCTCCCTTCACTTAAGGTGTGCTTGTGTGTGCAAGTGTGTTTATTAATTAAACCTAGATCGTGTTTAAAAAAAGAAAAATATTTTTGAAATAAACTGAAATTAAAAAGAGAAAATGAACACCAAAACAACTTTCTAAACCCCACCCAAACTGGGTTTGAAAAAACTATGTTTCTTGGTGGTGAAATCAACTGAAAACACATGAAAAAGGCCAAGAGATCTATGAGTCGGTGTGTCTGGGATCAAATGACACTATGCTGCTTGGAAAGTGGTGCAACAACAACAAAATACCAGGGGGGGTAAATCATTGCAAAAAGATAGGGAGATGGGTGTGAAACCTAGGGAAATCAATGGGACCCTAAGGAAAATGACCAAACAATGTTTAAGATGAAACTTTGAATGGAAACAACCTATCTTTGAAGATCTAAAACAGGAAGATATAGTCTCCAAAAACTCAGACTTCTTACTCAGCTAAACTCCTCCTATAAAGGTGGAAGCGTACTAGAAGCCCTAAGGGGATAAATTCCAATTCGATGAGCAAATCAGTAGATCAAGGCCAAAGTGGCCTAGGAAAGTGGTTAACCAACCTGACAGGCAGCTCTTGGAAAAACCTAGAAATAGATCAAAAAAATCCTAGAAACCCTAAAAATTGCAGGTACTGACTTGATTAATGGGATATCATACTTTTTGGGCTAGAAAGTTCGCTTTCGACCTTCAGATCGCACTTTTGGGGTACAAAAGCATGAATTCTAATCCTTGATTCTCGGTCGGCAAGTCTCGGAAAAAAATTTCGTCTATGTCACGACTTGTTCCTGTGACCTGTGGAAAAGACCAAAAAACTTACAGAAGTTAGAAATTTGACTAATCTAGGGTTAGAAAGCTAGATAACAACATTAAGAGACTAAAAAAAATCCCTAACCTGAAAACTGAAGGTCACCCAGGTTTTCATATCATAATTAAAGATGTAGTGGAGTCGCCAATTTGTAAGCGACAATCATAAATTCCCCAGTGGAGTCGCCAATTTTGTTATTGTGTTTTCTCCTCGAAGGTTTACGAAAAGGAAACACTTCATACTGTGATTGAAAAACAGTACTAACAATATAAATGGCTGCTAAACATTGTATATCTGCAGCAAATGATAGAAACAAAACTTGCAAAAGCCTTGATCTATTCCACAATCATAGTTAAACAACAAAATGGAATAGTAAAATACGCACAACTCCAATAATTCAATGGAAACCAAATATATAAAGAATATATTTTATTAAACAACGCCTGTGAAGGGAACAAATAATGTTACCAGTCCCCCTCTATGGGATGGGTTCTTGGCTATCCTCAAATGTCTTCAACTTTTGTAGATTCTCTCTCCTCTATAATGTATAAAACCCAACAAATAAAATGTCTGGGCTCAATGGGAACTCAAATGAAAAAGAAAATCAGAGCTACAAAAATGAGTGCAACAATGAAAATAATCAAAAATGAATAATGAATGGAAAAACCTTTCTATTTATAACAAAATATTAGGTTATCCTCGAATAATGTAATAATAAAATATTATTAACCCCATTCTAGAAATAACTATTTGGAATATTTTATTATATTTGGTTAGAGGGAAAAAGTATTTAAACTTTTATTTAGAAATAATAAATAAATAAATGATTTATCATCTCAAGAAATATGGTTAAGGAATAATAATAAAATAATTATTTATTTAATTATTCCTGAGGGATTTAGTCAAACTTGAAAAGGAATAATAATGAATTAGTGATTAATTAATTATTCCTAGAAAACTAAATAAATAGTGATTTACTTAATTACTCTTCATGAGTTTAATTATAAATTTCTTAACAAATGTGGTTTATTAAGTAACTTCTCACAGTGAAAGCAATTTTACTCTGCTAAAATTGGCCCTACATGGTGTACTTCGACCCATCTAGTAAATTATGGCTAGATGATCATTTTTTTATGACAACAATGACACTAGTGCAACAATGAATATCACAGTGCATGCATAGCAACACATATACAACTATTATGCATGAGAAAAACACATTTTTCCCATCCAGTCCAAGTGTTAAACCTAGGAACTTTAATACCACCCCTCCCATATTTACCCAATTTCATCATTCCATGAGGGTAAACATGAGTCAAGAGTTACTATGACATGACCCAAACTCCTAGAACTAATTAAGGAAGTGGGGCTGACAAACTCACCTCATACTGACATCCTACAGGGACTACAAGTCACTCAAAGGCTGAACAACCATCCTAGGTGGCCAAAAACTGAGATATAACCCGTATTCTCCACCCTTGGCTCACAACCACAACCACAACAAGGAATGCATGTGGTTATAGGCCTCCAACCGCATGCACAACACTGCATCCATGCGGTTATAGCCCAATTTCTCTAGTTTTGAGCATGCAGTCCCAAGATCAGTGCCACCTTTTCAAGCCTGCCTCCAGACCACTTCCCATAATTGCTTAAGACTTTCCATAATCATATTTAACATGGAAACAAAGCTAAACATTCAATCTCAACTCAAAAACTTGACCTATATTTCTTAGAACATAACAAACATTTTGTCAAACACATGGCAAACATGTAAGCTACAGGTCATGAATACATATCTGATCATAAAGTTTTGATACTCATATGCAAATCACTGATAAGGCCTCATTCCCTCTCCATATAGTTACAACAACACCCATTATTCCAAACATTCATTAATCAATCAATAACTAAATGATTCATGACAAGATCCATAGATGGTACACATCATATAATCAACATATAACCAGAAAATAACCAGCATAAAAACCATGGCATCCCAGCCATAATAACACCAACACATTGCCAACAAATATACATGAATCTCAATATAAGAATAGCTCTTATTAACAAATGAAGATACCAACCAAGATAGGGACTTCCACTTACCACCTGACCGGAAATTGAGTTGAACCAAATATCTCTTTCAACCAATCACCCCCGCACCATATTCCAAGCATGAATGTGGGATCTCATGAAATAAACCAAGAAAAACTAAATCAGGCCTTCCAGAGGCCAAACTGCCTCAACCCTTAACCACTGATTCCACCTCATAGTCAGACATCACTAACACCAACCAGATCAGTCTCTACTCAAGTTGTTTAGGGCTCCAGGAACTAGTAACTCAACCTAATGCCTTCCAAGGCTCCAAAGTATTTGTCCAACCCAGTTCCAGGGACTAGTAACTCAACCAACCAAGGGCTCCAGAGTGTTTGTCCCAAACTAGGCTCTAGGACTAGTAACTCAACCCAAGTTGTTCTAGGGATTATAGGGTGTTTGTTCCAACCCATATCCATAAGTAATTATGAGCATCAACCATAAAATAATCAAGTAAAAAACCCCACAACACCATGACTATCTAGAAAATGGCAAGGCAAGGCTAAAAACACTCTCAATCCAGGAAATCCTCCATGCCAATGACATCTCATAACCAAATAATTACATGCATATACCACGCATCCATAAATCAACAAGGACATCATACATGCAACCTATTACCTGCAAAGAAATCCAGTTGTAGTTGTTGATCTTGTAGTCCCCTTATGCTTTCCTACTTTCTATTTCCTTCTTTCTCCAAATTCAGTGTATGCCAAAGTGCTCCAAGAACGCCTCAAGAAAACTCTAAGTGTGGAAGAGTAAGAGAGAGTGAGAGAATAGAACAGAAATCCAAGCTAAAACTGACAAAAGGTTGTGAAATGATCCTAAGAAGCCTTTTTATCATTGAGGCCTCTATTTTCTTCATTTTCCTTCATGTTTTCTTCAGTTTCCTCCTCATGCAAATTTGTGACCTTTCATCGCCCTTTTCTCCTATTTTCCTTTATTTTCATAAATAAAATGTCAATTATTTCCATTTTTCCTTTTCCAATTTCCATAGCCATTAATTAATCACAAGTGATACTCCATCTATATCTTTTTACCAACATTCAGCTTGGAATACATGTCCCATAATCTTGGGCTTATTTTTATTTACATAGGAAATCAACTAGGGGCTATTACAATCACTTAATAATTTTTTTTGTAAATCTATACCATTTACCATAGCTATCACCGGAGCCCATAGTCAGTCTCGACAACTACAAGTTCTTCCTCCACTTTTTGTGGAGGAATTTCTCTGTGAATTAGATTCTCATGTTACTTAGGGGAATCAATCTCCAGTTTCTAATTCTGAATCATTGCATATTGACCCAAAGTTAATCTTACTTGAGGACCCTTTTATTGAAGGTTTAGTACCTCCATATAATCCTCCACTTATAAATCCTATTGGGCATGTTTTGCTTTAGATAGCACCTTTGCCTACTATGTGTTTATTAACTTCTATTTCAAACATCTCAATGACTATTAGCAAGTCATGGTATTTTAATGACACTTTTGGTCCACCACCATATATCCCACTTATTTTGGTTTCTACACCATTTTTGGTTATCCTACTATTCATCTTATGTCGAATCCAAAAACCTTGACTACCCCAACTTTGGGTGGTGTGTCGTAATTATTGCATCCTACCATACATACACCCTTTGTACTAGCTCATGGACTCTAGTTGTTACCCTAACAAGTGTTGTCAATTTTCCAACCTTTAGTAATCCTTTTGGTTTGAATCATTTGCTAAGTTCAACCCCTCACCCACCCCAGGGTGGGGATGATGTTTATGGTACTTATCTAATTGTTGGGGGCATTCCTTCATGCATGCAACTCATGGTACAAGTGGTTTTCTCTGTAATTGATTATTTCCTTGTTGGTGGTTATCCTCTTAGCAGTACTCATATTATCATGAAAGGTGGTAGTCTTGTGCCTAACCCGCCTTATGTGGCTAGCGGTTGTAAGACCCTCATCCCACATCTACCCAAACAAGCAGCCAATTAGGGTAAATATGAAATGAGAGGCCACTATAATGGAATTCAACCTCCTAGGTGACCTTAAGGAAGTGGAATCGACGAAAACACACCACACAGACCTTCCACGTCAGCAACAAAACTCCCAAGATCCATCCAAACCACTCAGGTAACTAGCCCCTCAGACCAACTAAAGTTTTAGACCATTAAAACACCAAATTCTCCCTTCATATGGACAAGCATGCGTCCAAGAGGCTCCAGACACTCCCACAGCATGGGTATGCATGCGTCTGGGGACGTTTCTCCTCAGACAAGTGCCTATGACTCTGGGATTTGTGCCACTTTTCAAGCCTAGAGCCAAGGTCACTGCCCAAAACTCAATGACACTTTCAAAACGTTAGCCTCACTCTCTTAAAAATCAATAATAAATCCAATTATTAAATTAAATAAATAAAATCATGAGAATTCCTCAAACTAAGGAATCTAGTTTGGATGAGAGATTCTCTCCAAATAACTCTCCTAAATTAGTGTGTAAGTTGAGAAATTGTCTCAACCAAATGAGTCTAAGATAGACACACTATCTTAAGAGCACTTTCTCATGTATTTAAATGTATTATTAAATTATTTGAATAAGAGAGAATTACATGAGCATGAGAGACCACATGATGGCTCTCTGCCTTTTCCGCTAGTTTAATATTTGTGAGTTAATTTGATGTACATGTGGTTTTAAGGCTTTCTGATATGGCTATCTGATTCTTCTTCATGTGGTATCAGAGCCTGGTTGTCAAATCTGTGTTTTTTGTGATGGTTTGAGAGATGTAGCAAAATGGAGTCGATTTCTAGTGTCCAACGCGTTGGAGAGAAGTTGATCTAATTCATAGACAAAGAGAAGTATCGCAACATGCTTTTGAATTTCTGAAAATTTAGTTGGATTCATTTTCTAGATTCATGATCCGTTGAAGGCTGAAGGTGATTAGTGATTTTCCTCTGTAATAGGAAATTGTCGATATCTTCTCTGTGTTTGGCTTTTGACTGCTTAAATATATGAATGCCATATTTTCTTTCTGTTGAAAGCTTTCCAGCGGGGTTTACGCAGGCACCAATGCTTCTGGAAATTTATTGCAAGGATTTAATGCGTTTCCATGTTAAGGTTATGTTGGGCAGAGACAAAGTTGTTTCGTCTGATTTTCCAAGGATTGAAAACATTCTAAGTCCCCGTTGAAGTCTTTAACGTAGCTAGTAATATGTATATTTCAGTTTTGGCGATATCTTTAAGATCTCAGAGTTCCATAGCTAGTCATATGTATATATTTCATAAAGTTCTTCGTGTGACACAGTCAAAGGGTACAAAGGAGGCAGAGAGCTAACGCCGCTGGACCATAAAGTCTCAAACGTGACTGTGGACCTATGAGAAGTTTTGGACACAGTTGAGCTCTCTTTGATGACCCGGCCTACTACAAGTCGTTCACCAAGCGGAGGCAGTGCAGATGCCTTTGACATCATTTTTTCATATACTTTCTGTGGAAATAAAATCGTATCTCCAACATTAACATCACCTGTGCAATCAACCACAAATGAATCCATTGGATATTTGCATTTCTCTGCCATATATTCCCACTTTGCACAGAACCTTCTAACTGATTGCATGAACCCAGCATGCCATGTACCGGACTGGCCACCCAGTCTCTTCCATTGAAGACTTCTCCTTGCAGTTGGGTACTCCCCAATGGTGGCTTGAATTGTACAACACTGGGAACTGAAGAATACAAACCGTGTTGTCTTACAGTTCTGTTGGAAGAATCACCAACAAAAGCAGCGATTGGGGAGAGCAGCTAGTGCCTGACCGTGAGTCTGCTGCAACAACATATATTCCTGCTGCGTTCTAAAGCGCCCTTCTTCCTCCATACGCTGCCATGATGGCTACATTCTATTGACTTGCTGATGCAGATCAGAAATAGAAGGCTGGCATGATTGAGGCTGCATGAATGGTCCAATTGAAGGATCAAAGTAATAATGCTGCTGCAAGTTGCTGTCAAGAGACATAGAAGGATTTGCCAAAAACTGATAGCCTTGGATTCTAGGCACCGGAGGTGTTGCTACAGAATTCACTGGAAATGACTACTGGAAGTCGAGTGATCCCAGTGAAGATGTTTTAAATGGCAATCCCAAACCATTCATGTATGTATCTGTGTGATAAGCATTTTGTTTCAAAACTTTATTCATTGTCTGAGTTTCTGTAATGGGCAATATTCCAATCCCTATGCGTTGAACATCGCCATTGCGGTGATGGTTTAACTGGGAGGATTGATCAATACCATATGGCACAGTTCTTTAGGAGCTAAAAGAATTAACATCCACATTCAAGTGCATTGGCAAGGTGATTTTCATGTAATTATTTTATGTAATTTGGAGAGATAAGAGATAAGGTGTGAGAGAATTATCATAAAGGTTAGAGATAAAGTGTGAGATTCTCATTATTTGAGAAGACTCCATGATGACCTTTTCAAAGCAAAAGATGATGTACTCCAGTAATTAATAAAGACATTTACTTTGGGTGATTGTGTCCTAGATCCGCCCAAAATTGAATAAGGGGATCTTAGGTACACTGTGGGTAGTGAATATGCTTGCATGATTTGAGTCGAATTTGTAAAACACACTTTCTTTTCTTATGCTTCAACAAAACAACTACATGCACATAAGCAAGCTTAAGTATAAGAATGCTTATTCAAGCTCCTGTAATCACTTAAGTTCATAAACACAAACCATCACATCATCGACTTGATAAAAGCAATCTTTTGCAACAACATTTCACAACAGCTAATTCATGCCATCAAGTTAAGGACGCTACACACTCAAGCATTTCAAGTCCAAATGACATCAACATTATGAACACTTTCTGTATCACTTGCAATGTTTTAACTAAATTGTCTAGGTGCATTTTCGGTTGTAACCGACACCCTCATTTGATTTGTTAAAGTGCATCATTAAGTCAAGTCAGTTGTTACTTGAACATTGAATTTATCATTTGTCATTTGGGTGCATTTTCGACAGTGTTCAACACCCATCATTTTTCAGCACATTCAGTGCATCACTAAGTGCAGTAATCACCCAAGAGTTCAAGACAACATGTGTTTAAAGCAAGTACAACAATCATCAACAAGCGATAATGTGATTAAAAACAATCAAACAAACAATTATTTCAAGTAAAAACAATCAAGCAAGCGAGTGTGTTCATAAAATAATCAAGCAAGTAATCATCATCAAACGAGCGTGACTTCTAATCTTCAAGTAAGCATCAAAACAAGCATGTGTCTACAGCAAGCGCACTAAGATCAAGCGAGCATGTCAAGTAACCAAATCAAGTGTGACGGTTCAATGCACAATAATCGAGCCTGTGTAAAGTTCATTACAACATTCATAAAGTTCCATTCAAGAAAGTGCAAACCTTACAAGCATCAAGCAAGTGTGAAAGCAAGCAAGAGTGAGTTCAAACAATCAATTGTTAAAACAAGTTCAAGCGAGCATGCAACAATCAATAAAACATCAAGAGAGCGAGTTCTACAAATCCAGCAAGTATTAAAAGCAAGCGAGTGTGAGTTCCAACAAGTTCACATGGCGAAAACCATTCAGTTATTAAAGATTCTTAACAATTTGATCCTCTCAACTGCTGAAGACATAGTGCAAATCATCAAAACAACTCTTACTGACATTCAAGTGCATATTCAACATGCACATGAAATGATTGAGTTCCTTCAACTAGAATCACAATTGCAGAGAAATGAGTTGCAAAAGAAGAATGTTGCTTCGAAGTCTTTGACCAATCTAGAGATAGTTGATCATTTGACTTCATTCATCCAACTAGCTTCAAGTGTTGAAGTTGTTCCAGTTCAAATTTCTTCCAAACCCATCATCAAGCCATGGGAAGAAATTCAAAGTAATAAAAATCGATGTGGCTTAGGATATGTCAAAGATAACGACAACTTACATATCCCTGATTATTCAAAGCCCATTCAGTTTGACAGTGCCGGATTACTTGAACAAATCACCTCAGCAATTTCTCAGCAACTTGCAGACTGACGTCAATGCACACAAACTGAAGTTGCAGACAATCAGAAATGCACACAAACTCAAGTTTCAAACAAACCAACATCTTCTCATTGTCAAAGAACCGGTCATCTAGAATATTAGTGTTTTGATCTCCATCCTTGTCACCAATGTGGCAAGTCAAATCATGCATCAGAGAAATGCTGCAAACAAGACCAACCTGCAAGATTAAAGATAAATTATTCATGGATTGATCCCCGGGAATGGCCATCCATAGCCAGAAGATTGTACAAGTTTTACAATTAGATTCACTCACACATATTGCCGCCAACTGTCAAATGAAGATGGTACTCTCGTGCAGTTGAATGGGGGAGTACAATAGTGAAACTCTCCTACACCTGAAGGGGGGGAGTTCGGAGTTCAGATATATTTTGGAGAAGATTGCCTCTCCTTTCAGCTGAAAAAGGGGGGAAATTTTCAATGAAATTGACAAGTGGTTGTCAGACTGAAAGTCTCGACAACATCAGCGAAGTAGCCAATGGGCGATCATCATCAGCAAATACGCCAGTGGGCGTTCATCAAATTGTGTCAGTGGACACTGGATGCTTTTTTCAAGAAAAGGACAGTTGGATCCTTTTGTGGCTTGGCACATGATGGAGTTGTCAAGCGACATTTAGAGATGAATCAATGATATAGCTGATTCATCTTCTCTTCATATTGCAGTTTATTTCAGCATCCAGCTTTAGCGGTTTTACAGGAAAATGTTTTTGAGGATCAACTTGAGAACTTGGAAGATGGTTCCTTGTTCATTTTGGATTTATCATTGACGGGGGGAATTTTAGCCTTACTCTCTTAAAAATCAAATATTAGTGTGTAAGTTGAGAAATTGTCTCAACCAAGTGAGTCTAAGATAGACGCAATATATTAAGACCACTTGCTCATGTATTTAAATGTGTTATTAAATTCTTTGAATAAGAGAGAATTACATGAGCATGAGAGACCACATGATGGCTCTCTGCCTTTTCCACCAATTTATTGTTCTATGAGTTAATTTTATGTGCATATGGTTTTATGGTTGTGTGATTCTTCTTCACAAAACTGGAAGATAACAACATAATAATGATACAAATGCAAATACTTGAACAAGGACTTGACTAGACCCTCACTAGCCATGAGAGGAATTTCATCAAAGATGTCCCAAATATGTAATCTACATGTTTAAAAAACATATCTGAGCATAGGGGTCTCATACTTATCTGAGAATCACTAAGAAGAATTGTTCCCTTATATAATTAGTTACATTATCATCTATTAGGTCATAGATACATTGTTCATTCATTTACAAATCAAAACATGAGGAGAGCCATACATCATCATTGTCATAATACATGCTTATAACCAACATAATAACAACAAAAATATCAAGGATACATCAGCAATAGAATCCACATATAAACCAATACATTTACACATAAAATACCAAGGAAAGAACCTCTTATTAATGAATGCAAAAGCCAACCTGGGATGGGTGTTGGCTTAGTGGGGCCAGACCTAGGTTTGGAAGTGATTTAGCCAAGCAAATCTTGGTACAACTGGCCCTTTCGACAACAGTTTGTGGAGTGTGGACTGAGGTCTCACCCAAAGTAGTATGGGAGGGTGCTAGAACCAAGTTTCCACACCCTAGGGATGTTTGATATGTGGTGATTGGTATGCGGTCCAACCTTCACACTTACTGCGCTACGCGCACCTGCGGGCACCCCGCGCCCTGTGATACTGTCTTCGCGCAGTTCTAGTTGCAGCGTGACCCATGTTATTTACCCAAGTCTTCCTTAATTAGTCTCTGTTAGCCGATTACTTAGATTAAATTTACATATAAGCATTCATACACGTAATTATCAATTGCGCGCAGTAAATAACAGAGTAAAGTAATGTATAACATCAACATACAGATTCAAGAATAGATGCATAGAATAAACTTCTCTTTATTAGCTTTCAAATCCAAGTACAATCCCTACTTACAGACCCCACTCTGCCCTGCCCACTCAGATGTAGGGTTCCATGCACTAAGCTGCGAACTCTACTAGGCCTCTGCATACTCAGCTGCAGAGCCTCTTCGTATTATTATGACCCAATATACTTCAACTTTTCACTCTATGCTCTAACCATGCCTTTGCATCTATCTATTACTTTCCTTCTTGCCAAAAAAGCTATCTTTACACTTAGAGCCTCGCTCTATTTATACAATCCCATGGTCCGCAGACCATGGGCAGGCCAACACAACTTTACATTATTTTAGAATTCTTGGGGCAGACAACCCTATGACTCATCCTAGACTTTCGTGCTCTGCACTCGTGCTTCACGGAGTATTACAATACAATTGACCAAAACTCGGGCTTTAAGCCCCAAAACCTACTGCGGGGAATCCCATGCCCAATAGGCCCCCAACACAATAATTGTGACTCATCTCGAGTCACTCAGCTAGTGTGACGATCTTGGCACGAAGCCCCTCCAACGATGCCTGTGCTACATGAAGGTACACAACAAACTATTCTGCTGTTTGCTGGATCTGTTCTACTCTTTCTGCCGAATGCTCGCTGTCAAGGGCAGATCCTTGTCTTAAGGCATGCATCACCTTCATTTGTGTGAGCTTTTCTTCGATATCGGTAGTGATGCAGAGGACCTCATCAATCCATGGTTGGATGCACACTTTAAGTGCTACCTCTTTCTGTTGCACGACATCCACTTGTTCCTTCAACGCCTTCACTTGTTGTAGCTTCACTAACTGCTAAGTTAGGACAACTGTTTGCGTCGTTCCATGCACATTGTCATACTGCACTTGGAGCTCCCACGCTTCTGTTTCTAGGTGCTGTATGGTGGGGTCTTCCTGTAAGGAAGTGAGGACTGCGAGGGATTTTTCTAACATTATATTACATTGTTGCACTGCCTATCCTATTTCTTCCAGCCCCTTTCGGATAGTGCCAACACGTTATTCCCTAACTTCCGGGGGTGTGGATGGCTACGCCTTTAATCACAGTTCGACAATATGAAGGTTGAGGTACAGTTGTATCCTCATTGCTTCCTCATTTTCCTCACGGAATCCACTAGCCAATCTGTGAATTCGCACTCCTACTGGTAGGTCTATCGCAATTTCTAGCTCCAGGGTGTGACGACATGCTTCCTCTACTATCTGTTACAGCTACTGATTTTGCGCCAGTGCTTCATTGCTTTGTAGACTAAGCTACTCGATGTTGATTCATTGTTTGCTGAGCATTTGCATGGTGCATCCTTCCCTAGTGCGGAGTTCTGTCATCGCTCCGTCCTGTAGCTGGTATATTATATCCCATGGAAGGGCAGCCAAGTTTAGGCCAAATCCCTTGATCCCACCTACCATGGCTTTGTCATCTGTGTTGTCCACTGTCAGTGCTCCTTCTGGCAGTGTGACAGTGTTAGTCATTTTGGCCCGCAGCAACTGCTCCGTTGCCAATGTACCTGCGGCACCGTAGATGGCTACTGTTCCTTCCTGTGGGGTCACACCTAAAGTTGCTATAGCTGCACCTTGAGGGCCCCCAACACATTCTACTGCTCCATCATTTCTTCCTGGAGCACTTCCCTCGTGACCTCACGAACTGTGTCGCCGATGTCATATAGGTCACCCTCTGTCAACATAATAGGTTCACCATCCAGTTTGGAAGCCTTGGTCTTCTTCCGTGGCCCTGTTCATTCCATACCGCATGACCATTTCAGTTGTGTAGATGTCGTGCTTGGGTTCGCGCCTTCCATCGTGTCTTCTGTCCCCTATCCCATGGTCAGGTCTGGGCCTCTTTCCTCCTGCGTCGTGGTGGCCCCGGTTGCCGGTGCTGCTACTACTTTTTCGGCGGCCTTGGTCTGCTCTGCGGCGGCCTTCGCTACCTCGCGGGAAGCCCTTACCTCCTCAGCCAACTGCTCGTTGCACTTCTGTTGTGCCAGCAGCTTGGTGGCATCCTTCTGTTTTTGTATCGCTGTCTCATCGCACGCCGCCAGATCCAGGGCACGCCACTCAGGTGGCCATGAGTCGAGCACAACAAAAACGACATCATCAATCGCGATGAAAGGAATTTTGGTCCAAGTCTGTGTCGGATCCTTATGCACCTTGATATATACATTGTGCATATCCGCCTTAAAGTCTGCAAAATTCCATAGACTGTTGTACATAGTGGGGGATAGGCACGACCTTTTTTTGATCCACATCCAGACGCTCACCTCCATGAGCACCCAGAAAATCTTGGTCTCATAGATTCGCGTGGCGTTCTTCGTCACCTAGAGTGACGTGTATTTTTCCACCTCTGGCAAGTCCTATTCAAGGGGAGGGAACTGAATATCCTCCAGCAGTTCCCTTGTCACCAATAAGATATACAAGAGCAACCACGCGTAGTGGAAGGTCTTACCCTACTCCTGAGCTTCTTTTCAGTTGGTTAGGAATTCCTCATAGAGGAATTCGGCCCAGTTGAATTGGACCTCCTTCGCACATTGTTCGGTCCAATTTGCCACGGAATTCTCTAACTGTCTCAGTGTTTGTGTATTTTGCAATCTTATCGATCCACTGCATAAGGTAACATAGGCACATCCATGCACATAGGTCTATAATACCTTTAATTCTTTGTCCTGGATAAATTCCAGATCAAGTGGTATCAGAGCTCTAGGTTACTAAGGTTAGACAAGCTTGTGATGGATCTTGTTGTTGAATGCTAACTAGATCAAAGCTTAAATTAGGAGAAGGAGAGTTGGCTAAAACTAACATAGAAATTGGAAGAGTCTATTCTAAGAGGAAAACGTCAGAAGAAAATCCCTTGGAATCAGACCAAGTTCATGGATAGTTTTATGACCATGAGATCCATGGTGGAGGAAATGTATAGGTAATTTAACAAAAATAGAGATAACAATGTAAACTTTGAAACGGGAACTATAAACTCAAAACGGGAACTCTTGCCCAAAAACCCCAAAAAAACCACAAAAACAGTGCTCAAAACGAAAAGTGTGTATACTGGAACGATGTTTTTTTTTTTAGGTGTCAATTTTGCGGCTGTTTTAAAAATGGCAGTGACTACGAAATTTTCTACGAAATTTTCCTACAAAATATAGCTTCAAAACGAAAGTGTTGATACTGGAATAATGATTTTTTTTTTTAGGGTCAATTTTCATACTTTTTAAACAATGCTAATAAAACCAATTTTTTATGTCTCAAAAAAAGTTAAATTTTTTGGAAAAACACATTAATGTTTCTGGTAGAATATCATTTTTCTTTCCTAAGTATAAATTTAACATGTTTCCAACCACAAAACTAAAAAAACATGACATTATGAACAAATTATATCACTGAATGAATTCAAAAGTCTTTATTTGTACACTAAATAAAACAGACATTATATCTCTAATTTGATATTGCATTGTAGATATTTAAACAATAAAATTTATCATACTTAAGACATAATCCAACAACATAAAAATGCTTCATAACTTCTCATTTAACAAAATATGGAAAACATTAATTTTATTTGAAGATACGATGCATACATCAGTTATATAAACTGTCTTAAACAATTATTCAAAATCACTCATATTTTCTTGCACACCATCAGAATTCACATCTTCAGATGAGTGACTGGATGCTGACGAAGATGTTCCATATTCTTCTCTATCATCAACTAGTGCCCCATCTGAGTCCACATGCATGCCCAAGATTCCAGGTTTCAAAAGTCTTCTAGATCTATGACTGGTTTCAGCAGAGTCCCATGTCAACACTGTTCCTTCTGGTAACAACCTTTTCAGAATCTATGTCATTTTGAAGCGAAGAGTTCCTCTCTTTGTTAAATTGAATTCATAAACAAGTATCTCAACATCCTTCAATTGTAATATGTCTGTGCGGCGACGATTTATATTTGTACCCTTTCTTTTTCTTTTTCCACCATTTTTTTTGTCAACTACCATCTCTGGCTTATACACGCCATTGAATGGGTGTGTATTTGTGGCATACCAATGTACTTCAACACCTGTAACATCCTCAATTTCTGTAAAGACCTTTATAACTTTAGCAACCCAAAATGGATAGCCATTGGGATCTCCATCTGCTAGCACTGCAATCATGCAACCCTCCTTAATATCCTGTACTGAACCCCTATAAAGGTCTTCCATGGCTTCACGTTGTGCCCGAGATCTTTTGGAACCTATATACATCTCTCTTTCCTCTGCCTGTGAAGAATTAATAATACCTTGAGATTGTTGTTGTTCAACAATGTTTACTTCCTCATGTTCATTCGACACATTTTGTGGCCAAATAAATGGATTTTTCAAAGGTATATCTTCATTTATTATTGTCGAAATGAGATCACTTTGATTATTGAAAAACGACTCCCACCAAACTGAATCAGCAATGTCAAAGTACTCATATGTATATCTAATACATTTTTTAATTTCTTCCAGGCAATCAAAATAATTTATAGCCCTGTTTTGTCTACGTGCATTCTGAACTTCACCAACTGATTGTAATAACAATATTTTTGATGCAAATATTGGATGATCTGGAATGAACTTCAAAAATTGCAATCCTGATGACGGTGCCCACTCTGTAATAGTTGAATACCTCTTGCCCCATATTAGTGTTTTCCCATCAATTTTTTTGATACGAAATTGATGTTGGAAGCTAATGTCATTAAGTTGTTCAATGCATTTCCCCTCACCATATGATCCCAGAATAAACCTTCGCATGTCAACAGTTTCTTCCAACACTTCAAAAGCAGGCTCTGGCATGTATGATTTCTTAATACATTCAATTAGTGATGGCAAGCTCCCAACTTCCTTCCTCCTCAATGTGACTGAAAAACGACTGAACATCTGATCAATATGGTCATGAGTGTGCCCAAAAACAAGGAAACCAACCTTTACCTTTTGAAAAATTCTCAATTCAACAAGCATGTTCAGATACCCAAAAACAACCTGATTTTTGTTTTCACGGCAAGTGTTGTCCAATTGTAGATACAAAACTTCAGGAAGATTACCAGACCAATGAGAAATCACATCATGAATTATGGTTATGGTCAGATTTGCATCATTATGAATATTTGGAGCTGTGAAGTACACCCTTGGCAACATTTTCCCATTGAAGACCATACAACCAACCAAGTGAAATTGAATAAAATTTTCCTCTTGTAGATTTTTGGGTGTGCGAACAAAATGTGGTAAAAGTGTTTTCTTCTGGTCCATACCATCAATTATCAAACCCAAATATTTATTTGGATTATCATAACACTTCTTTCGATGCTTGTACAACTTATTCCTTTCATTTGTTTGTTGTTTGCGATGCTCCTGAAGTTCTTTGACAATTAAATCTACACAACATAAAAGAAATTCATTAAGAAATATGTTTTCATAGTTGATGACTATACAATTTTAAAAGTAAAAGTTATGAACACTTACCTCTTTCTGAGCCTTCACATTTGTCCCTTTTTGATTTAAGAGAAGCACATGTACTGCAAATCCCCATCCTTGTCTTCTTAGGAATACGAACATTATTGAATTCTTTCTTCCATATCTTCACAAAATATTGATATGTAATAAAGTGGCCCTGTCCCTCAGCACTTTCTGCATATTCTTTGTATAAGTTGTAGATTTCTCGTCTTGAAAAATTATCTGGAATATGTATTGTCTCTCTATTTGGCATACACTCTCCATGCTTTGAAAAGAAATCTTTCATCCATGACATTGTAGTATTTGATAATGGCCCAAACTGTCTTTTATAACGTACTTCTGAATAAAATGTGGGATCCTTTTCCAAATTTTCTTGAATTCTCGAGAGACGAAAATTCCCAAGTGAATGAAACATTTTGAAAGCTTTTCTACACAATAAAAAATTCCTAATATGATAATCATAACCTGACAATGTAGATTGCATGCAGCCAACTAAATATGAGTTTTGCATGCTTTTATTCATTGACAAATATCTCTTCCTGCTTTCTAATGCAAATGTGAAATCCATACGTTTCAAGCAATTTTTTTGGCAACATTCACTTGAAATGAGAGCGCTGATAGAACTTCTTCTCGTCAGATATTCTGCTCTACCCCTTGTATAACTAGAATAGCTTGCATTGATACGAAAAGGTCTGCTCCTACTCCTCGATACAATATTTATTGGCAACATCTTCATCATTGGATCATCATTTTTATAAGGATTTTCATCATCATTAAGAGGAATGTTATCCACACTATGATCAACTCTGATTTTCAAATTTTGACTGAGAGGATACCCTTCATCTTCCCCTTCTTCAGTGCTACTATAATAGTCCTTAGAATTCAGACTAAATGGAAAATCTGACTCGATGTTTAATGGATATTCTTCCTCATGTACATTGTCAGCGCTACTCTCATAGTCCATAGAATTAGGACTATGTTGAAAATGTGGTTGTTTACTTATTGAAGATGCTACATCCTGTCCTTTGTCACTGCTACCTTTATACTGATTAGAATTATGACTAACTGCATCATCCTGTTCTTCATCACTGTTGCTCTCATAGTCCTTAGAATCAAGACTAAGAGGACATTGTGATACTCCAATGTTTTGAAAATCATCATCCCGCGCTTCATCACCGCTGCTCTCATAGTCCTTAGAATCAGGACTAAGAGGACATTGTGATACTCCAATGTTTTGAAAATCATCATCCCGCGCTTCATCACCGCTGCTCTCATAGTCCTTAGAATCAGGACTAAGAGGACATTGTGATACTCCAATCTTTTGAAAATCATCATCCCGCGCTTCATCACCGCTGCTCTCATAGTCCTTAGAATCAGGACTAAGAGGACATTGTGATACTCCAATCTTTTGAAAATCATCATCCCGCGCTTCATCACCGCTGCTCTCATAGTCCTTAGAATCAGGACTAACTGGACACTGTGACACTCCATACTTTTGAAATTCATCATCATGCTCTTCATCACCGCTGCTCTCATAGTCCTTAGAATCAGGACTAAGAGGACATTGTGATACTCCAATCTTTTGAAAATCATCATCCCGCGCTTCATCACCGCTGCTCTCATAGTCCTTAGAATCAGGACTAACTGGACACTGTGACACTCCATACTTTTGAAATTCATCATCATGCTCTTCATCACTACTGCTCTCATAGTCCTTAGAATTAGGACTAAGTGGACACTTTGACACTCCATTTTTTTGAAATTCATTATCACATTCATCATCACTGCTGCTCTCATAGTCCTTAGAATTAGGACTAAGTGGACACTTTGACACTCCATTATTTTGAAATTCGCCATCATGCACGTCAAAACTGTTGCTCTCATAGTCTTCAGAATTAGGACTAAGTGGACATCGTGACCCTCCATTCTTTTGAACTTCACCATCACACTCTTCAAAACTGCTACTCTCATAGTCCTTAGAATTAGGACTAAGTGGACATTGTGACACCCCATTCTTTTGAACTTCACCATCATGCTCCTCATCACCGCTGCTTTCATAGTCCTTAGAATTTGGACTAAGTGGAATCTGTGACTCTTTATTAATTTGAAATTCTCCATCCCCTCTTTCATCAGTGTTGCTCTCGTAGTCTTTATAATCGGAACTAAGTGGAAGAATTGACTTTCTATTCATAGTGGAAGAATTCCCGCTATATTCATCAATATGAATAGAGTTGTTACGCGATGAAGATGTTGATGGTGTATAAACCAAAACTTCACCATCAGAGCAATCCATCACTTTCAAATAGAAAATGTTGAATGATACAAATGGAGTCTCCTAAGAATATTATATAGCTTAAAGAATGAAATATTCCCTCCAAAGTTATTCCCTCCAAAAATTTTCGAGAAAATATTTCCCTCCAAAAATTTTCGCGAAAATATTTCCCTCCAAAAGTTTGTTAGATTTATTTACCTTTATTATTTTATTCTACAATTGATTGAAAAACGTAAACTAAATTTTTTTTATGAAATAAATCACTAAAATTCAAATTGTAAATCACAACTTGTACATTAATTATTCTAATAGTTAAAGTATATAATATTTACTTAACAATTTTTTTTTTTTTAATTTTTATAATATATTCTCAAACAAATTAATCCCACATTCAATCCGTTGTAAAACAACTCTACAATATTCGCTCTATAATAATGTAAAACAAACTATCCCACATTAATCGTATGGAAAAACATCTTCGTAATTTCACTTATATAATAAATTTCACTATCACTATTACTCGCCTCACATCTAGGTTTTCTGAAGTCCCTTGAAAGACTCGTGAATTTGTGGAGCAGCGATATTGCTATCAACAATATATACAACGAAGAATTGTCGCAATTGAAAGGTAAGTTCAATTATTTTTTCGAAATTTTCATATTAAATTACTTTAATGAAGAATATTTTTTTTTTTTAAATTAAAAAATTTTCCAAGCCAAATTTTAATATTGCTATCTACCTCACCCCGCCCGCCACACCTCCCCCCTTCTCCAACACCTGCCCCACCCCCCCCCATATATTTTTTTTTAAATTAAAAAATTTTCGGAGCCCGCCCCACCCCGGGCCCACCGGGCACCCGCCCCCACCCCGGCCCCCTGCCCACCCCACCCCGCCCCCACCCGGTGCACGACCCAACCCCGCCCGCCCCTCCCCCTCCCTGGCACCCCCACCCACCCCTCCCCCACCCGGCGCACCGCCCCACCTCCCCCGCCCCCTCCTCGGCACCCCCGCCCGCCCCTCCTCCACCTGGCGCACGGCCCACCCGGCGCCTGCCCCAGCCCCAGCCCACCCGGCGCCTGCCCCCGCCCCGGCCCACCAGGCTGCCCCACCCTCTGCCCCCTCCCTCCCCCGGCCGGGCCGCCCCATCGCCCTCCCCCTTCCCCCCCCCCCCCGGCCGGGCCGGCCACCCCTGCCCGGGCCGCCCCCTCCCCCCTGCCCAGGCCGCCCCACCCCCTTCCCCCTCCCCCTCCCTCCCCTGGCCGGACCCCGCCCGGGCCGCCCCACCCTCCTCTCTCCCCCCCCCCCGGCCAACCCCGCCCCCCTCCCTCCCCCGCCCGGCCAACCCCGCCCGGGCCGCCCCACCCCCCTCCCCCCGCTGGCCCCCCCCGCCCGGGCCGTCGCACCCTCCTCCCTCCCCCGCCCGGCCAACCCCGCCCCCCTCCCTCCCCCGTTCGGCCAACCTCGCCCAGGCCGCCCCACCCCCCTCCCTCCCCCTCCCCCGCCCAGCCAACCCCGCCCGGGCCGCCCCACCGCCCTCCCTCCCCCTCCCCCCGCCGGCCCCCCCCACACGGGCCGCCTCACCCCCCTCCCCCGCCCGGGCCGCCCCACCCCTGCCCCTCCCGTGCCCCCTCCCCGGCCCCGCCCCACCCCTCCCGCGCCCCCTCCCCGGCCCCGCCGCCCACCCCGCCCGCCCCCTCCGCCCGCACATGGCCACCCCCGGGCCGCCCCACCCCGCCCGCACATGGCCACCCCCGGGCCGCCCCACCCCGCCCGAGGGGTCGAGCGGGGTGGCCCGGGGGTGGCGCTGCGCGGCGGCGCCGCCCGCGCAGCGCCACCCCCGGGTGGCCCCGCCCCGCCTGAGGGGCGGAGCATCGATTCCCGGAATCGACGCTCCGCCCCTCGGGCGGGGCAGGGCAGCCCGGGGGTGGCGCTGCACAGGCGGCGCCGCCCGCGCAGCGCCACCCCCGGGCCGCCCCGCTCCACCCCTCGGGCGGGACGGGGCGGCCCAGGGGTGGCGCGGCGGGGCGGGGCGGCCCGGGGTGGCGCTGTGCGGCGGCGTTGCCTGCGCAGCGCCACCCCCGGGCCACCCCTCGGGCGAGGCGGGGCGGCCCGGGGGTGGCCCTGTGCGGGCGGAGGGGGCGGGCGAGGTGAGCGGCGGGGTTGGGGAGGGGGCGGGGGAGGGGGAGGGCGCCGCCTGCGCAGCGCCACCCCAGGGCCGCCCCGCCCCGCTCCGCCCCTCGGGCAGGGTAGGGCGGCCCGGAGGTGGCCCTGTGCGGGCGGAGGGGGCGGGCGAGGTGAGCGGCGGGGCCGGGGAGGGGGCGGGGGAGGGGGAGGGGCGGGCGAGGTGGGGCGGGAGGGGGAGTGGCGGGAGGGGTGGGGCGGCCCGGGCGGGGGAGGGGGGCGGCCCGTGCGGGGTTGGCCGGGCGGGGGAGGGAGGGGGAGGGGGGTGGGGCGGCCCAGGCGGTGGTGGCCGGGCGGGGGAGGGAGGGGGAGGGTGGTGGGGCGGCCCGGGCGGGGGTGGCCGGGGTGGGGGGTGGGGCAGCCCGGCCGGGGGAGGGAGAGGAAGGGAAGGGGGAGGGGGGTGGGGCGGCCCAAGCAGGGGTGGCCGGGGGCGGGGGGTGGGGCGGCCCGGGCGGGGGTGGCCGGGGGCGGGAAGGGGGAAGGGGGTGGGGCGGGTTGGGGGGGCCGGCCCGGCCGGGGGAGGGAGGGGAAGGGGGAGGGGGCGGGCGGGGCGGCCCGGTCGGGGGAGGGAGGGGAAGGGAAGGGGGAGGGGGCGGGTGGGGGAGGTCGGCCCGGCCGGGGGGTGGGGCGGCCCGGCCGGGGGGTGGGGGGGGCGGAGGGGGAGGGTGGTGGGGCGGCCCAGGCGGGGGGCCCGGGGGTGGGCTGGGGGGCAGGTCGGGGGAGGGGAAGGGCAATTTTGATTATACAAATAAAAATTTTATGGTATATTTTTGTTGTTAATTTAAGTTAATATGTTTTTTTATTTACTAATTTATGTGTTTTTTTTTTAGAAAAATGGCATCAAGGAAAATTTCTGTGAATCTTTCTGCACCAAGGAGTCTTAAAGGTGTATCTTCAAAAAACATGGTGAACGAACTCCACCTGAGCTCATGCCTACAAATATTTCAAGTGCTTTAAGTGATAAGAAGCTAATCTCAGATTGGAAAAGTTCAAAAGAGGTGAAATTTCCATCAAGAGCCTAGTATGTGAAAGAAAGAGAGAGCACAACTGTGAATATATATCTATACATTGATACACGCAATAATAATGAAAATTTGGAGATGATGGGAAAAGTCATAGATATGTGTTCGGTACCAAACACTGAAGTTGTTTACATACTTACAAAAGCTGCCAAGTCACATGAAAGGATTAAATACCGACTATCATATTCATTATATGATAGGAGAGAGGTATCTACAAAGTTGTGTAAACAAATCGTAAATGATATGACACAAAACATGGTAAGTATTGTTATTTGTATTTTTATTTTGCGTTTTGAAAATGTCTCGCTATATTTTTTAACTTTGTTTATATTAACATATGATATTTTGTTTGGCAGAATTTTGTTGAAAGCTGTTCAATTATGTTGGGAGGCATTCATTTCATAGAGCATGATATCAAGAATGTTGTCAGCCATTTTTACTCAGTGTCAGAAGAAGATATGCAAAACATGGAAAATGTAGTAATTGATGATGCTACAAAACTACATCCAAAGAATTAGAAAAAAAGGCCTCTGGTGGATAAATCAAGCAAGGGTAAACAAGTTACTTTTGAGGACGATGAAGTTGAAATTGATAATGAAGCATATGTTGCCATTACTGAAGATGACATTGAAATTGCGGAAGGTCATAAAAGACCAAAAGTAACAATGCCCAAGAATAGATCTCTTGAGAATGTTAAGACGAAAAAAAGTAGAGTTGAAGATCTTGAAGTAGTCATTACCAGCAGTCAAGAACCTAGTGAAACTTCAAAACAAAGTAGAGAAATCATTACACCAGGAGCTGATTTAGGTGATGGCATTATCAAAACAAAACAAAATGCCATTCGACAGAATTTGACAAAGAGAAACTTAATTGATGGTGGTCGTACATTTCAGTTAAATGTCAGACAAACCTATAAGGCAAGTGAAGGACAATGCCAATATCAAGTCAGAAAGCCACATCATCTGCATGTTCACAACTTGAAGACATTGATGAGGTACAATCCATATGCTCATGTGGTTAGTTATGTGCTTCTTGTTGATCCACTTCAAGTTCCCAACAAAGAAGCATTTGATAAGTCAAAATGTTTTGAATACAATTATTATGTGCTTGGGGGGAACCATTCTGTTGAAGCTCAAAGACAATTGATGGAGGAATATCCTAATAACCCACGTTTTGAAACAATGAAATGTATCATTTATGCTGGTTTAAATGAAACAGAAGCAAAGTTAGTGGCATGGGATCATAATTCATATAATGAATATAGGATGTCTATGACTTTGATCCAAAAGGTTAGATTTATTCATAGTGAATTCCTAGAAAAATGTGGTGGGGATAAGATCAATATTACTGCAGATTTCCGAAAGGAATGTTGTATGGAAATAGGCTATCAAATTGAAGATAAAGGCAATTCAAAAAGTGGAAAAGACAACAGATCTAGCGATTTATTCAGAGGTGTTGATAACATTTTCCAATTGGCATTTAGAACTAGAGATATTTGGAATTTGATTGATGACATTTTTAGCATGTGGGAAGACATTCGCATTAAAAACCAGAGGGTCAGAAAGTCTAAGCCATTGATATGTAGCAACAATAAATCAACGCCTGAACTGAAGCAACTTCCAGACGATATGACCATCATGCCTTGGAGGGCGATGCAAGGAGTGAAAGATGAAAAAATTGTCAAAACAATATTATCTCGTGTGAAGTCGGGGGAATTATCATTGGAAGAAATGTCTGAAGAATTTCAAAAGTAAGTTTGCTGAATTATTTTTACTTATTTCCAGGATTATAGTTATCTTTTAAATAAAACATGTTGTTATTGGTAGTATTTGTTATACATATCATTATATTAACTTTTTCTTACTTTATCTATGCAGTCACAAAGTTTACATGAAAATTCAGGAACAAATGGTTAAATTGTTGAATGAAGATAGTTGGGATGATGTTGTACGCAACTATCCAGATTCAAGTTCTACATCAACATTGAAAGCTTTTTATCTTGCATTTAAAAAGGTAACTTGATTTATACATTCAGTTTTAATCATCTGTGTACTATTTTTAATTTAAAACTTACACATACATTTGTTTGTTTGGTAAAAGATGAAGAAAGAAGATAATGGAGCACCAAACCGTTTCAAGACTTTTATTGAAAAAATAAAGATTGAAATACTGAGAAAGCAACGTATTAAGAATGTTGAACTTGATCCAACTCTTAATCATTTCATTTGGAATGGGCTAGACACTATTCAATATCAAGTAATACAAGGCGACTATGAAGACATTGCGAAACTCGTACCAAAAAGGGATTATGCCCTGGTTATTGCAGATATTCCCCATGGTTTCAATATTCCAAACATTTGCTATGATATTGACCCTTATACTTATCAAGCTTTTAATAAAGTGGTGGCGGGATTTAAGGAAGTGACGTCATCACCATTATGGAGATTTGTGACATTTCATTCAGACACACAATTGGCAATGTTATTGTCAAGCTTCAAGGAGAAAACAAATTCAAGGATGCAGCTTACATGGTAAGATGTTTAAAGGTATATTTGATTAATGTTGAAAAATTAATTTATGTACAAGTTAATTGAATTTTTACTATTTTATGTTACAGGCAAAAGTCAAATCTTCTTGACAATGAAGATCAAAAATTTATAAATGACTGTGAGTTCATTCATATTGATAGTTGGGCAAAAGATGATAGCCATATGTCTATGATTTTTAATCAGGTGGACAAAAAGAGTCATAGCCAAATACTGACTTATGATGCTGTTGTGAGAAAACTAACATATGAAGACAAAGAAATGAAACGAGAGATAGTTAACATTTATCAGAAACCACAATTATTGATTAACTATCTTATAGACATATGTTCAAATGAAGGAGATTGGGTTCTGGATTTATTTTTTGGCTCAGGTATGTTTTGCCACATGGAATTGAATTTCAATATGTTCTTTTTTTTAATTAATATGTCATTGTACTAATTTACTTCATTAGTTTTTTGTGCTTGATAATTAGGTACAACACTAGCATGCTGCCTTCAAAAAGGAAGAAATTGCATTGCAATTGAGAAAGATCCATTACAATGCAATTTCATTCAGCAAAGAATTAATGCTCTTCAATTTCTTCCAGATGCAATGCAAGAAATTGGGTTGAAGAAAGGGGACTTTAGTGAATCACGTGTGGCAAAAAAGGCAAAGGAACCCCAACCACCATTACATGGAATGTATGGAAAGACATATATTGGGGGATTTGCAGACATGAAAGACCCATTAGAAGAGGAAAATGAGCAAAATGAGCAAAATGAAACAGAAAATATTGTGGAAGAGGACAATGATGAAACTCTAGAGGACGAAGAGTTTGGATTACGTGACATTGTTGATTAAATTTAAGTTATGCTTGTAACTCAAGCTTTGCAATGTTTTGACTTTGACATTTTATGAGAAGAATAAACACTCAATTAGGGTTGTTATACGTTCAATATTGGTAATATGTGATTTTTGCATTGATTTTTAAGTTAATCATTATTTTTTGAAAAAAAAGTAGTTATTATTATCTTTTTGACATGAAATTCATAAAAAAAACTATTATTTGACCATTTTTAGTTAATATTTTTGTATAAAAATTGTGATTTTGACATGTTAATTCTAGCAAAAAATTATCAAAACGTTTAGTTTTTTTGTTATATTTATGTTAAAAATGGTTATTTTTTATGTCCATTGTTAAAAAATGATGTTTTTTAGAAACAATTATTTCATGTGGATTGAAAAATTAATTAAGGATGTCTAAATATGTAGATTATCTAAAATTCAAACTATCGGCTTTCTAATTTAAAAACGCAAAACAATAAAAACCCCACTAAAAAAAAAAAAATTAAGATAGAGAACAAGAAAATATGAATACAATGACGACTTCAAAAACTATCAAATTTAGAAAATAATTTTTTATATTTCACAGACTAGAAAATTTAAAGTCAAAAAATAGGTCTTTTCAAAAAAGCGTGTGATGCAGAATACTCACTTTTTAAAATCAGGATGAAAATCACTACCATTCACTACCATTCTAGAACTTAATGCACATGAAAAAAATTAAAGTTCCAAAAACCATGTTCTTAAAAAAACATGTGTATTCTGCATCAACACTTTTGAAAATCGGGTCATTTTTTTGCCACCTCTACAAAACGGGTAACAGTATCAGTTCCCGTTTCAAAGTTTACATTGTTAGATGAAGATTCATCAAACTCCAAACAAGACAAAGGAGTAGAAGAATCTCTCCTCCATGACCACTCTAAAGGCAAAGGGAAAGAAGAAAATTTTCTCACCCCTCCTAATAGCCCTGAAAATAAGAAGAAGACATCTTTGATTAAATTAGATGTTAAATTTGATTTACCAATATATGATGGAGAGTTGAATGTAGAGAAGTTGGATAATTGGATCAGAAAGATTGATGTTTATTGTAGAGTGCAGAGCATTGATTCAGACAAGAGTAAGATTTAGTTGGCCAGCCTACGCCTTGGAGGCATTGCCTTGGTATGGTGGGAAGGCAGGACACAAGCTGGCATGAAGAAACATGGTAAGATTCTTTCTTTTTGGAGTGAATTTGTTTCTGCAATTAAAAAGCAATTCTATCCACTAGCTTACATGTAGCAAGCCATGATGAGCTGGCAAACTCTTCGGAAACTAAAAGGGAAAAGTGTACAAGGTTACACCCAAGAATTTAGGAAAAGAGCTTTGATTCTAGGAATTTCTTTAGACTCACTTAAGACTCTGTTGAAGTATATAGGTGGTCTACACAGCTACATGAGGCACACTATCCTTATGTTTAATCCCACTACTATAGATGAGGTATCCATTCAGGCTACGCATCTGGAATCTAGAGGTAAGAATGGGAACCCAGAAGTTGGGGGATCATCCAAACCCACTGCAAGAAAAAATAAGGAGAAAAGAAAATAGAAATGGAAAGAGAGGAAGACAAACACTGTACAGAAAAGCAAGTCTTCATGCACTCACTGTAAGAAGGATGGGCATGATGATGAACACTGCTGGATTCTGCATCCGGAGATGAAACTTAAGAAGTTCGAGGGCAAGAAGAAGAAGACTGTTGTAGCCATTCAAAAGGATTTGGGGTCAGACTCAGGAGATGAAGCAACAATCGCAACCGCAGGTATAAAAGGTAAAAATTTTGAAGCAGCTACTAGTAATTCTCCACAATCTACTGATAATGAAGAAAATGAGAGAAAAAGACATGAGCTTTTCATATTCAAGTTATTTCCAATCATCAAAAGATTGATACTTTGTTTGATAGTGGCTCACAAGTAAAATTAATTTCTGAAGCAATTGTAAATAAGTTGGGATTACTAACCACACCTCACAAGAAACCATATCCATTAGGTTGGTTATGTGATAAAGCAAAGCTACAAGTGACTAGACAATGTAAACTTAAGTTTTCTTTTGGGTCAGCATTTGTAGATGAGGTTGAGTTAGATATAGTTCCTTTGGATATATGTGGAATTGTTTTAGGAATTCCTTACTTGTCTGATAGAAAAGCTATTTTCTATAGAGCTAAGAACAAGTATATACTCGTTAAATATGGAATCGAATATATTGTAAGAGCTCATAAGCTCAAGAATAATTATACTCTCATAAACTCAGGTTAGATGAAACGAATTGTAAATTCATGCAAACAATTTTTACTGATGGTTGTAAAGGAAAAGAAACCTGATAAAACCAATGTATTTGAGGGTTGTGATGCTAAACAGCAAGCTAATTTAGAAAAATTTGTTTCAGAATGTGATATATTGTTTCAAGAACCTAAAGGTTTGCCGCCCAAAAAGGAAATAGTACATGATATTAATTTGCAACAAGAAGCTCCATTGCCTAGCATTGAAATGTCCGCTTTAGAGAATGTAGAAATCCAGAAGCAGGTACAAGAGCTGCTCAAGAAGGGGTTCATCAGACCTATCACATCACCATGTGGGTCTCCAATTGTTTTGGTGATAAAGAAAGATGGCTCATGGAGAATGTGCATTGATTACCAAGCACTGAATAAGATAACGATCAAAAATTGTTATCCCCTTCCTTGCATAGATGATCTATTAGATCAGTTGAAAGAAGCTGTTTATTTTTCCAAGTTAGACTTGCATAGTGGCTATCATCAGGTCAGAGTTGTAGAGCAAGATGCATGGAAGATTGCTTTCAAAACGAAGCATGGATTGTATGAGTGGTTGGTTATGTCTTTTGGCTTAACTAATGCTCTTGCTACTTTCATGAGAGTAATGAATGATGTACTCAAACCTTTTCTTGATGATTTTGTTATTGTATATCTGGATGACATTCTTATATTCAGCAAAATGTGGGAAGAACATTTAAAGCATGTTAAGCAGACTCTAGATGTTTTGAAAAGAGAAAATCTTTATGTTAAACTCTCAAAATGTGAATTTGGCAAAACATCTTTGAATTATTTGGGTCATATAGTAGGGGGTGGTGAATTGAAGATAGATCCCTCTAAGGTTGCAGTCATTGTAAACTGGCCTAAACCCAAATCTGCTACAGAAGTTAGAAGCTTCTTAGGAGCAGCACAATATTGGAGAAAGTTTATTTCTAACTTTTCCTTAATTGCAGCTCCCTTACATGCTTTAACAGGATTGAACAAGGTGTTTCACTAGGGAAGCAAACAGCAGAAAGCCTTCGACACCTCGAAATAAAATATTAGTACAACACCAGTACTAGCACTGCCCAATCTTCAAAGACCATTTGAGATTGAAACAGATGCCAATGACTATGCCATGGGAGCAGTGTTGATGTAGCACAGTAAACCCATATGTTATCATTCTGAGACATTTAATTCTGCAGTAGTTAACTATCCCACATATGATAAAGAATTGTATGCATTAGTATAGAGTGTGAAAAAGTGGAAACATTGCTTAATGGGAAAAGAGACAGTTATACATACTAATCATCAACCACTTCAATATCTACACTCCCAAACTAAGTTGCAGAAATCAAGACACTATAGATGGATAGGTTTTCTACAACAGTTTCATTTAGTCATCAGATATAAAAAGGGAATACAAAATAAAGTTGCAGATAGGTTGTCCAGACCAATTATAAATGCATCTACTATACTTAAGCATAATTCAATATTACATGAAAGCTACATTGAACAATATGCTCAAGATATAGATTTTAAAGATGTATATGCAACTTTAAGTCAAGGCAAACGAGTAGAAGAATTGGATTATCATGTTAAGGACCAACTCTTGTATCATTTTGGGAAGCTATGCATTCCACAAACTGAAAGAGTAAATATAATTCGAGAAGCACATAGTTCTCTAATATCAGGTCACTTTGGTGTAAGTAAAACAGTTGCACAGCTGCAAAGATTTTGTTATTGGCCAAAAATGAATGAGATGGTTTCTAGATATGTAAGAGGGTGTGACATGTGTGCTAAAAGCAAGCCCAACAATAGAAAACTAGGCTTGTACACTCGACTACCAGTTCCTTCTCATCCTTGGGAAAGTGTTTCCATGGACTTTGTTTGAGGATTGCCTAAATCTAGGAAAGGTCATGACTATTTATATGTTGTTGTGGATAGGTTCAGCAAAATGTGTATTTTAATACCTTGTAACAAATAGATTACAGCTAAACAAATTGCAAAGTTGTTCTTTTAGCAGGTATGGGTTCATTTTGGATTACCCACTTCCATAATATCTGATCGAGATACCCAATTTGTTGGAAAATTTTGGTCAAGTTTGTGGGAATTGATGGACACCAGGCTAAAGAAGAGCATGACTTTTCATCCGCAAACAGATGGCCAAACAGAAGTGGTCAACATGACAGTGATCCAGTTTCTCAGAGGCTATTGCAGCAAGCATCCCAAAATTTTGGATGAACATTTATGTTATGTGCATCATGCTTACAATCGAGCTAAACATTCTTCTACATAGAGATCTCCTTTCTAGAACTGTTTTGGTTTCACACCAAGGTCTCCCTTAGATTTTCTCTTTGGTAAAGACATAGCAGTTGATGGACACATTGTTGTGGACAAGGCAACCAAGTTCGTTGAACAAATCCAAGAGATTCACCAGGTAGTACAGGAACAGCTGGAAAAGAGCCAAGCCAAGTACAAGGCAAGGCATGACAAGCATCGGATGGAGCTTAGTTTCCAAGTTGGTGATCAAGTCTGGGTGTATATCAGCAAAGACAGAATGCAAGGTGAAGGTAAGAAATTGAAGCTAATAAGGTATGGACCTATCAAGATACTTGAGAAATTGGTGAGAATGCTTTTCGCCTTGATCTACCAACTTACATGCACATCTACTCAGTTGTTAATGTAGACAACTTGAGACTATTTGCAACTTCATTAATCGAAGATCCCGAAGAGAAGAGTCAATTACTTTCTATTGATGATCTGTTGCCTGAATATCTTAATGAATTGTAGGAAGATACAGTTCTAGACAAGAAGGTAAGAACTATGTGCAGAGGGGATGTTGAATACCTCAGGGTTGGAATCAAAGGTTCAAAGTCAAGCAGTGCGAATTGGATAGAAATTGAGCAAGTGAGGAAGCAATACCCTCACTTGATTGATGCTTAAAAGAAAAAACCAACTTTTGGTGGTCCAAAAGCTTTTTCAGTGGGAAGGCCGTGACCTGAATTGGATCCTAAAACACTCTCTAAGTTTTCATGATTGTTTCAATATATGCCAAAAGATTCAAGTCCTAGAAAAATCAAAGCTATCAGAAGGAATCCTCGTAACAGTGGCATTTGTGGCCAGAGCAGAGCAACAAGGAACCTCAGCCAAGCGTGCAGACTGTTGGCACATGGTAACGTGTGCTGGCACAATGCGTATCGCAGGGCGTCCCCCTTAGTGAAGGAAAGCCTCGAAGCGCCCGGACCTGAAATCGCTATAAAATTCAGAAAAGTAACACATTCGATTTCGTAGCGTGGGATTCCACAAACCAGCAGGATATCGGAAGGCCTCGAGGTGGTAAGAGGTTTTTACTAAGTCTCCCCCAATGCCACACATCAAGCAACACACGTCTAGCGGGTGAGAGAGAAAACCGCCTGCATCGGACGGCTAAACATCGTGCAACTTGTCCGCCCGATATGAAGGATGACTGTAGGATCTGGGGGGGCCAGATCAACGGTGGAGATGCATCCTGATGACTGACCGGATTTGACAAGTCAAAAAGAAAGACGACAGGGGATTTGAAGTCCAATGTGGATGATGAGCTGGAAAACGATTCATGATTCGCGGGCGATCTTGAAGCAAACAAAATTAACATCCATTCAAAAATGATTCAAGGAATCTAACACCCAGTTCGTTAGGAAATAGGTGGCCACCTCCCTGCAAGGCGTTACCCAGTAATGATGACACAGAGCAGAGGAATTCGAATGGACAGAGGTAAGGAAACCAGAAGGTCGGGAAGCGGAAACGAACAGTCAAAAAGAATAGACTGGCTTTAAATCCATGACTTGACAGAAGCAGAAAAAACAACACAAGAAGGCAGATAGCTAAGAGCAGAAAACAGAGAGTAGAAGCCAAGTTGACCTAAAGGCAGCATCGAGCTAGACAGAGCCAGAGAGAGTTAGAGAGTCTGTGTACTCCATAGAGGGCTTGAGAGGTTCAAGCAAACTCCTCGGCATAGGCCTGTCATACAATTGTGACCATCAGAGGTCGAATTTCAGTAAGGAGAGTCTGTGCACTCCATTCCTACTGACTTTTATCTGTTTAGTGAGACTTGAATTGAGCTCACTGTTGTAAAACCCCTGCTTAAAAATATAATAGAGAGGCCACCACTGAGAACTGGACTAGCAGACATAGCCCAGGAGCATTGGGTGAACTCCTTATTAAACTTGTTGTCTTACATGTTTTCCTATTATGTTTTCTCTAACTGCCTCAGTGTCTGTGTATTTTGCAATCTTATCGATCCATTGCATAAGGTAACATAGGCACATCCATGCACATAAGTCTGTAATACCTTTAATTCCTTGTCCTGGATAAATTCCAGATCACAACCTCATCTCCCTTCCAGTGTGCAATGGTTTCTTCCCCAATTTCAGGACTACGTGCAATTCCCCTGACCCCGCACACCTAGTGATCAGTTCTTGTAGTCCTTTGACAACCTTGTTGTCACGCAGCAGATTCATGCATGTCTCCAGAAAGGTAGTAAGCATTGAAGGATCCATTCCTGGCTCTGGTTGATCCTTACTACCTGAAGTGGAGGCCTCTATGAAGCTCTTCTTAGCTTCCATGAACGTCTCCTTTGCACGTTCTAAGTCAAACTCAGGTTCCTTTGCAGGAGCCTTGTGAACCCATGTATCTTCCTCAGGCTGCTTCCCCTTATCCTCCCCTATGGTCACACCACTTCTGAGCATCATGTTCACATTCGGGTCTTCTTCACGCGGTTTAGATCTCATCATTTGTATATTCTGAGTCGGAGGAGGCTGGAATACCCCTTTTTCATGCATATGTGTGATCAACGTAGGGCAATCTATTGTTTCATGATCAAACTTAGCACAGTATGAACAAGATATCCTCATTGGGTTGGTACAATCATGGGCATAATGCCCTGGTCCTCCACAATTGTAAAAAATTAACTATTTGCGGCCCCTTCCTGGTCCCATTCCTCCTCGTCCTTGACCTCGCCCCTGAAATTCAGCGCGCGCCATCCCTGCAGCTGGATCGATGGCTCGCGTTTCTGTCTGCATTCTATAGGCTAGGGTCCGATCCATCATTAACTCATAGCTGCAACAAGTGCGCTCGTCGTGGCCTACCGACCTACAAAAATTACAAAACAACTACTAGGGAGTCTGTGTATACTTCTGCAACAAATGAAAATTATCCATCATGTGTTTTCCTCCTATCTGACAGATCGTGCACCATAACGCGGGTGTCACACTCGGCCCTGCCTGTGCCTCTGGTCTCAATGGCATTGGCCTCCCTCCTGCCAAGTAGTTAGCGAACACTAGGCAATCATCCTTGTCATGGCCCTGGCCTTTGCATTTTATCCACCATACTTCCTTGCGCGCCTCTGGCTGCGGTGCTCTATCCTGCTTCAAACTTTTCATTTCCAGGCATAGATTTTATAGTTGCAAGTGGATTTATTGAACTCCCAACCCAGGGTCCCGTATCGGGGTTTCATGTAATCTCATCGCCATCTCTAACGCTTCGGCCTGGGTAGAAATTTTCTGCTGTGACAGCGCTGTCCTCAAGTGTGGTGTCAGAGATGCTACAAACCATGCGCGATGTTGTGCATCCATTAGCGTCATATTGGCCTTGCGGATCGTACTCTTTATCCTTTGGTCCAGATCCCAGGGGGTCTCGCCTAGAAGCATCGTGATCTCTTTAAACCCGATGATTGACTACATCTTTGATTTAGGCCTGCTAAATTCTCTGTTCAACGCATTCTAGATCTCTGCTATCCCTGCGTTTGGGTGGTCGTTAGAGTGCTTGATGTACCATGTCAATGCGCGATCGTACAACACGCTTACCAATGTATCCTTCTTAATATTGTCGTCCGTGACACCTTGTGCTTCCCATACTGCTCTTACCACGAACCAGAATTGGTCCGGATCCTCATTCCCTACTCCTCTAAATACCGGTAGTTCGATCATGCTCGTCATACCGAACAATGGAGGTGGTCGAGGTGGAGTGGGCAAGGATGGAGGTGAGGGAGGTGAAGTGGGTGGCAGGGTGGGTGGAGGTAACTGCGGAATCTGTTGCCTTATCAAATTGACCGCACTTCTCGGAGAAACTTTCGTCAGCTTGTCCTCACTCTCCCACGAGGGTGAAATTAAGGTACTATTTTATAATTCTTCACTACTTCCGCTTTTGTAGATTCTTTCACTCTGCGTAGTCCCAAACATTAATTTATTCGCATAACCTGCTTTTCACATAAGAGCATCTTAATCCAGGTATTCAAAGATTTAATATACTTACCTCGCGGTCCCTTGAGAAAACGTTGTTCTGCCTCACTGTAACTGGCGGTCGTGTCCACCGCGAACTCAGTGATAAATCCTCCTATTATTCAGTCGAGCTAGTGGTCCACAGCTCACGCTATCTTATCCTCCGAGGTTTCTAGTCTGCGCACTAGTTCTTGAGTCCACACTATCGGTTGGTCGAGCCTATACCTTCCATGGCTATCGGCTAACCTCGCGATCCACTCATACAGCTCAGACAGAAAGGATGCAAAGTAAATCTCGTGGATTTCTGTATACACGTAGCGATCTAGCCACCTTTTCTTAGATGCCTGTGGAGTTCTTTCTTCCCGTGTCACGAACTCGTGAACCTTCTTATCCAACCACTCTTCAATTTCCTTCTTTGCTGGGTTCCAGTGTCACGACATCAGACATCCCTTATGCAGATCCTAGTCCCAGCAACAGAACCATTTGTTGGCTTAGTGGGGCCTGACCCAAGTTCGGAAGTGATTTAGCCAAGAAAATCCCGATACTACTAGCCCTTTCGGCAACAGTCCGCGGAGTGCATACTGAGGTCTCACCCGAAGTAGTATGGGAGGGTGCTAGAACTAGGTTTCCGCACCCTGGGGATGTCTAATATGTGGTAATTGGTACGGGGTCCAACCTTTGCACTTACTGCACTATGCGCACCTGCGGGCACCCCGCGCCTTGTGATACTGTCTTCGCGCAGTTCTATCTGTAGTGTGACCCGTGTTATTTACGCAAGTCTTCCTTAATTAGTCTCCGTTAGCCGATTACTTAGATTAAATTTACATATAAACATTCATACACGTAATCATCAATTGCGCACAGTAAATAATAGAGTAGAGTAATGTATAACATCAACATACAGATTCAAGAATAGATGCACAGAATAAACTTCTCTTTATTAGATTTCAAATCCAAGTACAATCCCTACTTACAAACCTGACTCTGCCCTGTGCACTCAGCTGCAGTGGTCTGCGCACTCAGTTTCGAACTCTACTAGGCCTCTGCGCACTCAGTTGCAGAGCTTCTTCCTACTACTACAACCCAATATACTTCAACTTTTCACTCTATGCTCTGACCATGCCTTTGCATCTATCTATTACTTTCCATCTTGCCAAAAAAAACTATCTTTACACTTAGAGCCTCGCTCTATTTATACAATCCCATGGTCTGTGGACCATGGGTAGGCCGACACAACTTTACATTATTTTACAATTTAATGGGTGGACAACCCTATGACTCATCCTAGACTTTCACGCTCTGCGCCCATGCTTCGCGGAGTCTTACAATACAATTGACCAAAACTCGGGCTTTAAGCCCCAAAACCTACTGCGGGGGATCCCATGCCCAACAATGGGACTACCACATTCCACCCAAACATAGAATGGTTGAGACAAATATCTCTTCATACATTCATCGGCGTCCGATATTCCAAGCATGAATGTGGGACTCAAACCAAAAGAACCAACCAGGGAATCCTGAGGCTAAACCACCTCACCCTCATTAATAGAAACCAGGCTTTACTGCGATCCACACCAGACCACTAGGCCAACACAATAAACATGTAATAATAGGATTTACCATGATCTCCAGCAGATCAATAGGCCAAAACAAACATGGATTCCACCGTATTTCTCCACCTACACCATGAGGAATTTTCTTGTCTCCTAGTCTCTTAGGATTTATCGCAATCCACAGTCTGATCGAGGTACCACTGGGCCCTAAACTAAGACTCAACCCTCTAGGATTTACCATATATCTCGCCATTCAATGACAAGGATTCCTAGGCCTAATCAAGGGCAACCTACTCGATTTCTCGGTTCTAGAGCATGAGCATATTTCTTGCAAAATACATTGCGGTTCCAGCTGGAATTCTCCTTCTTAAGAAATGACACATGGAAAACATCATGGTCTTTCATTTTCAAAGGCATTGTAATTCGATAGGGTACTGGCCCAATCCTCCCAATGATCCTAAAAGATCCAGAAAACCGGGGTGCCATATTGGTACATGATCCAATCCATAAGGAGATCTTCTTCAGTTTGATGCACAAGTACACCTATTCCCCAACTTGGAACTCCTTGAACAACCTATTCTGATATGCATAACTCTTCTTCCTATCCCGTGCCACTTTCAAATTCTTCTTGATTACCTGCATTTCCTGCTCCATATCTGCCAACATGCCTGGTCCAATCAACACCCTGTTAACTGGATCACTCCAACTGATGGGAATATTACAACTCTGCCCATGCAATGCCTCAAATTGAATCATCCTCAAATATTCCTAATACCCATTGTTGTAAGTTAGCTCTAACAATGGACGATACTCTTCCCACCTTCGCTACTGATGCATCATGCACATCCTCAACATGTCCTGCAATATCCTGTTTACCCTCTCAATCTATCCATCTGTCTATAGATGATAAGTTGTACTGAAGGCCAACTTTGTGCCCAAACCTGAAACAACTCCTCCCAAAACTTGGAAGTGAAATTTTCATCCTTGTCTGACATAATCTTCTTTGGAACACAGTGCAACCTAACCACATATAATGAATACTTGTGCTACATCGCTAGCTGAGAATGTATACTTCACTAGAATGAAGTGCGCAACCTTCGTCAACGAATAGGATAAGAAATCTGTGATTATTTCCCGATGAACCTCCTGTAATAACCTGCCAATCCCATGCAATATCTCACCTCATCCACAGTCCTAGGAGCTTCCCACTCCATGATAGATCTTATCTTATTTGGATTAACTATTATGTCCTCCTTGGAGACAACATGTCCCAAGTAATGTAGGTCAATCTGAAAGAAGATACACTTGTTGAGCTTAGCATACAACTGATTCTCTCTCAACAATCTCAACACTGCTGCTAAATGCTCGGCATGCTCTTCCTCATATTTAGAATATACCAATATGTCATCAACGAACACAATAACAAACTTATCCAAATAGGGATGAAACACATTATTCATCAAGCACATAAAGGTAGCTGGAGCATTAGTCAAACTGAATGGAACTACAACAAACTCATAATGCCCATACCTGGTTTGGGAAGTTGTCTTGTAAATGTCCTCCTCTTTAATGTGTACCTCATGATGCCTGGATCTTACATCAATCTTTCAAAACACTATTTCTCCCTTCAACTGATCAAATAGGTTATTAATCCTCAACAATGGATGCCTATTCATGATGGTCACTTTGTTCAACTACTTATAGTCAATGTATAATCTGAGAGTATCATATTTCTTCTTCACAAACAATACCGTGCACCGTAAGGTGATACACTTGGCCTAATGTATCCCTTGTCAAGCATATCTTTTAGTTGAAACCTTAACTCTACCAAATCAGGTGTTCTCATCCTATAAGGTGCTTTTGATGCTAGTGATGCCCCTGGTACCAACTTAATAGAAAGGTCTACTCCCCTGTGAGGTGGAAACTCTAAAATATCTATGGGAAACACATCCTAAAACTATTGTAGAAATGGGTATGTGCTCAAAACATCTGCATCCTCAACATCCTTACCTTTATCGCTATAAATATGTACTACAAATAACACAAACCCTTTTCTGCAACTGTGCTTTTCCTCCATAGTTGTCACCATCCTGACTGATATGGATTTCTTCTTTCCCTGTAAGACTCTTGGTTCCCCATTTTCATCTAAGCACTCAATGGCTTTGTCATAACAATCCACCTTGGTCCTATGAAGTTATATCCATTCCATACCTAATAGCATACTATATGATCCCAATGGAAATACCTTCAAGTGCATTGTTGCAGACATGCCATTCAACTCAAATGCAAAAGCTCTTACCCAATGGTGAACTCTCTTCTTTGTACCTGTAGCCAACTATACTAACCAATATTTTCATGCACTTATTTATTCAAACCACACTTATCCACTAAGTTAGGACTAACATAACTATAATTAGATCCAGGGTCAATCAAAATAGAAACAACTTTATCACAAATCTTACCATCCATCTTAATGATAGATTCATGATGGTCTGCCTATCTATTATCTAGTGTTGCATATATACGAGGAACGCTCTAACCAACATCCCCAATAGTCTGTGCCTCCTGTGCACTATATATCTGAGGCCTACCACCCTGATTCTATGGACAATCTCTCTTAAGGTGTTCCTTACCACATGTCCAACACTCCAACCATCCAATACCATCACCTCTATGTTGTTGTTGTGACCCATGTCCCTGTCTAGTTGCATTGAACTTCTTTTGTGGTGCCACATTTTCTTTCTCTTTTGCATTCTGAGGCCTTTTTCTTTTCAGCTACCATTTACCTTTACCTTTATCCTTATCCTTCCCTTTCCATCCTTGCTGAGATTCATTCTTACGCTTTGATTGTTCATAGCAATGTTTCAATTTTCCAATAACTTCATCAAGTGACGAAAGCTCAACATACTCAATTCGATCTCTAAATGCTAACGGAAAACCACTGAAAAATCATTGAACTTTAGCCTTCTCATATTTAAGATATGGTACATACCGCAGTAGCTCCAAGAACTTAATCGTGCACTCTTCATCTTTCATTGATCCCATCTTTAGCTCGTAAAATTATTTGACCTTACTATCGTAGTACCTTTCTGACAAGTACTTCTTCCTGAAAAGCCTCTTGAACTCATGCCAAATCAAATCATCCATCTTGATGTCTTTGGCTCGCTTCACATCATCCCACCAGATATCTTCTTCACCTCTCAGGCTAAAGATAACTACTTTAGCCTTCATATTATTTCTGTAATTATGAAACTCAAAGAACTTCTTCATCCCAAGTATCCAACCCTCTGCATCTTCTATATTCTTCACATCTCCATCAAAAGTAGGTGCCTTTTATTTCTTAAACTCATCTGGTAAGTATCCCCTATCACTCCTCCTCTAAGGATGATAACAATGATGATAATGATGCCTCTCAGAACCAAAACTAGAATAATACATGTATCAATCACCTCTCCTATCCGGAGTATCCAACAATCTATCATCTCTAACCATGTCATATCTATCTGACATGTACCTACCTTGAGATATACTACCATATTCTCCATTAGTTATGTCCTCCTACCCATGGTTGATCTGAAGTGGCCCCTAACATTGCAATTATGAAAACTCTGAAGAAGTATTGCATTAACCTCTTCTTTGTTTCTCTTGTGCCTGCATGAGTTTTTCATTGTCTGCCTTATAACTCCTTATTTCTTCCTTCAAGATTCTCAATGTGTCTGCTAAGTCAGAAGAGTTACCAACACCACACTGCTCATATAATTCATAGGGATAATGTTTGTAGTCTAGCATCTTGCTAGTCATTGTGATCTCTTTCCTGGAAAGCATACTATGTCAACTAAATCAAATTACAATAAACCAACGTACCTTAGAAAAATTCGGGAGGATATCCATAACATCCCTCATGAAAATTCCATGTAATAAAACTTAATAAAAGAAAAATAAGACCACAGTTAAGGGACACTTGTTCCAAGATGAATGTTGGGAAAATATATCCTAGTGGGCATCACTATATGTGTTTATGGCTAAAGGAAATTGGCAAACACATAGAAAGGAAAAAAGGAATTTTTGGCACATTTATTTATAAAAATAAAGGAAATTAGGAGAAAAGTAAGGTGAAAGTTCACAAGTTTCATGTGAGGAGGAAAATGAAGGAAAATAATGGAAAATGAAGAAATTAGAGGCCTCATTAATAAAAAGGCTTATGAGGATCAGTTGGTAAATTTTATCAGTTCAGTTTCAGATCTCTCCCATTATTCTCTCTCTCTCTCTTGGAAACTTAGAATTTTCTTGGATCACTCTAGCTTTGGAGCAAGGATGGAAAAGAAAGAAAAGGGTAAGGAAGGAAAGAAAGGATCAAGGAAGGAAGAGCATGATCAAGCAGCTTCAGCAGGAATACTTACAAGTAACGTATTGCATGTTTGATTTCCTAGCTAGTTTTGACATGCATGGCTTTGCATGTTAGTGTATGGTTCTCTTACTTTCAGTGGCATGGTTTTGTCGGGTTATGACACTGGTTTTCAGCCTAGCCTTTCCTTTTTCAGATGCCATGTTGTGTTGGGATTTTTATCTCGTTTTTGAGCTTTGGAATTTCTGGATGAATTTCGAAATCTGGGGCAGAGGTGGTCTCAATGTTCAATCCCAAAGGCCTAGGAATCCCTTGACCAGTTTTGGAGAGAAAAATGGTAAAGCTTGAGGGAGGAGTCTTAGTTTATGGCCTAGTGATCTAGTGTGGATTGTAGTAAAGCCTGAGAGGTTGTTGTGTCAGTTTAGGGCCTAGTGATCTTGGATTGGATTGTGATAAAGCCTGAGAGACAAGGAGATGAAAATTCCTCAAGGATAGTGATGGATTCTGGATGGAATTCCAAGTTTAGTTTGACTTTGTCATCAGAGCACTGGTTTTGGTGTGATAAAGATTTAGTGAGGGCAGAGATAGTTTAACCTTTTGATTCCCTTGGTTTTTTTTGGATTGGTTTATCCATGGGATCCCACATTCATGCTTGGAATATGGCACGGGGATGACTGGCTGAAAGAACGATTTGATTCAGCCATGTCTATGATCGGGTGGTACGTGGAAGTATCAAACCTGGTTAGATTTTCCTATGTTCAATAAAATCTAATTTCTCTTGATTTTGTACTTATTTATATGTGTTTTAATGGTTGTTATCTCACTGTTATTTTCATGGTTTTATGTTGGTTATAAGCATGGTTATATGACTGGTTATTGTCATAGTTATTTCATGTATTTAATTGTAACTGAAAGGATGATGGATGCAAGACCTAATTGATTTCATAACATTTCAAGGGATAAGGTGGTGATCCTTCTTGTCATGTTTCATAAGAGTTTTTAGTCATTCATGTTATGTCTTGTATCCTAGACCTATAGATTGCATTGATGCCAAGTGTTTGACAAAATGTCAGTCCCGGTTGGGGATGTCCAGGCCTAGTCCTAAAGTTGATTTTTGGTTTATTAATATTGTCATCATGTGTTTAATGGATTCTGGAAGTTACAACAAGTTCTGGGCAATGGTTGGAATTATGGGCTAGAAAAGTGCCTTAAATTCTGTAGATGCTGGCATAGATTTGCTAGGAAAGGTTCATGGACGCATGCATTTAGGCTTATGGGAGCATCCATAAGTCCCTAGACACTGCCATGCCCATAGCATGAGAGAATCCAAAGGTCAAGAGGTTTAAAACTCAGTTGGGCCTAGGCGAAAGATGCCTGAGTGGTTGGGTTGCCTCCTAAGAGTGTTGTTGCTAATGTGGAAGGTATGGTTTATGTGTTTCCATTGATTCCATTTCCTTAAGGTCACCAAGGATGGAATTGTGAAGTTGATCATCTCAAAGATTATCTTTGTCCGCAATCATACTTATAGAATTCCCCCCTTCATAGTGAGCTACTCAGTCTTCTTGTGAATCTAATACTATAAAATTTTCCTCTCATCACACCAGAAATCTCCCTGTGTGATGATGAATGCACAAGTTGTCACACAAATCAAGTTCCCCTCCATTCGCCATGCCTCAACTAGTTTCATGCATTCATGGTGCTAGCATCCTTTTAAAATTCTTGTGATGACTATGATGCTTGCGCAATTGGTCACCAGTTGTAGGTAGGTGGTCTGTCATATCTATCTCATAGTGAACTTGGTTTGATTGTTTAGAGTGTTCACAAGATTATTCATATGTATTTTTCTTTGTTCATTGCAAACTGGGAATCTGATGTCTCAATTAGCTCATCTTATCATTTCTCTATCTTGGGTGACTATCATTCAGCTTATCATTGTTCCATCAGCACACCCGATGATAGTGGATTCCTGCTCTCTGATCTTCATCGTTTAAAATCTCTATCTTCAGACTTCTGTCAAGTAGGTGAGGCACTTCAGCCTTCATTGATGGCTATGGCAGGTCCGAATTGTCTCAGCATGGCCACTGAGAATGATCAAATCTATTTTTCTTTACAATATTCCCACCATGATCCCGTCTCTCCAATTGAAAAATTATCTTTTCAAAGATCACGATGCTTTCCAGATAAGCATTATGCATTTTACGATCCAATCACTAAACAACTGGAAAAATCTTACTTAGCAAGCTTTATTGCAGGAAACAAGTTTCAATCCTTCCTCGCGCTTGCTAAGAAGTTCAGTGTAGACAAGGATGCACCCGCAAGAGGCTTCTGAGGTTTGTTGAAAAGTGGTATCCATCAAAGAGGTAAGCATGTGCATTGGGTAAAAGTAGTGGTTGTGACATGTCTTTCTGCCCACAAGAAAGACCTTCCTTCCCATGTGCAAATTTTTCAAGTTTTTGTATTTTCTATTGCACATCACTGTTTATCTGTTTTAATCGTTCATATCTTTGTGGATGTAGGTCGGGAATGACTACGGTGGCTTCACTGGAAATTTCATTACACGTAACCCCGACCGTCTAGTTGTTAGGATAGGAGTAGGATTAGTTGCATCTTAGTTTTCCTTTCCTTGCACTCATCTTACACTTGTTCCCGGTAGTTCTTTTTGGTTTTCTTATTCTAGTTTCACATCATGTTCGCTTTAGTCATTTTGTTCTCTTGTCCTTTGATTTTGGTTTCCTGGCTCTTTTGTTCTCTCTTTCTTCTTTGTTTCCTTCCTTGTTCGGTTTTCCTTTTGTTTTCACTACATGAATAAGTGTTGTGCTTGGACTTGCATCTTGGCTTCTGAATGTGTATGTGGTTGACATTCAAAGAGTCTTGTGACACTGCAGCCCTTGGCCAGTCCTATGTCTGTCTTCCTTGTGTTTGGTTGTAACTTTTGGTTGATGAAGTCTTGACAGAAAATACGATTTGTCCAAAAGGAGAGCTTGGGTCCAACCATGAACCTGTGTCCAGTCTGCGAAACCTCATTCTTGTACTCAGGCTTCTACTTTGGTGTGTTCAAGCTTATCCAACTAGTAGAAATGGAGAAGGGGAAAAATCTAAATGAGAAAACCTGAATCAGAGGTCTTTACATACTTCTTTAAAGGAACAACCTCTCATGCTCTCAATAAGTCAGGATCCCTCTTCTGCCCCCAAAATAAATAAGTTTCAATGCACAATTCTCTTTCAAAAAATAAATAAAGTCTAAAGAAGATAAAGGCTTCCTATGCATAGAGGTGAAGCAAGAAACTCCATCGGGGTACTATCCAGGCTCACTGGGAGTGGATCAATGCTTGTGCTCCTGTGTGAATCCATCGGGGTACTGTCTAGTCCTACTGGCAGCAGAGCAACACCATAGATGATAAACTATACTTTGGAAATCTTAAGCTCACGAGCTAAACTACCCTTCCCAATTTCAAACACTGTGATCTGGATGAAATTTATGTTGTGCTCAACTGAGTTGGTACAAGGTAAACCATGTTTGTCCATGGGGTATGTTTGTCCATGGAATTCAATGAGCGTGTCGCCAAGTGTTGTAGCAGTTGCAACACCCTCCAAATTTTTTCCCTATACTCAAATTTTGGAGCCTACTGTGGATCTTGTGATCAATCATTCCTTAGTCACTTATTATTAGGTTGATGATCTCAATATCCCCTTTTCGATCTTAAGAGTCATTCACGCTTTTATCTTTCTATAGTATGTGTCATATTTGGGGATGGGGATTATCACTTGTTATGCAAAGGAAAGTTTGTTTTTCTTCAAGGGGAAATCTTCCCAGCCTCCCTTAGCATTCAAAACTGTGCAGCAGTTTCCTCCAATGTCCTTCTCTCAGATGGAACCCACTGTCTCCAAAAACTGTCTAGTTTTGTCCCTCAACTGCCCAGTCTACCTTGCATCCTAAAACTGCGTAGATGTGTCCTCATAGGACCTCATCCTGCAGCAATTCCTTGCATTCTAAAAATGCACAATTTGTCCCTCAGCTTCTTATTCTGCCTTGCATCTTGAAACTGCACAGATGTGTCCTCCCAGGGCCTCATCCCGTAGTAGTGCCTTGCATCCTAAAATTGTGCAATTTTGTCCCTCAACTGCTCAGTCTGCCTTGCATCCTGAAATTACATAGATGTGTCCTCCCAGGGCCTCATCCCATAGTAGTCACTGCCCACTGAAACTGTGCAGATGTGTCTCTCAGTGATCACAAGAAGGATGACATGTTAGAGGACTCTCAAGGAGATGAGGAAGAAGATAAGAAGACCAAGGAACCCAAGGTATGATAGAAGACTGAAACTTTATGAAGACTACATCTAATTTAAAACCCTTGGAGGGTAGGTATGAAAAACAAAGCACATATTTTGAAATACACCTCTTAGTGTAGCTTGAAGGAATTCTTATCATTTTCATATCAATATGTCTTCAATCACATGCATAGTTGCAAGCACTGAAATTCATTCCATGTGTTTCCTCTATGTGTCTTTCTCCCTTTTTCTTTCTTAACCAATTGTCATCTTTTGGCATGTTGATTTCTTTTCCATGCTTGTGATCTTGTTTTGGTGATTTCTAAGGTTTGTCTCTGTGTGTCAGGGTTTTCTTAGCTATGTGAACATCAGCCGCACTCACTCACAAATTTGTAAGCATTGTTGTGCAAGTATCGTCACAGTCGTTCGAAGGTCTATCTCAAGTGTCACACTTGTCACTTACAGCTTTAGACAGTACCACAGAGGGTCATGCTTTGCTATGTTGTCTTGGTGGTTAGTGTCATCATGTTTTCAAAGTATGTTAAGTGTGTGATCATAATGTTGAGTCCTCACAAGTTCACTTGCCTCTCACACTTAGCCATTTTCCTGAAAATATCTCCAACTAAACAACTCCACTTCACCAGGCCCTGACTGAGCTGCACTGTGTAGTCTCAGCCCTCAGTGGTGCTACTCTGTTGTCTGGAATCATGAAGTGCTTGAGGTTTTCCTCTAGGTCAGTTACACTACACAATCCCACAGGTGAGCAGCATGTCTTCTTTCCCAGAACTACACATAAAATGCCTCAAAGCCTAACCTAAACTGCGCACTTTGCAAGAAAATTCATTAAGCCTCCTTCCTGCTTGCTAGAACCCAGCATTGTGCAGAGATATAAGCCTGCATTTCTCCCAGAAACTACATAAAGATGTCCTCCCCGTGACTTCCCTTAGCGAGGACTCACTACTGTCAAAATCTATGCAAAACTGTCCTTTGGTCCCTCTGATGTCCTCCCTTATCTTCCCTCTGCATAGAGGTGTCCCTCAGGGTCCCATCTTGCAGTTGCCACTGATGACTTCAACTGCACAATCCTGCCTCCTAGTGGCCTTTGCGTAGTTTTCTCAGATAGCGAAGATTGTGCCCCAGAGTTACTTATCCAAGCCTCAGATGCACTCTATGAAATCTCAGTGACCAGTCCTCCTCCCTGTCACATGGAACTGTGCAGTGCATAGTTACCGGGCCCTCTTCCCAATCTGTCATTTGTCCCGATCCCAGACCATGGAAACAATGCATCATGCTAGACTAGGAGGTTTTGGATTTGATGTCGTCCCATCATGAGTGAATTGCAGGAACAGGTACAATGATAGATCATGGGGAGATGATGAAGAGGATGAAGAAAGAGTGCACATGCTAGAAGACTTACTTTCATCTGGACGGGCAAATGAAGTGCATCAAGTAGCAAGTGAAAGGAACACATGTATGGAACCATCTTACAATACCAAGACCATTGAAGAACTTGTAGCATCTTGACATTGGCACCACAACCAACCAATACATGTCAGCTGTGTCATGTCAAGTTGTGTCATGAGTTGTCAAGGCCACATCACCACTATGGGCCATATGTGGTGTAACTGAATGTAATGTAAAGTGAAATTCCAATGGACGTAAACATGAAGTTGAAGAGTCATGTTAGTTGAAAATTCATAGGAAGTTGAACAGTCATGAGGGTAGTCCAAGAGTCACAAGGGTCAAGCATCACACTTCACTATATATACCCTTCCCATTGTATGAGCAAGTAATTTTCACCTTGTCTCCTCCCACAAAGCATAGAGATTTTTCTAGTCAGTTCTTTGAGGAGTGAGGAGTGGCTCCAATGTCCCACTACTAGGACTAGTGATGTATTATGTACATACGTGTCTTGGGACTTTTTCTTAATTCAGAATCTTGTTAAAGCCAACATGTTTTCATGCATGTTTTGTAGATGTTTGTAATACTACTCTTTAAACATTTGTAATGCATGTTTTCTTAACCTATACTAAGATAGTTGAACTAATTTGGTTGTTTTAGTACTTACATTGTTGAGAATGTGTTGTATTGGTTATCACTATTGTCTCGTCCTTGTGGACTACTCCGCAGGACATTAGATAGACCTATCTTGTTTACTGGTTATAACAACCGTCACATCTATGTGGACTACTCTGCTGGATGGTGTACGTGTTTTCCCTTGTACTTCAGTTTTAACGATTGTCATGTACGTTGTGGACTATTCTGCTGGACACTGGAAAAACCATTCCTGGTTTGCGTGTGTCTCTTCCTAGGTGGTACTACTACCTCTCACTTAGAGGCTCACTTCACTCTCCCCCTTTGCAGTAAGAGAACCTAGACACGAGTTACATTACGCACTCACCAGGCACACTTACCTTGTTGTTTGAAGATACCAGCGTAACACTCTCATGTGTTGATAGTGATAGCCAGGGCAGAGCTTTAAGTATATGGCAACCAAGCATTTATACTAGATGGGACTCCTACACCAAATAGTGTGAAGTCTAGTTGGGGCTTCATATCAGGGAGATCCCCTTGGTTGATAGATTTCCAGCACCATCAACAGGATGTTACAAAACAAATCCTTGGTATGAGAATAACACGGAGAGGAAAAATCACAAATTAACATTGTCTTAGAGTGAGTACATAGAAAAGGTGTTGGAAAGATTTAATATGTAGAATGAAAGACCAGTTAGTACACCTTTGGCTAGTGATTTCAAACTAAGGAGATGTGTCCCAAGGCTCGGGAAGAGATGGATTATATGTGTAAAATTCCATACATGCATCAATTGTTGGAAGCTTAATGTATGAAATGGTTTTCACAAGGCCTGATATTGCACATGTAGTGGGAGTTGTAAGCAGGTATATGAACAATCCAGAAAAAGAGCATTGGATGGTAGTAAAGTGGATTCTCAGGTATTTGAGAGGTACCACAAATCAAGCATTATGCTTTGTTGGTTCAAACGTTTCTCTACAGGGATATGTTGATGTAGCTATGGCGATTGATAGAGATAGAAGGAGGAGCACCACAGGGTATGTGTTTACTGTAGGTGGAATAACAGTTAGTTTGGTTTCAAAATTTCAAAACATTGTTGCACTTTCAACAACATAAGCAGAGTATGTTTCTACTACAGAGGCTAGAAAAGAAATGATTTGGTTACAAAGGTTTATCGATTAATTGCACTAGAAGTAGGAGATGGGTAGGTTATAGAGTGATAGCCAGAGTTCCATTCATCTTGCAAAGAGCTCAAAATTTCATTCCAAGACTAAATATATACATATCAAGTACCATTTCATACGATTAGTGTTGGAAGATGGAAAGTTGAATCTGGGAAAGATACACACTAGTCAGAATCCTACAGATATGTTAATGAAAGTTGTAACTAGGGAGAAAGTGAGATTCTACTCAGTTTCAATGGCTCTTCAAGTATGATGGTAAAGATGAGAATCAACCAGGTCCAAGTGAATTATTTTTCATAAGGTGAAGCAGCGATAGAGTTTATATAATTAGTCTCCAAGTGTGAGATTGTTGGGTGTGGAGCCTGATTATCTTCCTGATTGTTCAGAGGTTTTTTGTTTTAGCTGCATTGGATCTATGTTCCTAACGGGGAAATAATGCTATCTATTTAATCGTCTTCAGGGCGGCCCAGCAGGGGCAACGATGAATTTTATGAGCCCCACCTCTGGCAAGGGTTCGGGGGAAGTGCCCCAAAAGCTAGAAATAGATGAAAAATTACCTTGTAAAATATTTCAAATTCGTAGTCAATCTAGGTCGTTCATTAAGCGGATGATATGACGGTAGAAGTTACATTAATTTAGGGTTTTTTACCCTAGAAGCCAACCCTCGGTTTCTATGAGGGAATTTTATTACAGTTGTGTATGATTATTCTGAGCAAGAAAGAAAGAGGAGACTGTGTGAGAGCGAAGAGGAAATCACAATAGAACTTATGTAGCTTGTATCTCTTAATTTTGCTAGATAATAAAAAAAGGAAGAAATGGATATTTCTCCATGGATGTAGCTTGAATTGGGTGAGCTGCGTATATCTGTGTCTCTCTTGTTTTATGCATTTATGTATTTTTGTTTCCACAATATTTTGTGTATTTCAATGCTTTGTTAATTAATTTCTAACATTTCGAGAGTCTGTTTCATAATACTTCGAGTCTAAATTGACATCTTAGTTTCTTAATTGAAATAGGAATCTTTTTTCTCATGATTCTCTATCAGAGAAGAAAATCGTGAGAAGGCCCATTATCAGCTTCTATCCTTTAAATCTTCATCCTTGAGCCTCACTCGCTTGACATCTTGACTGCTACAGGTGCAACACAACTTCTTTGACTAAGGGTTTCACTTAAGAGACATACTGAAATTGTGAAATTCCACCTGTGAATAATAGGTGGATCACCGTCTCTACAACATTTGACAACCTCCCATATATTTCAGTTGATTTTCAACACATGAGAACCTATGGAACCTTCGATTCAACTATACAATGTTAGAGTAGCTATGGAATATGCACAATTTGGTAGCTTATATCTAATCAAACCAATTTTATAAATAAAAACATACAGATTTGAGATGATAATGGATATTTTCCTTATTAATCTATTCGCATGGGCCAAATGATGCTTAACTCATGGAAGAGATGTAATGGAATGGGAATAAGTGACAAAATATGAGAAAGTGAAAGATAAAACTACCAAAAAGAAGGCAATTTTGGAGGCTTAACATTCCCCCATGCTTAGGGTTTTGCATATACTCATGCACTTGTTGTTGACAAAAATACAAAATTTTAGCGATATTCTTGAGAGAAATCCTTATGAAGCTTGGAACAAAACATCAAAATTTGACTGTATTCCTTTGCTTTTTACATTCATGGACCAGCTTGTTTTCTTCATTAAGATCTTAGCTTGTAGTCCCTTGATATTTTGTTGGAGTATCTTGTTGTTCTTCTTGAGTTTCTGATCCTTTTTATACCAATAAAACATGCATAGAAGCATTGTGTCATTTTTTGATTTGTCTAGCCAATTCTCATATTTTATATGGTTACTCAACAGTTCAAGTTCAAATATTTCTTGTTTCAATGCTTTGATAATTCCTTGTTCCTTGGGAGAAGAAATATATGTTTCTAAGTCAGGTTTTTCAAATACTAGAATATCATTTTTTAATTTTGGTTCAAGAGGAGATTTTACCTTTTCCTATTGTGCTCCTTTCTCCAATGATTCAAAGTAATCATATGCTTGTTGTTGAACAAAATCTACTTTTGGAATTTTTCTTGTAGAGGATTCTGGTGGTACCTCTATCTTTGTCTCATCAATCTGTATAGTCTTGGGTGGCTCATGACTAATGTGTTTAGGCACCTTATTTTCAACCTTCTGATCTTCTTCCTTGTTGTTCAGGCTCCACCATTCCCCGGTTACTTTTCCTTTTAATATTTTTCCTCTAAGGCTTACTTGTGTTTTTCTTTAGAGGCTTTGATTGTTTAATTTCACTAGCTTTCTTTCTTCAAATATCCTCTGGTTCATCCTTCTTCTCTGTTTTCATTCCGTGTTTTGTCCTTGGTCTACTCCTCAAGGGTTATTCTTATTTTGTCAATTCTTTGAGTGTGATATTTTCCTCCATGTCTTCAATGTTATGAGCCTCAGTTTCTACTACATTTTTAGCAAGCAAATTCTCAACTCCATATTTAGGGTTAGGGTTTGAGGAAACCCTTCTTTAGATCCTTCTAGCCTTTTTTACTTGTTCCTCATCTGAACTTTCAATAAAATGATTTCGTACCAAGAAGTCCTTCCAATTATCACCTTTAGTTCTTAATTCTACCTCAACAAGTATCTTGATTAAACCATGATGATATAGAGCTTTGTCTATATTTCTTGAATCTCGTTGAATGTTAAATGCCATTTTATTTAAACTCCACATGAGATAATATGGTAAATTCAACTCTTTCCCTCTAATGAAATGCATTAATAATTGAGCATGATAAAAGAGAAGGGTTCCATATCTTCCTTCACAGGTGAGGAATTTTTGTAGGACGAACAACAAATTACATCATTTTGATTTCAATGTAGAAATAGGAATACCCTTCTTGAATGATGAGATATCCATACCTGGGTTATGTAAGAAGGATTTCCACTTTTCATCTTTTAATCTTTGATTTTTGAACCAAATCTCACCATTTCTAGGAAGTTATGTCGCTTCAGCGATAAATGACTTGGTTAGCTTCAATTTTATGTCCATGATCTCTGCTTCAACACCATTGAATTCTCTTGCAAATGCTTTGGATACTTCTGCTTCACAACCATCAATCTTCTCAAATAACTTTAACCATCCCACTTTCTGCAACTACTCTTTGACTTTAGGGTAGTCACTTAGGAATTTTGTACCCAAAGGCTTATGGTGGATAATTACTCCCATTGTTGTAGAAGAATTCTCGCTTCCAAAGTGCCTTTTTGGCAGTGTATTAGTAGAAGAAAATGGAAGATTGAATGGTGAAATGAACGATGTTCGGTGAGGGATGTCAAGTTAAATGGAAGTGAAATTATTTGGTAATATTGGTATGATAGGAGTTTTCCTTTTTAAATAATAATTTCCCCTGAACCATTTTATATGTGATCCTATAATTATTAGATAGGCTTCAAAGTTCTGAAATTTACGAATAAATAAAAAACATTTCACAAAATGATATGGAGTGAGTTATTAGTTATGATGATTGTCATCACTGAAATATATGTGAGCCCTTTTAACTTCATAATTAGTCCATCAACTCAAATATCTATAGTTTCTACTTAATAAATTGATTTATTATTCATATAGTTACCTTTTTCTACATACCTCACTTTTGTGCTTTGATTTTTCCTTTGCTTGCAAGTCCAAAATAATTTTCTATTGAATTGACTATGGAACATTGAAATGGCTACAGAATGTTAATAGTCTTAAAAAAAATTCTTCAATTCTTCGAAACACTTGTTGTTTCTTCTCAAGGTTGATGATGTTCATGATCACTGATGATGCTAACATATGTTGATGAGTACTCTTTAAAAGAGAAAAAAATTATTCAAACCAATTATTTTGAACTTAATAATTTATTTTACAAAGAAGAAAGGGAAAAGAGAAATGGGAAAAAGGAAGGAAAAAGGAAAATCCAAGTTTCCAAAAGAATTTGGTTTTCAACTAAGATTTTCTACATAGTGTATGCCAACAATGTTTGTTTTCATAACTATGCATTTATTATTATTACTATTATTATTATTATAAGTTACATATATTTTGGTGGTAAAGGACAAGGATTTCCTTTTCCTACCAATCTCGAATAAAAAATGTCTTACGTACTTTGAACAAATTCTTATATTGTTAAGGGTTTATGAAAATGCTTTAATATATGCCCATTAACAAGAAAAGTAATCCTTTCTTCACCAATAGTCTTAATTCTTACTGCTCCATTGTCAAAAAGAGTTTTTATCTCTTAGGGACCCAACCAATGTGTTTGAAATTTTCCTTGAAAATATTTAAACTTGGAATCAAAGAGAACGGCCCAATCACCTGGTTAGAACTGTTTGACTTTGATGAACCCTTCATTCCATCTTGTTCTTTGTTGTTGGATTATGTTTTTCCTTTGGATGGAATCTTGTCAAATCTCATCCAATTCATTTAGTTGTGTGAATCTTTTATTTTGGGCTTCAAAAAGATTTAGTCTGAATTTTTATGTTGTCTTATAGATCTCCACTTGGAATTCAGTAGGGAGCATAACTTTCTTCCCATTGATAAGATCATAAGGAATATTTCTAGTGGTATTCCTCCATGTGATCTAGTATACCCAGAGTGCTTTTGGAAGTTTGTCAGCCCAATCACTTCTATGTTGATGCAGGACCTTGGTCAATATGGCTTCAAGAACTTTTTTTGTAGATTCCACTTGTCCATTAGCTTGTGGATTATATGGAGTGGATTCATGATGCCTAATTTTGTATTTCTCCATAATCTTCTACATTAACTTGGTTGTGAATTTCACACCCTAGTCTATTACAATTTCTGTTGGAACACCAAAATGAGCGAAAATATCCTAAAAAATAAATGTAATAGCAACATTTTCAGAAGCAAAATTTAATGGTTTAGCTTCTGCCGATTTGGCAACATAATCAATACAAACAAGTATATACTTTTTTTGCTTGGATGAAGGATTAATAGGCCCAACAAAATTTAGAGCCCATTTTTAAAAAGGTTCTACTAGTACATGTGGTTGTATAGGCATCTCATCTGATTGGATAGCTCTTCCCATCCTTTGAAATCTATCACATCTTTCGACATATTACTTGGAATCCTTGAAAAGAGGAGGCCAATAATATCCGAAAATAAGTACTTTATATGCGGTTCATATGTTAGTAAAATTCCCTCTACATGGTTCATCATGACATGCTTTGAGTATATCAGGTACTTCATCTTCTTGAACACATCTTCTAATGATCAAATTAGGTCTTGTTCGATACAATTCTCCTTCTATCTAAGAATATGGTGCATTTTATTTGATGACACTTTCTCTTTATTTTGGTGATAGCTAAGGAAATTAACCTATAGCCAAATAACTAAAAATATCTTCAAACCAATAAGTTTTCATAGATACCGTAAAAAGATATTCATCAAAAAATTTATCTACTATAGGAGTATCATTCCTATCATTTTGCATCCTAGAAAGGAAATCAACAATTATGTTTTCCTTTCCTGGCTTATCTAAAATGGTGATATTGAATTCATGTAACATTAAAAGTCATCTATTAATTATACCAGTGGTAATTGGTTTGTTCATAAGATATATAATAGAAGAATGATTTGTGTGAATAAAAGTTTCATACCCAATGATATAATGTCTAAACTTATTAATGGCATGAACAAATACTAAAATCTCATTTTCTATGACTGTATAATTTAACTCTGTAGAAGTCAATTTTTTACTTGTATAATATATATCATAAGGAGTTAAGTCGTTTTGTCCCAACACAGCTCCAAGGGATGTATTTGAAGCATCACTATAAATATGAAATGGAAGGGACCAATTTGGCCCTCTTAAAATTGGTGCTTCAGAATTTTTTTGTTTCAACAATTCAAAAGCTTTTTAACAATCAAAATTCCAATGAAATTCAAAATCCTTGGTGAGTAATTTGAAAAGTGGTGAAGCAATCTTTGTGAAGTTTTTTATAAACCTTCTATAGTAACTTATGAATCCAAGAAAAATTCTAACATCTCTTTGGCATGTTGGTACTAAAATTTTGGAGATAACTTCAACTTTTGATGAATCCACTTTGATTCTAGCACCTAAAATATGATGGCCCAAAACAATTCCTTTGTTAAACATCATAAAGAATTTTTCATGACTTAATGAAAGATTAACTTCTTTACATATAATAAAGACATTTTCTAATTTTTCCATAGCTTCTTCAAAAGTATTCTCATAAACAGTAAAATCATCCATATAAAATTTTATAGAATCATGGATCAAGTCAAAAAGGATACTTAACACTACTCTTTGAAATGTAGCAGGTTCATTACATAAACCAAAAGGAAGTACCCTATAAGCAAGTGCACCCCATGGACATGTAACATTTGTCTTACCTTGATCTTTAGGTGTAAGTCAATCTGATTATATCCACTGAAACCATCAAGAAAAGAGAACTATTTATTTCCTTCTAATGCATCTAATACTTGATCAATAAAAGGTAATGGGAAATAATATTTTAGAGTTGCTTTGTTTAATTCTTGATAGTCTATGCATACTCTCCACTTTCCATTTTTCTTAGGCATAATAACCAAGGGTGAAACCCATTGGCTATCTGAAATGGGGTAAATAAAATTCACATTGAGCAATTTTTGTAACTCTTTTTTAACAATCTCTCTTACATCCTTCTTTGGGGTTGTCTTACAGGTTTGGCATTGTCTTGTATATAAATATGATGTATACATGTATTTTCATTCATTACTTTCATGTTGGTATATTCCCATGCAAATGCAAAAGAATGGTTTTGTAACATCTTTATCAACTATTTATTTTGAATATATTCTAACTTATTGTTATTGTTTTATGTTTTACCTAGATAATTTTCTACAAGAGAATTGCCAAATTTTTCCATTGAGTTTAATGATAATTTAGGTTTTCAAGATGAAAAGTATTCAATACTGCATTCCTCTTGGAAACTTTGATCTAACATATGTACACAATAATTTTTCTCATGTTATGAATAAAAATCATGATTACTCATTAAAGTTATTAATTGATCTTCCTCATCATTTTGTGAGATAGTCAAAATTGGTTGAATATCTTTATACTCTTCATCATCTTTTTCAATTCATTTTTCATTCTCTATTTCAGTTATTTCCATTGTTGGTGGATATAATGTGAACTTTTTAGTAGAATTTCCATAAAAAATGAACATATCACTAGATCTACAACTTATGAATGCATCAGTTGTAGTTAACCATGGCCTACCAAGAATCAATGGATGTCCTCCTAGATTAGTTTTGGGAGTTAATATCATAAAATCGATAGGATAATCCCATGAATCTAGGGATACATATACATCTTCTAATATACCCTCGGGTTTAATAAAAAAAAATGCTAATTGCAATAAAGTAGGAGTATATTAAAGATTAGTTAATATTAATTTATCCATACTATTCTTTGTCATGATATTAATAATTCCATCTAAATCGATAAAATTGTTTGGAATTTCAATGTCATTGCTATGAATCTTTACAATGGGACTACTTGGATCTAAGTATTTTTCAATTATTGGTTTTCCCATCATAATGTCTGCAATTTTTCCCACGAGTTGTACTTTTTTATTTTCTTTTCCTTTTATTCCAGGTTTCTTAACACATAACTCCTTTATTGTTTTTGTGAAAATGTGAATTTCTTTTATAGCTTGAAGCAATGGAATTTCGATGCAAATATTTGTTAATTCATTTAGCATATTATAATTAGGGAAAATTGTTTGCTTCTCTATACCTTTGTTAATTTGTAGTCTCTCAAGAAAGGGAGGACCTTGTAAGGAAATACATGGTTGTGTAACTATAGGAATTGTAGGAGTTGGTTTAATTTTGTTGTCATCTATTTGTTTAGGAATATCTTCCTTTTGAGGATTCTTTTCCTGTTCAAGAGATTCCTCATTTTCAAGGGTTTTCTCCTCTTTATATTCTTGAATGAAAATTGTGGTTGTCTTATTTTGCAAAACTCAACCATATCTAAGGTGAAAATTATTTAAATCTAGAGGAGCTATCATATAAGCTTGAAAATTTTGGGCTTCAACATTATAAATGGGTTGTTGAGGCACTTTATTATTGGGATTGGGGAGTGGTTGTGCAGGTAATTGATTTAATTTCTGAGGAAATGAAGTGGATGGTAATGGAAGGGGTTGAATTGTAGTCAATTGAGGTTGGAATTATGGTTGGGAAGGTTGTGGAGGTTGGGGTGGAGAATAATATTGAGGTTGGTATTGAGGATATTGTTGGAAATATTGAGGATATTGGGGATTTCTACCATAAGAACCTTGCCATCCTTGTGACCAAGATGAGTTTTGTGGTTGAGGTGGCCAAGTTTTCCATGGTAAGGGTGTGTTCCAATTACTTTGTGGTTGTGCATAAGATTGAAATTGTGAATTGGGATCTTGTGTGATGCCTATTTAATGAGTCTGCCAAGGTCTTATATGAGCAACATAACAAAGTTGTTTTGTTTCACTTGTCCCAACTTCCTCTTGGTGGATGACTTTTAGTCCAAGTATTGAAGGGAAATACTTTGTAGCATGATTCTCTACACATATAATGCAAATTTAAATACTCTCAAGAGGACATTCTCATAATGCATGTTTCTTTCTACATCTAGGACAAAAAATAGATAAAGCAACATTTTCAACTCTTTTCTTGTTTTGTACTCTTATCATATCAAGTTATTCACTAATATTTCCAAGAATATCAATTTTAAATTTATCAAGAAAATTACCAAGCCCTGCTCAACTTATAGTTCTGGATGTAGATTTACTTACTCTTGACATAATTGGATCTCTTGGATTCCTACATATTTTGATTTTCCTCTTGAAATATGCTTGCACAATTCACAAATATCTTGAAAAGATAACTGAGACACATCTCCTTTACCCATTAAGTTAAGAATATCAATCCATTCATCCCTTATATATTTTAGTAAGAGAGTTTTTAATGTGTCAAATCCTAAATCATGCAATTTAGCTCTTTTAACATTATATGTAAATCTCTCTACTAAATCTTCAAGGCTTTCATCTTCTTTTTGAGTCATTTTGAAAACTTCTTCTCTAAGGTCATGATGTATGCAATAATATTTATATTTTTCTAAGAATATTATTTTCATGTCATCCCATGTCCTTATAGAATTAGTTCCTAGACCCATGAACCATTTGAGAGACCATCCTTCAATGTAGTAGGAAACAATTTCAACTTTTGAGTATCAAGTAAATAATCATAAGATCAACATAGTACCTCAAACTCAAAGAGAAATGTTTATGGATCCTCAGTCTCATACCATGGAAGTTAGGAAGAATGGATGGAGAAATATTCTTCATAGTAGTAGTAGAACCAGTGTCTTGTATATGAATCCAAAAGGATCCTCCTCTTCATGATAACCTCCATTGTATCCTCTTCCTCCTCTTCCACCTCAACTCCCTCTACCCTCTCCTTGTGGTATTCTACCTCCTCTATCTCCACCAATTCGTGGTATTTCCTCTCCATTATATACCTCTCCTTCTCCTTCTGCCATTGTAGATTCTTTAGAACTTATATAAGGTTCCTCAACAAGATTGTTTTCAACTAATTCATCTTCCTCTAGTTCCTCTATCAATGGTTCTTCAAGAAAAGTTTCTTCTTCCTCTTCTCCTTCCTCACTAGGTACTTATAACTCTTGTCCAATGAGTTGTTTACCTGTTGAAGAAAGGAAGATAACTCCTTCAATTATAGATGTAGGTCCTTCTACCACTAATTTATAGATGAAGTTGGTGATTCTCTAGGTAGAATTTATGATCTTTGTACCTCATGGAGTCTCAATCTACCTGCAAAATATGGAATGTGTGTGGTGGAAGATGGTGTGGCACTACATGGTCTAGCAGGGGAGGTTGGTGATGTTGTAATTGAGCTATTTCCTCTTGCAAGTCTACCCCTAGAATCTCATTCTCTATACATGCATCCTAAATGATTTTAATATGGATCTTTAATTATGCATCTAAAGAATGAATGAAACTATTATGAGATGTAATTTGCGACATATCTGGTTAGGAAGAACCCCACAATCATGATGTGCAGGTTCTTACCTCTCGTCTTACCGCTCATCCTAAAAAGAGTTGTGTAAATAGAAAGACATCCTAAATTGAAAGTGAACACCTATGTATACTTCCCTGAAAACGATGCCAAAAAATTTGAGTAATTTAATTGATGGTTAAATTACTTAGCATTAAATTATCAATCCAAGTTCGTACACTTGTGAAGTAGACTTGCACAATATATGCTAGGAAATTAACTCTCAATTGAAAAGGAAATTAACCTATGGAAATGATTGCAAGGATAAAATGAAACCTATTCATGAAAATATCTAAATGAGCACACACACATGTTCTTTCTCAAAGACTATATCTAATAAAGCATCAAATTTAGAACTGAAAAAGTAAAGTAATTCAAAACAAGACTATTCTAATTCTATACTATGAAATCTTTGAAATTCTATTCTATTGAACATAAAAGTAAAACTTATTCTATTGGAATTGAAAATAAATCTATTATATAGAGATTTTGGAAATAAATATGATCTATTGAACTTAGAAACAAATATAATCTATCAGACTTGGAAGTAAATTTAATCTATTGAGCTTAAAAGAAAATTTAATCTATTAGACTTGAAAGTAATATAATCTATAGAAACTAATCCAACTCTATTTTAGAAAAGAAAAAAAGCTCATTCTAAAGCAAATAATTGAAATTCAAATGCAGAAATCCTATTGAGGTTACTGATGTGTGCATACCAAATTAGAGCCAATCATAACTATCAACTATCTATAAATTTGAGACTAAGCAAATTAAAGAGCAGTGAAATAAATGTTTTTGGTTATTTTTTATTTTTCTTAGACCGGTGGAAAATAAAATAAAACAAATGGATAAAAAGAAAGATAAAAGAAAAAAGAGCATTTAAATATGAGCGAGACAAAGTATCAATCTAAGTGCATGAAAATAAATTGAATGAAAGATAATTATACTATTGACCTCGCACTTTTGAAGGGGAACCTCTTGAGATGTACGAGGAAGTGAAAACTTCAGATCATGAAATTAAATCACCAACAAATATTATAGCAACACCATAATAAAGATTTATATTATATGAAGTGTGTAAAAGTAAGATTTCAAATACAAGAAGTTTGTATATAAAATTCAACTTCTAAACTATCATTCGTTTCTTGATGAAGAAGTTTTAAAATTAACAACTTCAAGAGTTTGAATCTAAATTGACATCTTCATTGAAATATGAATCTTCCTTCTCATGATTCACTACCGAAGAAGCGAATTGTGAGAAGGCACATTTACTTCTATCCTTTAAATTGTGAGAACCTCATTCGCTTGACATCTTAACTGCTACAAGTGTGCCACAACTACTTTGACTGGGGGTTGACTTAAGAGATATACTAAAATTATGAATCTCCACCTGTGGCTAATAGGTGGATCCCTATCTCGTCAACATTTGGAAACTTCTCATATACTTCAACATTTTTTAACACATGAGAACCTATGGAACCTTCAATTCAGCTGCAAAATGTTAGAGTAGCTATAAAATATGTATAATTCAACAATTTATGTCTAATCAAACCAATTTTATAAGGGAAAATATATAAATTTGAGAAAGAATGGACATTTACCTTATTAAAGTATTTTCATGGCCCAAATGATGCTTAACTCAGGAAAGAGATGTAATGGAATGGGAATAAGCGACAAAATATGACAAAGTAAAGATAAAACTATTAAAGTAAGACAATTTTGGAGACTCGACATAAACAATTAAACCAATAATTTTACTAGATAATAAACTATTATAAAAACTATTAAATTTATGTAATTAAAATAATAATATATTTATTTGCAAAGATAATCTACGATTTGAAAACAATCACAAATAAACATGAGAAATAAATATTTGTTTGCAACAAAGTTATCTAAATCTTTAACTAAAGGTAAAGGTATTCTCATTTCAACCATGAAAGGGTAATACTCGTTTTCATTTTAACCACAATAAAAGTGGTTCACTTTCATATACAGGAACTATCAAATAAGGGAAAGGAAATGGTTAAAACAATAATTTTCTCTATGAGGAAATTCTGCATTCCTCTTCAAAGATGAAGGAGCAGGTTGGTAAAAGCCTCTCACAGGTATCTTCTTCCTTGTCTAGGGCGTTTTTGATGGTGTTGAGCAGAAGGGGTCATGTGGCTGTGGTTTTCACATTGTAGCATATGAAGACAGTCTTTTCTCCATTCATTGGAATGGGGGAGGGGTGCAAATATGTTCGCTGAGGTGATGGCTCTCGCAAGTCTCATGAGCTTCTGTCTCTTTTTAAATCTCCAAGATGTTTCTATTTTTCGAGACTCAAAAGTTCTGGTGGCTTATGTATCTGGGAAAAACTCCATCTCCAGGCCTCATCTTGTGGGGTGGCTTGATCGGATCAGTTTTTTTTGGAATTCTTTAAAAGGTGGCTCAGTCAATTTCATCTGCAGGGAACAAAATCAAAACGCTGACTCCTTATCAAAAAAAGGGTCTCCATGCAGCTTTGGGTTTCTAGCATCTACAGGTTTCCTCAAGGGTAAAATCCTTTTCCATACAAGAATTCTTCCCCCCTGACCTATAGTTTTCTCTATGGTAGTTAGTTGGTTTTTCTTGGATCTTCTCTTCTATTTCATAACTCTCCTTATCCTTTCTACTTATGCTATATATCATGTTGTTTTCTATGTTTCGGTTAAGCAGGCTTCATCTCAAACTCTCGGTGCAACAAGGTTGCATATGTGTTCTCATCGAAAGCAGGCAGCGGTCTATTTTTGTTAAGATCTTGTTTTTGCATATGTGTCGGTTGAGCAGGCTTCTTCTTAACTCTCGGCGCACCTGGGTTGCATATGTGTTCACATCGACTGTAGGCTGCGGGCTATTTTTGTTAAGATCTTGTTTTTGTATATTGTTTCCTATGGATATGGTCACATCATGGCGCAAATGTTTTCTTTTATGCTCTATCTCAGCGGTTTATAAAGGCTTGATCTTGTTTCTTTCAAAATATGGCTCTACTTATATGCAGTTTCAGGTCTTGCAGTTTCAGATCTTTGAGACATATTTCTATATTTGGATGAATGTACATTTTGACTCTTTTGTATTTCTTATATAAATACAATTAAGCTTTTTCTGTCCCGAAAAAACTATTACAAAAGTTCTTAAATTAATCCAATTAGAATAAGAATAAATCTCGATACGCCTAAACATTTTTTAGATCGGTACACGTGTTTATTACAATGTAATAAAAATAATTTGATACCTATGGAGATTGGGGAAGCTTCAATTTATTTCTCAAACTTTTATGGGTAGAAAGTTTGGTTCACCTTATTTTTAAGATAAGTTAATTTACAAATTAGCATAAATTTATTTTAATCTTGAATTTGTTAAGTGTTGAGAAGAATTAAATTTCTCAATATGTATTGTTTTTTGGAAAAATCAGTTCTCGAAGTGAGTGATGATCATGTGACCATATAAATAGACAACTTTATGATTTCGACAGGCACAATAATCACTATTTCGCTAGGTTGGAAAACCAAAAATTATTAATATATTCATTTATAAACTCATATTTTATTATAAAGACCGAAGTAGAATGGATATCAGTTTTGGTGGCCACAATTTTTTTTGTTCTAATGTGATAAAATGATGTTCATTTCCACATTAGTGGAAAAAAAAAAACAAAATCATCATTTTAAGATTTATTTCGTGAATTAAAAAAGACCGATTGAAAAATGACAACTGTGTTCGAGGTCTTAGTATCTCACAAATTTGAATGAAGATAGAGATGAATTTAATAATAATTGTAGCCTATGCCTATGAAGTTGTTGACAGTGTAGGATTCCCCAACATGTAAGGGGATCTCCCCGATGTGTAGTCCCAATTATTTCTCACACCATTTGGTGTAGGAGTCTCATCCAACTATATGGTTCGGCCACCATTGGAAATATTTCAAGGATATGCCTTGGTTACAATCACACATAAGAGATCGCAACACCTCTTTGGGAAACAACTATGTAATATTTTAGACACCCATTGTAAGGTGCACGAGGGGAACTTCCACGGCTGCTAAAGGAAAACGAGCCTCCAGTTAGAAATGTAATGGTACTATCCTAAAAGGGGATCCAAGAAGGAAGAGAAAGGCTTGTTGATTATCTGCAGATTAGTGCACATAATAAACAACAATCATGAAAGCATAACAACACTTGTTCAACAATTATATAAGCAATGAATTAGTTCATTAAACTTAGTATGTAATTAAAGCAACATATACCACAAACATAATAAGAATAGTCCTACTATATCTATGATACATGTATGAAGAAGTGTTGGCTCACAGAGATTCTTATTATGAATGAAATATCCCAATTACATTGTTACATAGATGAAACATTATATCTAGTAGTGGAACATGAAGTCTTAACTTCCTTCTCCAAAGAATGATCTATCTCTTATGCACTACAAGAGAAGCCAACGGAAGACTCTAAGAATCCCAACCTTTAGTTTGAGTCATGAGGAGCTATTTATAGCAAATGACCATGACCCTTGAGCTTCCTCATGACTTTTCAACTCCTATGACTTTTCATATTCTATACATGACTTATTACATTCCATATGTAGCTTTTCACATTCCACATGTGTCTCTTGGACTTCATTACATATCATTTATTACAGAAGACAAATTACATATGAGATGGTGGTTATATAAGACAAAACTAATAATACGAAAAAGTATTATCAAATTGACAAATCATTTTCTTCCTCATGGAGCTGATTGGTGATGTATGTGTGCCATGCTCTAAACTTCGTCGAGATGACTTTGACCCGAACTAGAAAGTTCCCTGCATAATGTATCTTCACCTCTTGTGCCTCTGTCAATATGGTCTTAGAGCTTGAATGTACATTATTCCATAGCCATGAGAGTTTCATATGAACTTTAACTAGTGTGATGGCATATTGCAAAATAATGTATTTGGTGATATTCAAGCATTCCTGCTCTAATTCGTGCTTGATCTATTCTATGTACTGCCTGATCTCTTGGAAAATGATTTCCCTGCCTCTAATTTCTTCAAGTGATCCGATTGATGACATCCCATGTTTCTGTGCCAGAGACTCAAAACCATTTTGCAGCCGATTATAAGTGGAAATAGTGTTAATTGAATGTTCTCCAAGATGCATGTAGTTTTGATGGTGGATTCTGATTTTAACTCTGTCTATCTTGGTGAAAATCCTATATTTTCTTTCCAAATGTTGTGGAGCATCCATATACTTGGCATACCATTCCTGAAGTTGGTCAATCGATCTATTTTCCACTTTCAAGAGTTTAACCACTTCTTTTGTTTTCCTCTGAATTCCAACGAGAGGAACCACCACTTGTTGTAGAAGGATCATCTCATTATATAACTATGCCATGGTTTCCTCCATTAGCTCCAGTTTCTCCTGCATCGTTGACTCTGATTTTGTGGTGTTGAAGTTGTGTGAAGATAACCTTTGATTCTTTGCCACAAGATGTCCCTCCTATTGCTTCAATGAAATGAGTTCTCTCCTTAATCTAGCGGTCTCATTCAACAAATATTCAGGGTTTTCCTACATTGTTGTAACAAAAGAAACATTTGCCACCATGATTGACCTGAAGTTCCTTTTGGTATTGGAAGTTATCACGTTCTTTGTAGATACCAAGACTGGATTTTGAGGATCATTTGGGAAGTATATGTGCCTTTTTCGTAAGATCCTCTTTTTGAGCTGATCAAATGTGACACTGCAGACATCCATGACTCTATCTGTAGGGGGATGTGTGATTCCCATTTCTCCAAATGGAAGATGAACACCCATGATAGGAGGTTCTTCTAGAGAACCTAGTTCATCATCCATGGGTTGGATCATATCCTCCTCCTCTAGCTCTTCTTATATCTCCTTAGTCAACTTTTCTTCTTCCAGTCTCTGTGTTGCTTCCTCCTCCTGCGACTGCCTTTGTTGTTCCTATTGTATTCTTCTCATTTCCTCTTCTTTTTCCTATTACTTCCTAAGAAACACATCTCACTTCCTCTTCTCCTTTCTTCTACTCCTCTCCTATCTTGTTTTGCTTGAATAACTCTTGTGTTCAAATAATTATATTTCCATTTATTACTCCTTTCTCCCGTCGAATCATACTTGATCCTTTTCCTATGAGCTACACTCTTTTCTTGAGGGGTTATCTATTCTTCCTCCTGTACCTACATATTTTGAGCTGGTGGATCTTGGGTTGAACTAGTCTACATCATTGGATGTGTCTTTCTAACTACATTGTACCAGTTCTTCACCTTCTCATCTTCTGTTGTAGAAATTAATGAATATCCCCAATTGAAATCAATCCTTTCACAATGTTTCTTGCACACTCATTTTGAATCATATCCATGAAAGTTCGTAGTTTCGAAGTACAAGTGATCTAGCTATTGTTTTTTTGGCATTTCTACCTTTTGGCTCTTCAACTCATACAATCCAATCCTTATAGGGAATGTGGGCCAAGGGGCTTTCTTCCTCTTGTGAATAACTCTTGACAACCCTTTTTCCAACTGATATGATACTTCTTGCATGACCACCTTATTGGTCACATATCGCAGCATTATATGAGGGGAGATATGACATCTAAAGCAATGGATTTATGTTCCCTCAGGCGCTTCAAACTAATCTGTGACATCCTTTAGTGACTCCTTTACCTGGTTAGTCATGTAAGGAGGATCAATCTCGAATATCATACGGAAAATGACCACAAATAATTTCTCAGCCAATTTGTCATATGTGCCTCTGAATCTTGATTATGACAACACTCTACACTGGAAGTAAATAAAGAACTTATTTTAAGTAGTCTAGTTCTAATACATTGATGGGAAAACATATTGTGCACAAATTCCATCAAATAGAAATGCAGACATATAGAATTTTGATGCGTGATTTTCCCTCAATGATGATTTTTCCTGCCCCACATGATGCTCCAACTCAAATGAGAATATATCTACCCAATTGAAGACTTTACCATGAGTAACCACAATGTTTAGCATATATATCTAGTTTTTCTTAAAAACCTTAGCAATCTTCCACCCATGCAACCTACAACACATGGAAATAGGATATTGGTATACATCTCTGAGGATCTTGGTCAGATAAACTACAGATGGGTGGCGACGAAACTTAGCAGGCTCTTGACACCATTATTTAATGACGTCGCTTGTGTTTAGATTGACCCATCTTGTGTAGAAGTCATTATTTTCATATATTTTGGGCCTAAGCATCTTATAGTAGGTTTGCATATCTTCTCCATAATAGGTGGTGAGTTGCCTGCCACTTTCAATGTGAGTCACAAGATTGCAGGAATCATCCGTGTGTGTAATAATCCACTCAATCACTTCCACACAGGGGATGACTGGGAATCTGGATGTGATCTTATACATCTTGGACCTCTTGATATTGATGTATGCTTTCAATTCCTCCAAGTTCTCAGTAAATTGTTTCTACATGAAGGTGTCTTTGATGCCATGACATGTGACTTGAGTAGACTTATCAATGAAGCATTGTGTGTCTGCATATATGGGAATGGTTGGCTTTGTTACTTCAATTGCTTCCTTAGTGCTTGCCTCTGAAGTTTCTTTGGAGGCCACTTTATGTGTAGCAGGAGGCATGGCTCCAACATATGATGAAAGAGTGACAATACTTGTAGCTCAAACACTTGTTTGTGGAATCACACTCATGATGACAAGATTAGCTTTATGAAATCCTAACTATGCAGCAATATCTTAGCAAATCATATTCAAAGAGCCATTAGATGTAACTAAGAATGTAAATCTATCAATGACAACTCATAGCTACATGCATGGGCAGAAAATATACATGAAAACAAGGAGGGTGCACTTTCAAAGCATGAAGGGGTTTCAAGGGTCATTTGGGGCTTTGTAGTGCACTCATGCGCTCAAGAAAGAGAAGGAAAACCTCAAGGATATAAGGGAACACTCTAAAGATATGAAGGAGTGAGGTTTCGGGCCTTCAGGCCTTCATGGTGCACTCATGCACTCAAAGAAATAGAGAGAGCGCACTGATGCACTCCGAAGAGATGAAGGGATGAAGCTTTGGGCCTTTAGGCCTTCAAGGTGTGCTCATGCACTCAAAGAAAAGGAGGGCACACTAGCACATGCCAAAGGGATGAAGTAAAACATTCAAGCCTTTAGGGCATTCTCATGAACTCAAGGAGGGTGCAGTTCTTTGTGACAAAGGAGTGTGCTCAAACAACAAAATTGGCTTTTATGGGCGCAGTTTTCAGAGCTGATTGGGCTTCAGGTTCTAGAAGTGTGATCTGCAAGAGTAAAGCTTAAATACAAGTCTAATAGCAAGATTTCATGATAGAAATTAGAAGAATAAATATCTACAAGCTTTTATGGATGTTGTCGTAATCATGATTAGAATGTGAAGAGCCAAGGAACATCAGAATTTTAGCTTGTGACAGTAAATTAACACTTGTAGAGGCAAGATTGAATAGAAACATCATTAAATAAACTGAAAAACAAATAAATTCTAGTAAGGAAAGTAAGAACGACAGTGAAATAATGAAAGGAAATCAATAGATTCAACATGTAAAACTTACCTGTAATGCAGATCGATGAAGAGTTTGTTGATCCAGAGATGTGCGCCCAACCCAAATTAATGAGAATGATTATGAGTATGAATGATTAGATAGGTTAACTTGAAAGAGATTACATGCAAAATTGTCTCATGCACGTTCACCACTTGTTGATGAGTGAATGGGTTAGTTGAGGGAAGTTATGTGGGCTCCTAATTTCTAGGATTCCATCCACATGGAACAAGGAAGCTCATGCATGCATTCAAGAAGGGTGCATGTCTTCAGCACAAAGGAATGTGCTCAAGGAGGTCGCACTTTTTAAGCATGAAGGAGTGCACTCAAGGAGGACTCACTTCTTCAGCCTGAAGGAGTGTGCTCAACCCAAGAGCAAGTCTTTGTTAACTTGAAGTGTTATTTTTCTTTAAAGAGCACTTTTCTTTCTTTTGTTTTCTTTTTGTGTTCTTTTTGAGTGTGTGCATGGCGAAAAGGCTAGTTTCTATGTCAAGAAAAGTGATGATTCCACCTAACCATGAGCTGGATAACAAAAACGCTTCTAAGGGTTATGTGATGAAACTTAGAAAACATTGAATTAGGAGGATGTGACACTAGGATAAAACATAAGAATAACAAAACAAAAAACGTGAAAACACTAAGGGGCTTGAAATGATAGTTCATGTAGGCTCCAAAATTGACTTAAGGAAAAAATTAGGAGGGTCGTTGTCACAATCACAACACTTGGCGACATACTAGGAGAACCCCAACTTCTTTGATATGGTTTCATTTATGCTTGAAGTCTCAATTCTCCAGGAAGTATTGATTCAATCAATGAGTTACATTAGCTCCCCACTTTACCTGATTAAAGATATAGTCTTCCTTGTCCCATTACTCATCATAACACAACATAAAGTAGGCCATATCATTATCCCATCGATGTCAGTAAGGTTAATATAGCACGGCGAGTTAAAAACAATCGAAGTATGAGTTTTACATCTTTGGTGTTGCTCTGCTACTAGCAGGCATGGACATTACCCCAGTGGAGTCACTTCAAGAACAAAAACATTTCTTCACTGCCAATGATCCTGAATAGTACCTTGGAAAAGTTGCTTACTTCACCTCCTCGCGCAAGAAGCCTTTCTCTTCTTTGTCCCTTTTTTTTTTATTTCTTTTTCAAAGGACTATGCATCGACACTTAATATTTTCAACAGCTGGAAAAGGTATCCTGAATTATTGAGAACATAAGAGGTTGATCCTTCAGATAGATAGGCAAGAACACACTATTCATGAACAGGACCAAGTGCAAGAATGAAAATCCTAAATGAATGTGAGCATCATGGTTTACCTATAGCTTCCCGGCTGAAGGATCATATTTTCCATCTGAAAATCATCTACTTGAAATATGTAAACCAAATCAAGGAAGAGGGTAACAGATAAGAAAAGGGTTATGTGTTACCACAACTTTCCTTTGAAAAAAATTTAGCCACATGATCTTGAAGCTCAAAAATGAGCTTTATTCAAAGACTAATGAAATTAAATAACAAAGCACGAAAAATAAAATCAAATCAGGAATGCAATGCATCTAACTAAATGCACGCTGTCCTATCCTAAAGTAAATAGTACAGGGTCAGTTCATGTGAAATTGAACTTCCAATGCAGCCATAGAAGTTGCTCCCAACCTTTGGTTTGAAAGATGTGATCATGTAAAACCAAAATAAGACACAGTACAACGAAAAAGATAAACAACGCAAACATCTGCACCGCCAAATATAAGCAGAAAGTGCAATGACAATGGTGTAGCACACTTTACCACTCTATCAAATGAAAGACTCCATAACATAAGTAATTACCAGTTCCATGACCATACAAGGCTTGATTAAAAGCATGTAAGAAGAGGTCGTGAGACATGGGTCCTGACTAGTAAGACTCCTCAAGGCAATATGCAATGGGATCATTGAAACAACCTTTGGGTAAATTTTGATAAGAGATATTAATCAGATACAAATCCACATCATAAGAAATATCAACAGGTTGATCAAAATCTGTGTTGTCTTTCGATTTGAAATCTTCAATGGATGATGTAGAATATAGGTTAGATATAAATATCTGACATTCAGTAAAATCACTCTTTGTTTCCACATCGCAAATTTAAGATTTGCTTGGGTGGGATGTATTGATTGAAGCTCTACAGTCACCTTAAACTTTCTTCCTTAAGGTTTTAAAAATTTTATGTGAAGGAAATGAGAATCTCCCAATAGAGATTTGACATCCCACGAGATGACATTAACAACAAGATCTTGCGAGAGAATCTTGAATTGACTGGAATCACAAATATCATCAAGGTGATAAGAACCTGACATAACCATCAATGTAGTTTGAAATTTCCTACTCACCTGACTCAAATTTGAATTCAAACAAGATTGAGACTTAGATTAAGAAAACACGGAGAATTTCTTCTATAAACAAGATTCATCATTCAAATCATGAGGTTCGCGAGGGAGTTGAGGTTGATCAGACATATTTTTGAGATTACCATAAAAATCCTCAATGATAAGCATGTCATATTCTTGATCAAAAGGATTTATTCATGAAAGAAAATATTCAATGATCGCATCAGACTCGATTTGAACCTTTTGCAAATCTAAATCTTCTTACGGGAACAAGGATTCATCCATGATACTTTAACAATCATCACCATACAGTTCAAAAAAAGGAAATCATTAGGGTCATGGTTGTCTAAGGATTACACTTGACTAATGGGTTGAGGTTTAAAAAGAGGCGTATCAAGATTCGAAGATGAATGATTGATAGGATTAGAAGAATAGTTGTCAGAGTAAAAATGTGAAAGAAAAATCAATTCTTCATTAGCAAGTTGATCTTCTGATTTAGTGATCGGTTGAGGTTCAAAATATGGAACATCAAAGGTAGGGGGACATGGAACAAAAGGCATATTCGGTTCTTCACTAGGATGGTGAAATTACTTTTGAATAGGATGACATGATGAATCTAATTCAAAATATTTCCTTGACATCCTCACCAAGAAATGAAACTTCTCATCGAGAAATTTCCAGTCCACATCCTCATTCATAAATTCATAAAAAAGATGAAGGAATATATTAGCAAAATATTCAAGAGATTCACTCGATTCCATTATAAGTTGATCAATTTCATTAAGAAAGTCTTGATATTCATATTTGTTGAAAATGCGATGAAGCTCATTAACCAAATTCTTAAAATATGAGATAGAAGTAGTGTGTAAATAATAGCACCATTGCTTCACGCGACCATCCAATGTAAGGGTAAACAAGCGTGTGAGGATTTCTTTGGAATAAACACCATTTGAGAAACAAAATTTAACAAACTCAATTGCGTAATCAAGGACGGTTGTTGTACCCTTGCCATCAGATTTCAAATGTGACAAGCTATTTAAAAGTACGTGGGGATTGAAATATCTAAAGCTTTGGAAAAACACCTCGAGATTATGGTCCGAGATGAAGCCATTAAAGGTAAGAGATTCAATAGACTTCATAGGCTCATTATGTCATTTTTCCCTCCTTCTAGTGCCAAAATGTTGACGGTGCTAGATTCCACCAACATGTAAGGGGATCTCCCTGATGTGAAGTACCAATTAGACCTCGTAGGAGTCCCATCCGATTATATGGTCTAGTCACCGTTGGAAAGGTTCAACGATATGCCTTGGTTATAATCACACATAAGATATCACAATGCCTCTTTGGGCAGCAAGTATGTAAGCTTTGTGAGACACCCAGTGTAAGGTGCATGAAGGGAACTTCCACATCTAGTAAAGGAAAATAACACTCTGGTTAGTAAAGTAATAGTACTATCCTAAAGGGGGGCCCAGGAAGGAAGAGAAAGGCTTGTTAAGATTAGTCCACATAATAAAAAACAATCATGAAAGCATAAAAACACATGTTCAACAATAACCATAGCTAAGCAACTATTGGCTTGAGGGGGCTTGACCCAGGTTCAGAGTTAATTAGCCAAACAAATCCCTACACTACTGGCCCTTTTGGCAACAGCCCGCGGAGCACAAACTGATGTCTCACCCGAAGCAGTATGGGGGATGCTGGAACCAAGTTTCCGCACCCTTGAGATGTCTAAGGGGTCGATTTAGTCCAACTGTGAATACCTTCGCGCAGGTTACTTCGCACACTACCTTAACCTGCGAGGCCTTTTCGATCTGCTATAATCGCCTTTGCGCAGCCCTAACCAGGGGCTGAGGAGATTTCACACTGCTAAGGCAGCGATCTGCACTATTTCCCCAAGTTACACCACAGATCTTACTTATCTTCTTATAACTGTTAGTTAAATTCGCGTAAATAGATACTTTATCTTATATTCACTTAATCAACACAATAATATATGTTTGCACATCATATAAACAGCAGAAATGTAATTTATACCAAATACATTCAATGCAGAAAACGGTAAATATATACACAAGAATGGTATAAAACTTCTCTTTATTAATGCTTCAATCGGTTACAGACTCAACCTGCCCTGCGCACTCAGGTGCAGGGGTCTGCGCACTCAGGTGCAGGGGTCTGCGCACTCAACTGCGAACTACTAGGCCTCTGCGCACTCAGCTGTAGAGCCTTCTCCTACTCTACGACCCAAGACTCGACACTACACTTAGATAAGACTAAATTCTTCATCTTCATTCCTCAATTGATTTGGTGATTTACAACTTAGAGCCTCGCTCTATTTATACAATCCCATGGTCCGCGAACCATGGGTAGATCTCTAAAACCGACATTACATTACAAAAATGAGGGCAGACAACCCTATGACTCATTTACAAGTTCACGCTTCGCGCCCACAAAACACGGAGTCTTTACATTGGATTTAGTCAAAATCTGGGCTTTAAGCCCCAAAAATTCCCTTGGGGGATCCCGTGCCCAACAGGCCACTTTAAGCCCCAAAAAATCCCTTGGGGGATACCATGCCCAACAGGCCCCCAACACAAACATTGTTACTCACCCTTGAGTCACTCTGTTAATGCTGAGATCTTCACACGGAAACCTCCCAACTTCGCCCGGACCGCTGCAAGGTCGACAGTGCACTGAGCGACTGCCTATTGTACCTCCTGGACATGTTGTTCAGAGACTGTTGTACCTGAGATACTTCCCTCCATCTGCTCCTGCGTTCCCTACATCTGCACGAGCTTTGCTTCAATCGAGGTTGTAATGATGAAGGCCTCATTGATCCATGGTTGGATGCATGCCTTCAAAACCGCTTCCTTATGTCGCGCCGCATCTACCTGCTCCTTGAGTGTTTTTTCCGATTGCATCCACGTGAGCCTCTATGTAAGGGCCATTGTCTACGTGGTCCCTTTTATATCATCATACTTTTGTTGTAGCTCACACGCCTCTATTTCTAAGTGTTGTATGTTCGGGTCCTCCTGCAGAGTGGTGAGGACCTCGAACGACTCTTCAAATAATTTGGTGCAGTCCTTCATTGCACTGTTGATCTCTTCTAATCCCGTTGTAATGGCGCTAGCATGCTATTCCCTCACCTCTGGTGGAGTTGAAGGCTGAGCCTTCAACTACAGCTCAGCTTTTTGAAGGTTCAGTTCTAGTTGAACCTTATCGATTTCTTGTCGCACCTCGCGCACCCCTGCTGCTAACCTCCGGATGCGTGCCTTTTTTGGTGCCTTTGTTGGGATGGCCAACTTAGGGACCATCTGGCAGGCCTCTTCAACCACCTGCACTAGCTGCCTATTCTGTGTTATGACCTCATCGCATTGCAGGCTTAGTTGTTCCATGTTAATTCATTGTTCACTCAACACCTGTAGCGCACGGCCCTCCCTAGCCCGCAGTTCTGTAGTTACTCCGTCCTGCAGAACATAGAGTGTCTCCCGAGGGAGCGCAACCATGTTGATCCCCACTCCTTTTAGTGCACTAACCATAGGCCTGTCAGCCTCATTTTCTGTAACCAGTGCCCCTTCTAGCAGCACTATAGTGTTGGTCATGTGGGCGCAAAACATTTCCTTTGCTGCAGCTGTTCATACTGCGAGGCTGGTCGACAGAGTACTAGCCTGAGGAGTGTGCACCTGCAACTCCTGTATCTATGCCTGGAGGGCCCCCAATGCCATCTTATTTTCCTCCATGAACTGCTGGAGGGCCTTCGTGGCAACGTCGCACACCGTCTCCCTTATGTCATGCAGATCCCCCTCAGTGAGGGTGATCAGGTCAAAAGAAGTCTTGGAGGCTTTTAACTTCTTCTGTGGCCCCACCTGCTCTCTTGGGCACTGGCGCTTCAACTGTGTAGATGTTGTCTATGGGTCTACACCACCTTCCTTTATCTCGGGCTCTTCCTCAGGCGACAACAACTTATGGCCCTCGCGCTCCTTCTCTGCTGCCTGTTGTTGTTCTGCGGCTGCCTTCTATTGTTCTGCAGCTGCCTTCGCAGCGTCCTGTGCCTCCTACACCTTTGCTGTTGCTGCCTCTTTTCTTCTCTTCTCTGATAACTGCACCATTCACAATTTTGCCTCTTCCTTCTTCCTTTTTACAATCGACTTCTCTATTTCCAATGCGGAGATGGATGGAGCGTGCCACTCCAGTTGCCACAACTCAAGTACGACGAATATGACATCGTCTGTGGCCAAGTATGGGAGCTCCTTCCACTTCTTCATGGGGTCCTTACGCACCCTGATATACACGTGATGGAAGTTTTCCTTGAACTCCGCGAAGCTTTGTAGACTATTATAAATAGTGGGCAATAACCGTGGCTTGCAGTTAATCTCCATTCTGATGTTCATCTCCATGAACACCCAGAATATTTTGTTGTCTCTGATCCTTTGTGCATATTTAGTGGCCCATAGCGAAGCATACTTCGCTACCTCCAGAAGATCCTGTGAAATTGTGGGGAACTGGCTGTCCTCAGGAAATTCCTAAGCCACCAGCACTATGGACAACAGAAGCCATGCATAGTGGAAGATCTTCCCCTATTCCTGTGCGTCACGGAAATTCTCCAGGAACTCCTTGCACAAGTAATTTGACCAGTTAAACTAGACCCCCTCCACGCACTGCGCGGCAAGTGCTATCACCGGTGCAGGCACCTCATCCGTGCAGCACTTCTGCATAACCTAGCCAGCCAATATCGGTGTCGCAACTCTGACTGCATTATTGTTGATACTGGAGATCACGTATCCTCTCTTCTTCTTCTCCAGCTTGAATTTTTTCTTCATGGCCTTCGTGATTCCTAGATCGTTACTCTTACCCTTTGAAATATCTGTTGGGTATTCCCCCTTGCAAGGGAGTCAGATAATTCTATGGATTAGGTGGTCTGTGATGGGGATGGGCTCATCCAGCCACAAACACCCATCATGCACCAGGAAAAGCAGTTGTCTGATGACAAAGATAATTACTGGGGCATGATGGTAATGTAGCACCCAGAGCAGGTTTAACAACCCTGTTTTCTCTACTCCACGCAACCACTTGTGCGGCTCCAACTCTATGAAACCCACCACAGTGTTTTTCTTCGACCTCATGAGTTGCGTGGTTCCCAAGTGTGGTAATTTCTCGTGCTCCGTGCACTAAAACAAATCCCTGTGATTAGCGTCCCGTTTTACTTCTTTTTTTGCATCTAGAGCCCATTTTTGGTGCTATTTGCATCCATTTATCAAATATGGTGCAAAACTTGACACAAAATTTGCATCGAGTTTTGCCCCAAATCTTATACCATGTTTAGCACCAAGTATTGCAATAGGTTTTGCACCGGGTTTTGCACCAAATTTTATGCCAAGTTTTGTGTCATCCTTTGCACCAGGTTTTGTTCTAGGTTTTGCATCAAGTTTGGCACCTAATTTTGTTTGACATACTTTTGCATCCTCATTTGCATCCACTTTTTGCACCTACACTTGCATCAACTTTTGCATCGACTTTTGCACCCTTTTTTGCATCCTTTTTAAAATCATTTTTTGCATCCATTTTTTCATCCCTTTTGCGCCAAGTTTTACATCGAGTTTTGTGTCTAGTTTTGCATATAATTTTGCATCTACTTTTGTTGCATCCACTTTTCCATCTTGTTTTGCATCCATATTTACATCCTCTTTTGCATCTATTATTGTGCCCACTATTGCATCTAATATTTTTGTGCCACAATTGGTACCTATTTTGGCACCTCCTTTTGCACCCACTTTTGATTATAATTTTGCATCCACGTTTGCATCCTCATTTGCTTCTAGGTTTTCATCAAATTTTACATCTATTTTTGCATCCCTTTTTGTATCCACTTTTGGATCAGGATTTGCATCGGGTTTTGTGTCTCGTTTTGCATCTACTTTTGCATCAACTTCTATTGCATCCATTTTTGCATACAATTTTTCATCCACTGTTGCACCCATTTTAAAGTCCACTTTTTGTATCCCTTTTTACATCTTTGTTTGCATCATAGTTTGATTCTTTTTTTGCATCTATCATTACATCCACTTTTGTTGTGCCAAAATTTGCACCATGTTTTGCACTTACTGTTGTACCCACGTTTTCTTCCAATTTTGCATCCATGTTCACATCCTCTTTTGCATCAAATATTTTCATCAAATATTGCATCTCTTTTTGCATCCACTTTTGTGTCAGGTTTATGCATTGGGTTTTGCATCTCGTTTTGTATCTACTTTTGCATCTACTTCCATTGTATCCATTTTTTGCATCCAATTTTGTTTCGCTTGTTGCATCAATGTTTGCTTCCACTTTTACATCCCTTTTTGCATCTTATTTTGCATTTTTTTTTTCCTATTGTTACATCCACTTTTTTTGCGCCATATCTTGCGCCTACCATTGCAACCACATTTTCTTCCACTTTTGCATCCACATTTTCACCCTCTTTTGTGTTCAAGTTTGCATCGAATATTGTGTATGTTTTTGCATCCCCTATTGCATCCACTTTTGTTTCATCCATTTTTGCATCTAATTTTGTGTCCACTGTTGCACCCATGTTTGTGTCCATGTTTACATCCCTTTTTTCATCTTATTTTGTATCCATGTTTGTCTCTTTTTTGCATCTAAGTTTGTGTCATTTTTTGCGTCCGTTGTTACATCCACATTTTTTTCACCACAATTTGTGCCAAGTTTTACGCCTACCATTGGACCCTTGTTTGTTTCCACTTTTGCATTCATGTTTGCATCCAAGTTTGCATTGACAACTGCATATGTTTTTGCATCCGCTTTTGTGTCAGGGCTTTCATGTTGTTGTGCATCTACTTATGTTGCATCCACTCTTCATCCAATTTTACTTCTATTGTTGCCCCCATTTTTGTGTTCGCTTTTGCATTCCTTTTCCAACACTCATCATATTTTTTGCATTGATGATATTCCTTATGGCATTGGCAATTATGAACAATTGATGACAATGTCAATAATCTTGACAATGATGAAAATGAAGATGATGGCGATGACATGAATTGTGATTATGATGATAAAGACGATAGTGGTTACAATGACAATGATGATGATGGCAATGATTATGATGATGACGATGCTAATGAGTATTTTTTCACTCAAAAGGACCCATTGTTTTCTGAGATATGGCCATTCTCCCAAGGTGTCTCCAGGTGCGCAACGAAATGGAAAAAGAGGGGCAGAAAGGTGATTTTTGGCCTCGTTTTTGCAAATTTCTCAAAAACGGAGCCCCAAACCAAGAAAGTGGGAAAATGGGTTTTGCGAGGGGGTCATAATATTTCCAAAAATTCTGATTTTCCATCATTTGGAGCCCTAAGGAAGAAGCGCAACGTGAGCTCGCTACGCTCTTAGACATTAAATTGCCAAAAAATTACAAGTCTGCACCAGTTTGCACCAAAACACAAAAACTTCTCCAAACCCTCCCAAAATTTGTCCAGAGATGCATGATGAGGTATGTTATGCAATCATGGATGAATTAACAAGCAAATCTAATGTACCCTTCTCCTCTTGGCTGATTAGGGTTTCCTTGAGTTTTTCCTTCAACTACTTGATTTTGACCTTGGCAACTTGATTCCTTGTGTAATAATGGATGGCCATTTTCTTTTGCAACTTGTTATCCTTGTTGGCCTTGTTAAGGACCTTCTCAAGGTGGCAATTGACTTTTCCAAGCCAAAAATCCCTGTCCATATTTATTTCCATTGCTATCCTATCTTCAAAGGTCAATTCTTCCATTGGTGGCTTTTGTTCTCTTTCCCTCTGAAGTGCCTTCCTAAGACCCATTGTCCTTGGTCTGTTCCTTGCCACATGTCCTTCATGCTGCTAAGTGTCCTCATGTTCCACCACTTCCTTGCCTTTCATCTCTTTTTCTTGGCTTTGAATTTCTCTTTCTCCATGACTAATTGTTTTACCTTAAGTTTACTGTTTTCTTGCTCAATGAATGAAATGATGAAATTGGCCCTTTCCAAATTTTCCTTAAGCTCCATGATCTAAGAATCCTTCTCTTTGATGACTTGTTGCAGGGTTTAATGCTAATCATGTGCCTCCAAGTCAACTAGGTCAAATTCATGCTCAATGGGCTCCTCATGATGTGATGGTGATCCTTGTTTAGTTGATGTAGTAGGCTTGGCCCCTTCCTCAATTTGAGGAGAAAACACAAGCCTTCTGCCTCTATGATATGTCTTCATCACCTCAGTCCTAGGCTCCTTGGAAACCTCATCATGTTTACTTGATGACCCCACCTCCATGGGATGTACCGACATGGTTTGGTGTTGGCTTGGCGAAGTGGTTATATGTGTTTCCAAGGCTGCCTTAATGAAGGTGTCCCATGTCATGTTCTTCTCTGTCAACTGATGGAGTACTATAACCTTTATCAGGCTATGGTGAAAGAGGCTGGGATAATGGACTTTTCCTTTCAATTGCACCCTTTCAGACATTTTGGTTAGGCTCCTATACAACTAGCTTGACAAATTTAGAGACTTGGCAGCTGTAAAGTGCATGAGCAGTCTTATGTGGCATTGATATAGCCTGGAAAATTCACCCTTACATGTGAAGAACTTCATGACAGCCTTCATCAATGGTGCATATCTCTCAAAAAAGTATATGAATGGGAAAACATGTGAGTGAGCTCCTTTGCATTGTGATTTCAAGTAGGGTTTATACTCTTCTAGGTCTAGGTTCATGCCTTTGAACCAGTTTTCACCATGGTTTGGTATGCCTATAGCTTGAGAGATGGCATCCTCTAAAAACATGAAATCAGTCCATGCAATGGTGATCTTGTCTTCCTTCAAGGTGAGGGAAAATATACCTGTGAGATGCTCATGGTAACCTACTTCCTCCACTCTTTGACAAAACCCTAAACAATTGACATCTTAAAAGAATTTCATGACAAACAGGGAGGAGGTGATTTCATTGCAATTAGAGGGCTCAAACCTCAGTATCTTTCCCCCTTGTTGTACTTCCTCTTCTCTGATGGTGACGAGTCAGGCTCCATACTTCAAACCCTAGGTGAAAGGCAAGCAAGAACAATGGAATTTGTTGCTGTGAGGGAATGAGGTGGTACGATGGACTTAGGAGTTGCCTAAATTTGTAAGGAAATTTAGGAGGGTAGGGGATGATGTCAGTGAGTAGGGGAAAAAGGAATTTTGGGAAATGAGTGAGGGGAGGGGGTGGAAAAGGCCAAAACATAGGCCTATCCTAGAAAGAGATAGGATAGATTAGTGTTTAGAGGAAAATGATAGAAAATGAGGGGATAAGGCTTTGTGATGGATGGAAATGGTGTATTAGCTGAAAACAGACGTATAGGGACAAGGAATCTAGGGTTTATGGAAACAACTAATCACTTGAGGATCAAAACCATGAAAATCATATAAACCCTATAAGAAGAAGTATTTGATCCTTTTCTTGACATATGAGGCAAAGGAGGACATGGAAATGATAAAACTTACTTGTTATAGAGCATGGAGGATGAAATGGCTAAAGAGGAGCTTTGAAAAATGAATTTTGGTGGTCAAACAACAATTTTGGACAACTCTGCCCCATGCGCATTGTGTTGTCCAGGTGCACAACGAAGGCTCTCTATGTGCCACGAGAGTCAATTTTTGCGAGTGAGGGCTATGGAATCACAATTTTTTGCAAAGGAGAGGGGGGAGCTCGATGCTAGGATGGTAGACAAGTGCAAATGAGTGTGAATGAGCTGCTCCATGTGCTTTTATAATTTGCTTTTGTTGTCTAAGTGATTAATGAGGTAGGATGACCCACCTCACCAATTCACTTTCTTTTTTAGTTTTGTAGCCTTAGGACCTCTTCTTGTAACTTTAGAACCTTATGAACATTATTACATTTAAAAACATAAATTACATTTGAAATCAAGTGTTATTGAACAAATTTACATATTGTTACTCCTCATTTGCCGATTTATACATGAAATGACTAATTTTGTGACCTTAACCCTAATGACCTAATGGTGACATTGAGCTCAATGGAGACCATGATGATGTGACTGAAGTGATATTAATGATGTTTTCATGATGGTAGACTCAACTGAGTGATGAAAGTGACCGACATACGAAATTCTTGAGAGAGTGGAAATAGCCCTAGACACACTAGCTAGTGACCAATTTTTTGTTTGAAGACTCGCTGAAATGAAAAAAATTGACTTGACACCCTAATAACACCTTGTAATAGCATATTTTACCATTGGTGATAGGTTGAACTGATGACACTAACACCCTCACAGATAACCTTACCTTTTTTGCAACTTGGGAACCCAACTAATTCATTAGAAAAACAATATTGTGCCCAATGCAAAGTCTCCTTTTCTCTGAAATTGCTTTGTCCACGTCTTATCACAACTGTAGGCTTGCCTCCTGCAATTCCTATTCTGAACTTCTCCTAAAACACTTCATCCTTGGGACACCTGGAATTCACTGACACACCTTCGCACACACTCTTATTTGTTCATTTCCAAGCATTTTGACCTATTTCTCCCTTGTGTTCCCTTGACTCTCCCTAACACTCCTCACCATCCATTGACACTGTCTGCCATGTGTTGGCACACCTTTTCATTCCTTGGCATGCCCTGGCACAACTTATCTATCATGACCTCACAACTACCCTTACTTTTTTTAAGACTTGGTCGAAACCCAACCAATTCCTCCCCCACTACAACAACTTAACCAAGTAATAGTTACTACAACTAGACTATGCCTTGCTCACCTAAGAACTGCCTATAACACATCTTAGACTACTCATGTCCAATCTCAACTCATCCCACTTAATAAGTTACCAATTCAAGTCTCATGACCAACAATGGCCATAAAACAACTAAGAAACACAATTTACATCTTGACATGCCATAACACATGGAACGTCTAACAATCCCTTAGCCCTATGTGGTGTGGATTAGCATCCCCTACTTTTTTTGGCATTCTTTGCACTCCCTAGCACACCCTAGCACTCTCTGACATGCCCTGGCACTCTACCATACCTTGGCACTGCCTAACATATAACATTGTGACTCCCTCCTTAGAACACTTGGAAATCGTTGGCACTCTCTATCACACACTCTTATCTCTTCATTTCCATGCATTTTGAACTAGTTCTCCATTATGTTTCTATGGCACTCCCTAAAATTCACCGGCATGCATTGACACACCCTGACACATGGCACATCTTGGTATGTTTCCTTGGCACTCTAGCATTCCTTCACACTACCTAACATATGTTGTTGATCCCTCCTTACCACACCTGGAACTCACTAACATTCCATGTCACACACTCTTATTCATTCATTTCCATGTATTTGAAACTAGTGATCCCTTTTATTTCCTTGGCACTCCATAATACTCCCTGGCATGAATTGGCACACCCTAGCACCTGGCACATCTTGGCATGTTTCCCTAGCCTCTATCATGCCTTAACACTGCCTACCATACATTGTTACTCCCTCATCACACCTATATCTCACTGACACTTCCTGTCACAAACTCTTATTTGTTCATTTGCATGCACTAATTTGACCTAGTGCTCCCTTGTGTTTCCCTGGCACTCCCTAACACGTCCTAGCACATGTTGACACACCCTGGCACCTGGCACATCTTGGCTGCATGTCGTCCTAGAAATCTAGCATGACTTAGCACAACCTATCATACCATGTCACTCTCTCCTTAGCACACTTGGAACTCACTCACACTCCCTGTCACACACTCTTATTCATTCATTTCCATGCATTTTGACCTAGTGCTCCCTTATGTTTCTCTGGCACTCCCTAACACTCCTTAGCATGCATTGGCACACCTTGGTGCTTGGCACATCTTGGTATGCTTCCCTAGCACTCTAGCATGCCTTGGCAGTAATGCATAGCATACCTTGTCACTCCCTCCTTAGCACACCTAGAACTCGCTGAATGTAATGTTCCAAACTAGGAAAAATAGTGCTATGCAAAGCGGACAATAAAAATAACACCATAAAATTAAATCAAACCATCAAACCACAAAACTATCTAGAATGTGTTAGCATGCCTTTTCATTCCTTACAACACCCTAGAACTCCTTAGCTATCATTCCCTCACAACTACCCTTACATTTTTGCAACATGGAAACCCAACAAAATCCTGATTCAACTATAACAACAACTTGACCAAGTTACAATTACTACAACTAGACTATGCCTTGTTCAACTAAGAACTTCCTATAACTCATATTAGGCTACTCATGTATAATTTCAAATTATCCAACTTAACAAGTTATGAAGACAAGGCTCACATCCAACCATGGTCATAAAATTAAATAACTAAGCAACAAATTTTACATCTTGACATGCCATAACATCTGGCACACCTAATAATCCCTTGGCACTATGTAGCACGTGTTAGCATCCCCTGCATTTCTTGGCATGCTTTGGCACTCTCTAACACTCCCTGACACTTATAACACCTTGTACTTGCTAGCTAACACTCTCTATCACACTCTTATTCATTCATTTCCATGCATTTGAAACTATGCTCCCTTGTGTTTTCTTGGAACTTGGCCCTAACACTCCTTAGCATGTGTTGGTGTCACACCCTGGCACCTGGAACTTCTTGGAATGCCTTAGCACTTGGCATGTCTTGGCATGCCTAAAATTCCTTGGAAATGTCTAACACTTCCTGGCATTCCCTGGAACACCTTGGCACTCCTCTCTATCATGCGCTCATAGATAGCCTTACCTTTTTTGCAACTTGGGAACCCAACCAAGTCATTGACAAGACAATGTTGTGTCCAACCCAAATTCTCCCTTTTTCTGAAACTGCTTTGTACACACCTTATCACAACCATAGTATTTCCTCCTTCAAGTACTATTTTGAACTTATCCTAACACACTTCGACCTTGGGACACCTAGAATTTGCTGACACTTCTTGGCACACTGCACTCTTATTTGTTCATTTCCAGCATTTTGACCTTGTTCTCCCTTGTGATGCCTTGGCACTGGCTAGTATACCTTTTCACTCCATCCTTAGCACACCTGGAACATACTGACAATTAATTTCCATGCATTTTAAATGAGTGCTCCCTTGTTTTCCCTGGCACTTGGCCCTCACACTCCCTAGCATGCATGGATAAAATATTTGCAAAATTTGCCCATATCCTACTATCTAGGGTTTGTTTTTTGACTAACTAAAAATGTGATAACTGAAGATCTAATCATGGGATATGATAGAAAAATCCTCAAACTTCATTATCCAAATAGATTTGAGGTCAACCATGCCAAGTTGGAGGTCCACCAAGTCAAATTTCAAAAAGTTTTAGAACCCTGTTAGCAATTCTGGCCTGGTGAAATTGTGAAAAATAGGTCTCAAAGTGCCACTAGTAACACCAAGACAGTAATCGTTGTGTAAAAAATGAGAGAGGATTTTGTTTTTGGGTATGTTATGAACAAAAACCTCCTCCCATTTTCAAAAATACTTTCCGATTTGTTCAGAATCCAAGCTTGAAGTTGGTCACACATAAAACACAACAAATCCCAACAAAAGCACAACTAATAGTTGACTTGAAATTTTGATGACTTGAATGAGGTTTTGAGTGTTGTTGAAGACCTATGAAGAAACTTGGAGATGTCCACTACACCCTAGAGCCCTTAAACATGCAAAAACATCATTTTAGCCTCTTCAAACTTGATTCCAAAACTGACCATCCAGAAGCGCAGTCAAAAGAGCTGCGAGGAAGACAAACTCATATCTCTTTAACCATAACATCTGTGCAAAAACTAAAGGAATTTATTGTGTTTGGTTCCATGCTTAACTAAAACCTCCTTTTGTTTTCCAAAATTCATCTCCATTTTTTCATAATAAACACTCATAAGCTTCACATGAGTACATGAATGCATGAAACACCTTGATATTTAAGCTCTTTAATAATTGTGAAAAGGGTTTACAAATTTCCATCATGGTGAAATTTTGTTCTTGATACATTTATTTCTTACATTTTTTTAACACAGTTGACATTTTAACCACACCCTTATGCAAATCAAGTCATGGGAATGTGAAATGACTTGGTTCATAAGGCTAACAATTCACTATTTTTAAGATTGTCTTGATGGTTTACTTGCCTGCTTTTTTGTAGATGTATGATCACTTTTTAATTTGAAGTGCCACATCCTAACACACATAACGAGATAGTGATAGAAGCCCAATAGTGCCACTATTGGTGCACTATGCACACAATTTAGGTAATGCACATAATTATTAAATATTTGATGTTGACATATGGAATTTCTTATTGTTTAGGGGTGATTTAAAACCTACATTGATCTCTAGTCTTAATGGAATTTTGTTCTAAATACATAGTGGTTATTGTGATCACATGCTAATGGTATTGCTCATGGTTCATTAGTTGTAATTACACACTTTGGAATATTACAAATATATTGTTTAGGTCACAATTCTATGGTTACAAACTACCCAACTATAAATAGTGACAAATTGATGATAAATGGACGACATTTGAATGTTACGAATGTGTAAGTAGTCCACATTCAACTTTTTTGTCTTCATTTTCCTTAGTAACAACAACAAGTTTGAATATTTCCTTTATTTATCATTGCAAACACACAACTCGTTGTCATCCCAAGCATAGTTAATACTATTGGTGTCTGATCTCTTAATTGTGGAATGGTTTCTTGATGATGATAATGAACTCTCAATCTCCAATGCTCATGAATATGATCAATGAATCATCTAATGTCTTACTTGTATGGACACAATTTATGATTCATTTTCTATTTTTATTGTGCCATTGTATATATGCTTCACTAGGATCTCATGTTATATGGTTAATTGAGCAAGTTTTATCTTTCATTTTTCAAGTATAATTTTGTTGCATGAATAAGCATAGTTGTCTAATTAAAATCATTCAAAATTTGTTAATAATTCATGGTTTTTTTACTATTCGCACACTTATCCTTGGCTTTTTACTTTGAGAGTTAGTAGTGCCAAATCACTAGTCTTTGTTAAGGAACTTTCCTTCCTTACTCAATGATCTAGCTTAGCTTGATCTTTAAGGGTTCCCCCCTAGACAATGACATTCTTATTGTAGTCTAAATATTGAGAGAATTCCACCAAGGTGACATTAGGTGCCTTTCTTGAGAGTTACCTTTTAGGCATTCTAGGTGGGGTCAAGACTTTTTTTCTATGAGAGTGTTTGAGTGGAGACGCATTAATTTAGAAAATGCTTATAGGAAAATTAGTTTCCCTTGTTGCCGTCACCTAAAATACTTCCAATAAAATCATGTTCTTTTAATAACGTGTAATTTTGATAAATAAATAATTTAATAAAATAAAGAAAATAAGATTAATATTATTATTGTTATTTTTTGTATATGGCATAATCTACAACTATAGCGAGCTTGTACTTATGTGACAGGGGATCTATCATATCCACTACCACAATCACCTCCAAGTGTACCCACATTGCCTCACACTGAGTTAATCAATGTTTAAACCAACAACGTCATAAGAAATGCCTTAACAACCCATTCTATCGTGATCTACACCAAGGGGAAAATTAAAACTAACTTTTAATATTAAAAAATATAGCCATTTTATTTTATTTGAAAATCAATTTTGATATCTAATTTGAGAAAGTCGGCTCAAATAGAACTCTTTTGCAAGTGAGAGGAGTATAAAAAAATATTTCACTAAATTTTCAGGTTGGATGTTATGGGTAAAAATCAACATTTTGAAAGCAATGAACATGGGGCTCATATGAAACAAACGAAGGCTTCAGGTTGGCCCAATTGAAACACATGCATGTGAGATCAATAAGCCTCTCCCATTTACATAATTCTGCTAGCCATATTTCGGCCATCTTCCCACGCCTGCTCGAATCCTTTGTTTTTGCACTTCAAATTGTTGGGATTCTAAGGTGTTTTTCACTCTCCTTGTTTTTCTCTGTTTTTCGCAATTCAGTTTTCTTGCTTTATTTTTTGAGTTCTTCCTTTACTTTTAATCTCTTTTCGAAATTTCAGCTCTCATTGAGAGGGGTTTTCCGTCATGGTATAACTGTGTGGACTAGAATTGGTTGATCACGAGGGAAAAAATGATTAAACTATAGATGCCATGAATTTGGGGTTTTGGGTGCTTTGGTGGTAAGCTATAGGTGTTATAAATCATAGATTCTTCCTTGATAATTGACATTGTTTGACAACTTGGCACTATTTCTGCAATGGTAGAACCTAGCCGATCCAGATCTCTATGGTGGGGCTGGATATTCGAAATATCTGTGTGTTTTGTGCCCCCAAAGCCTGAAATATCAAAAACCTGAGTGATTTCATATTCTATCAGTGCTTATAATAACAATTGAACTAGGGACAACTAGTTGGGAACTACCAATTCCGTATCTTCCATATCCGTTATATTGTGGAATTTCCCCATTGTACTAGTGTAGTCATCCTTTGCCGATGGATTGTTTGCACAGTTTGAATTTGCATTGTAGTGTCCATTGCATGATTGATTCTTCCACCCTTACAAAATCCGTAGTCCACGCTATTAAATCATGCAATAGTTCATCTTCTGTGCAATCCCTGCATTTCGGGTCCTGAGTAGAGGAATCACGGAATTTGTGTCAAACAATCGCTGGATACAGACAAAACCTCTTCAATCGCATTGCTTTAAACCATAGTTACCATTCGGATTCGAATTCCATACGATACGGTAAAAATTTGAATAAGAAATTTTCAATTCCAACAAAATTCAACATCATACATCTTAAAGGTTAACAAATATGTAGTTTTCTTTCTATAACAACCATTGCTTTTGCTCATTTCTTTCCATTAATTTTGAAATTTAAATAATTTATATTAATTTTGACAAATATAAACAATTTTAAAATTACAATTCACCAAAAAACCATATTTCACTCCTCCCTCCAAAAAATTATTTTATTTTCAAATTTTGAAACTTTAATGTAAATCTAAATATGAAATATTGAAAAGATATAAAATTTCTTCTTATATAAACCTATTAAAAATTTAAATTATTAAATTTAATCATTAAATATTAAAATATATAAAATTTCTTTAATATAAATATATTTAAAATTTCAATCAATTTCCATTACACATATAATTTTTTTACTTCAAAATTCAGATTTTGCTATAGGGCGGCCATTTATTTTGGCTTTAGCGGCCAAGGGTTTAAGCATGTGGATATAGCATAATCTCTCAACTGAATTTCCTTACAGGCACACTATAAATTATTCCTGTAAACCGATAGGTTGTATGTATAGCCATATCTGTTACTTCCAATTTCAGAGGCACAATAGATCCAAACTCCATGTCTAGTGATCTGCTTTGGTCTGCAAACATGGGTCGCGTTATTCGTTCATAGAGAAAAGGAGCAGGCTCCATGCTTAGATTCCACACCCATCACAGGAAGGGACCTACATGTTTGGGAAGCCTCGACTATGGCGAGCATAATGGCTACATCAAGGTAATTTTCACGGACGTAATGCACGACCCTGGCCGCAGTGCTCCCCTCTGCAAGGTGACCTTCAGGCACCCATTCCGTTACAAGCATCAGAAAGAGCTCTTATTAGCTGCTGAAGGTATTTACACGGGACAGTTTGTTTATTGCGGAAAGAAGGCCAATTTGACTGTGGGTAACTTGTTGCCTTTGAGATCTATTTTGGAGGGAGCCATTGTCTGCAACATGGAATAGAATGTCGAAAATCGGGGTTCATTTGCTAGGACTTCTGGAGACTAAGCCATCATCGTCAGCCACAATATTGATAATGACACTACCAAGGTGAAGCTTCCCTCTAGAGCCCTATTCTAATTTAAAAGAAGAAAATCCTAGAAGTTGTATTCTATTTTAAAGAATTTGTTCATCATTTTTACTTTTATATGAAAATCTTAAAAACCCTATTTTGGAATTTAATTTTCACTACTGGTCAAAATAATGTACATACTTTTATGACAATTCAAATTTCTTGAGAAGCATCAGTTAGTTAAAAAAATAAATGGAAACCATTAGAATTCTCTGTATTTCAAATATCGGACTAAATCAGATTTGGGCTTCTTAATGTATTTGAATTCTATTGCCTGTGCTTCAAAAGATTTGTAGGCTCCAGGCTGTGATATATATCTGGTGCTTTAAGCAGAGACGGGTTTTCAGTATACCTAGCCTCATTTCTCTGGTTCGAAGTGTTGAAAATGCAACAAGATGATGGAGCTTAGTGAAAAGAAGCCGCCTTCACTAAGTGGGTCTGCAGGCTATTTTTGGCGCAAAGTCTATTTTTAAACTATGTCTATTTTTAGACATATGGATAATGGTCTATGAGTTGCAGGATACTGTTTATGGATGATTGGTCACGTTGGTAAAAAATAGATGGACTTCTATTTTTAGACATATGGGCGGAGTCTATTTTTAGACTGCCATGCTAAAAATAGAAACAGTCAAATATTATTAGCTCTTAATAATATTTGGACTATAAACATTATCTTATCCTCTTGGAGCACTTCAGTTCGAGCTACGGATATGGCACATGCAACTGTCAAAAGGAAATACGATTTTCCTATGGGTCAGTTGAGCTATTGCATGGTGGACTTCAGTTAGAACTCAAGTGATTGAGTTTGGTGGAGTTGATTGAGGAGTTGATGGAGTTGTGTTCAGTTGAACTAGTTGTATTTAGTCTAACTGCAGAATACACTATTGATGAGTGATGTGAATTAATTATTAATTAATTCACTAATTATTAACTCATAAAGCAACTAAAGAATACATCAGTTAACTCAGTGCATGGACAGTTCAGTGGGGACAGGTGTTAGAGGTGAGTGAAAGGGCAAGACAACTATCAGTTGTGACTATAGTTGTGCATGAGATTTGCACAATCAATGGATTGAGTATTGCCAATGAGGATTGTGTGGTTCAGCCAACGGAAATACGAGTTTGGATCAGCCATTCTCATCTATTCTCATGCAGGATTGCGCAGTGGAGGCAGGGAAGCAGCAGAGGAGATTTGAACCTGTGATTGATTCAGATCTGAGCTAGTTTGTGTGTAGCAGGTGGAGATAGTACTCAGTACTTGTGAGGAGTATTGTACTATGTATTGTTACATGTTCTCAATCAATATAATATATAGATAGTTGGGGGTTTTCAGCTGTATGCTTTCCCCGGTTACATACTGTGTTAATGTGCACATGCGATTGATGTTTCATTGTTTTTAATTCCGCAAAAATTGATGATCAATGTAGAGGAGGTTATGTATTATGAATGCATTCCGCAATAGTGTATAATTAGGATAATCTCTGTGAATAAGTGTTATATTATTCAAAATTTCTACATGGTATCAGAGCAGAGTTGATCATCAGATCTATTATTCAGAAAGTGATTACATTTTATTTCTTCCGGAAGAGTCTGTAATCGGGCCAGGTAGCCTCTGGATTCATCCTTCTTTCGGAAGGTGAGATATCTGGAGAATGCCCATACAGTCAATATTTGTACGAGAAATACCTTGTTCTCACGAATTTTAGATCAGAAGTGGTTGAGTTTTGAGCTAGTGGAATTCGAATTTGCAGCAATGTTTTCTTGGTGTCGAAGTTGAAATGTCTTTCAACGGATTGTGATTGGAGTATGCCCTTGAAGGCAGCTTGAATTATATTGCATGGAAAGATAGGATGGAGGCGGTGTTAGATGACAATGGGTTGAAGGAGTTCATAGATGCTGAGGTCCCAAAGCCTACTGATGCTGCTCACGTTGATGCTTGGCAAAAGAAGACAGCAAAGTGTCGAAGGATTCTGTTGGAGGGCATGAAGGATCACATTGTATCCAGCCTGCATGGAAAGGCTTCTCCATACTTGATGTGGAAAGCGTTGACAGAATTATTCCAAAGCAAGAGCAACCAGAGGAAGTTGGCACTCAAGGATAAACTCAGAAACATCAAGTGTGAGAAAGGAGACAGTATTCCCAAGTATCTCACGAAGTTCACCCAATGTCGGGATGAGCTGGGAAGTGTGGGGGTGACTGTTGATGATGAGGACTTGGTGAGATTGGCTCTCCTTGGTCTTCCAAAGGGTTGGCATTCCTATCAGGACTTTGTCAATGGTCAGGAAAAACTACCAAGATGGGAGAGACTTTGGTCAGATCTTGTGTAAGAGGAGATCAGGCGGAATACCAAGGATGGATCTTCATCAAAGGCAACTAATGAAGAAAATTGCACTTTGGCTGCCAAAGCAAAGAAGGATAAGCACAAGAAAGCTTCTCATTCTGGTGCGAAAGGCAAGAAGTAGGACATGTCCAAGGTGAAGTGCTTTCACTGTCACCAGCACGGACATTATGCCACAAATTGTCCGCAGAAGAAGAAAAATAAGCAAGTTGCTGGATCTGCAGTAGGAGAGGCCTTAGCCTCGCAATTTGAGCTTGATTTTTCACTGATCGCATGCTTAGTATCAAGTGTGATGGGATCGGTATGCTTCTTGGACAGTGGTGCGTCTTTTCACATGACAGGAGATCGAGATTTGTTTTCTGATCTGGATGAGAAAGATCTTGGAGTGCACATCGAGATGGGCGATGATGGTAGATACAGTGCGACCAGTATCGGTACCATTTCCTTTGAGAGGGAGTTTGGTAAACCCTTCGTATTGAAGGAAGTGATACATATTCCAGGGTAGAAGAAGAATCTTATCTCTGTGGCTGTGTTAGAAGACAAGGGATATGATGTTGTTTTTAGCGAGGGAAAGGCTTTCCTGCGCAGTAAGACAACTGGAGAAACCCGGAAGATAGGGGTTCGAGTCAGGAACCTTTATCAGTTACATGTAGATGGCTGCGCAACAATGGCATGCAAGGCAGAAGGATTGGTGAGCCGGGATGATGGCGAGCTATGGCACAGGAAATTGGGCCACCTTCACCATGGAACCTTGAAGATACTGCAGCAGATTACTACTGGGCTTCCTAAAGGCACTCTTTTTCAGTCAGATCAGTGCAAGGGGTGTACTTTGGGAAAATTTGTGAAAGCAACCTTTCACAAGAAGGATAGTCACGCCACAACGATCCTTGAGAGAATTCACACAGACGTGTGTGGACCTTTCTCAGTAGCTTTGACAGAAAAGCACAGGTACTATGTGATCTTTGTTGATGATTTCTCTCGGAAGTGCTGGATCTTCTTCATGCAGAAGAAGAGCGAGACATACTCAAAGTTCTATGAGTTCAAAGCACTAGTCGAGAAGGAATTGGGGAAGAAGGTGAAGGCTCTTAGGAGCGAAAATGGTGGTGAATTCATCTCTGGTGAGTTCAAGGACTTCTGCAGTGCAGAAGGGATTCGAAGAGAGCTCATAGATACCCATAACCCACAGTAGAACGGGGTTGCTGAGCGGAAGAACAGAACAATCGTGGGTGTTGCACGGGTGATGTTGCATGATCAGGGCCTACCCCTTCACTTGTGGGCAAAAGCATGCAATACTGCAGTATATGTGCAGAACCATTTTCCTCATAGGATACTTGGCATGAGTACACCCGAGGAGGCTTATTCTGGTAAGAGGCCTGATATTTCTCATTTGAGTATTTTTGGTTCTAACATTTACATGCATGTGACAAAGGATGCCAAGAAGAAGCTGGAGCCGACCGCAGAGGTTGGGATATTTGTGGGGTACACTAATACGCCCCACAACTATCATGTGTATTTTCCAGACAGTCACAAGATTGTTGTGCGACGGGATATCAAATTTCAGGAGGAGAAAGCCATGAAGTGTTCGCTTGAGAGGGAGCCACACTTGCATGTAGATGAGGAGCTATTAGTTCCTAAGGATGAGCTTCAAGACGTGGATCAGCCACAGGATGAAGTTCATGGAGTGGAAGGGACCACTCATGTAGCGCCAACCATCAGAGGGCGAAAGCGCATTATAGAAGCTGAGCGACTGGCTCAAGATGCAGAGAAGGTTGTAGGACCACCTACAGCTCAACGCAGACATAGACAATCACCTGATCGGTACATTGGATACACGGCTCTTGTGAGCAAATGTGTCATGACTAAGCCATCCTCTTTCGAGGAAGCTGTGGAGGATCCCGCATGGGTAGAAGCCATGGTGGAAGAGTATGATTCAATTGTCAGAAATAGTGCATGGGAGATTGCCCCAAGACCGGAGGGGAAATCAGTGGTGGGTTCAAGATGGATTTACAAAGTGAAGCAGGTAGCTGACGGGAGTGTGGAGAAGTACAAGGCAAGATTTGTTGCCCGAGGCTTCTCACAGATAGAGGGGATCGATTATGAGGAGACCTTTGCACCTTTCGCAAGGTATTCTTCCATATGGACAATTCTTGCTCTCTCAGAGCAGATGGGGTGACACATTCATCAGATGGACGTGAAGACTGCGTTCCTCAATGGATTCATTGAGGAGGAGGTGTACATAGAGCAGCCCGAAGGTTTCGAGATCTTCAGCAGCGAGTCGCATGTGTGCAGGCTCAAGAGAGCGATGTATGGGTTGAAATAAGCACCACGTGCTTGGTACACACAGATAGACAGTTATTTCACTGGACTTGGATTCTCCAAGAGTGAGGCGGATCCTAACCTATACCAGATTGTGGTGGAGGGTAAGTTTCTTATCATTTTACTTTATGTAGAGGATTTGATTTTGATGGGAGATGAGCTGTTGATAATTTCATGCAAGGATGATCTTGCTAGAGAGTTTGAGATGAAGGACTTGGGCCTCCTTCATTATTTCATGGGATTGGAAATTTGGCAGCACAATGATGGACTATTTGTTTCTCAGGGTAAGTATGCCCAGGAGATACTGGAGAAGTTCAACATGGATGGCTGCAAGCCTATTGATACTCCTCTTCCTAGAAGTTGGAGGAAGGAGGATGCTACTTCAGCAGAGGTAGTGGATGCCACTGTTTATCGACAGTTGGTGGGGTCACTTATGTATCTGGTCAATACATGACCCGATATATGCTATGCTGCTAACCAGCTTTCACAACTATGGTTTAGCCAACCAAGCTCTTTTCGAAGGCAGGTAAGCAAGTATTGCGTTATCTCAGAGGCACATCGGCATATGGATTGTGGTACAGACAGGAGGATGAGGTGAAGCTATGTGGCTTCACGGATGCAGATTGAGTAGGGAGCCCAACAGACAGAAAGAGCAGATCTAGAGGGATCTTCAGTATCGGGTTGATAGCAGTTTCTTGGTACAACAGGAAGTAGAGATCTGTGGCACTCAGTTCAGCAGAGGCTGAGTATATGGCAGCAAGTTTGGCTTCATGCGAGGCTATATGGATGAGGAAGATTCTGGTCGAGTTGTTCGGGTCACACTTGGAGCCTACAGTGATTTATTGTGATAACCAGAGTTGCATTAAACTCTCGGCTAACCTAATATTTCATGATAGATCCAAGCACATCGACATCAAGTACCATCATATCAGAGATTGTGTGCAGCAAAGAATCATGTTACTTTCATACATTCCAACGGAGGATCAAGATGCTGATATCTTGATGAAGGCGCTCACTAGGAGCAAATTCGAATACCACCAAGGCAGGATAGGGGTTGCAGATAATCCATATCCTGTTGAGAGGGAGTGTTGAAAATGCAACAAGATGATGGAGCTTAGTGAAAAGAAGTCGCCTTCACTAAGTGGGTTCGCAGGCTATTTTTTGGTGCAAAGTCTATTTTTTTACTATGTCTATTTTTAGACATATGGATCATGGTCTATGAGTTGCAGGATGCTATTTATGGATGATTGGTCATGTTGGTAAAAAATAGATGGACTTCTATTTTTAGACATATGGGCGGAGTCTATTTTTAGACTGCCAGGCTAAAATTAGAAACAGTGGAATATTATTAGCTCTTAATAATACTTGGACTATAAACATTATCTTATCCTCTTGGAGCACTTTAATTCGAGCTACGGATGTGGCACATGAAACTGTCAGAAGGAAATACACTTTTCCTATGGGTTAGTTGAGCTATTGCATGGTGGACTTCAGTTAGAACTCAAGTGATTGAGTTTGGTGAAGTTGATTGAGGAGTTGATGGAGTTGTGTTCAGTTGAACTAGTTGTATTTAGTCTAACTGCAGAATACACTAGTGATGAGTGATGTGAATTAATTATTAATTAATTCACTATTTATTAACTCATAAAGCAACTAAAGAATACATCAGTTAACTCAATGCATGGACAATTCAGTGGAGACAGGTGTTAGAGGTGAGTGAAAGGGCAAGATAGCTGTCAGTTGTGACTATAGTTGTGCATGAGATTTGCACAATCAATGGATTGAGTATTGCCAATGAGGATTGCATGGTTCAGCCAAGGGAAATACGAGTTTGGATCAGCCATTCTCATCTATTCTCATGCAGGATTGCGCAGTGGAGGCAGGCAAGCAGCAGAGGAGATTTGAACCTGTGATTGATTTAGATCTGAGCTAGTTTGTGTGTAGCAGGTGGAGATAGTACTGAGTACTTGTGAGGAGTATTGTACTATGTATTGTTACATGTTCTCAATCAATATAATATACAGATAGTTGGGGGTTTTCAGCTATATGCTTTCCCCGGTTACATACTATGTTAATGTGCGCATGCGATTGATGTTTCATTGTTTTTAATTCCACAAAAATTGATGATCAACGTAGAGGAGGTTATGTATTATGCATGCATTCCACAATAGTGTATAATTAGGATAATCTCTGTGAATAAGTGTTATATTATTCAAAATTTCTACACGAAGCGATGCAATTGGGAGTGGAGTCCCATTAATATTCTATAGTTGCACTTCAAAGCTAAACTCCTAATGAAAACCAAATCCAGGTATTTGGCGATGTATTTATCATATGCTTTTCATTTCAATGGCTTGTTAACATTCTTGCTATAGGGGTGCAGAGGAGGGTATAGAAAATATAATTGGATCCTGCTATAGGGGTGCAAGGTGGGTTATAGAAAATATAATTGGATCCTGATGTGGTTTTCCTATTTCATAACCATAGAAGGAAAAAACTATAAAGACACTTCTATCTTGTTGGTGTATAGAAATTTCATCAGATACATGAATTGTCAGCACTGTGTGCATATATTTGCAGGGCAATGATAAAGGCACTCAGTACAGATCTGGCATATATTACTATTCAGCTGAGCAGGAAAGAGCTGCATGGGAATCAATGGAAAGGCACCAAAGGTCACTGCATAAAGAGATCGTGACAGAGATCCTGCCAGTGAAGAAGTTTTACAGAGCAGAGGAGTATCATCAACAATACCTGGAAAAGAGATCGGCTGGTGCCAAACAATTTGGGGCCAAAGGATGCAATGATCCAATTCGATGTTATGGTTGAATAGTGACTCGATCAAAATTAACTGGACTTCTTTCAAAATTAGAGTATTTGTAGCTTTTTGTTTAGTTCAGCTAGATATTACAACAGAGTGCTGTATAGGGGAATAGGGGAGTATTATCGTGGTGAAAATTTTGCATCATGCCTCAACCATCCATCTTGGATAGTGTCATCTGATTTCAAGCTCTTAAAGATGATTTTGATTTCAAGCTGGTAAAGCTCAGGGCTCAAGTATAACTCTATACTTATCCTTATTTGTAATTCGACTGTCAAAATAAGTTTAGCTTATCTAGTTAGCTATGTTGTTAAATGTCATTTGGATTTTAGTTGAAAGAAACATAGGAATAGATGAATTGTTTCTGTTCTCTGTGTATTTATTGATATAATCCGATTCTCTTCAAAAGAAACTTTATGAACAATGATATTTAATAGTTCATAACTTTAGGACTACTATCTTCTTTAAGAAAATATGGTTTCTAAGAAAGAGTACAATGTACTTATATTCTTCTCTTGTACAGAAGGAATTCCTATTAGACATTGGAAGACTATTTGTGGGATATGGAGTTAGACTTACTTGCTTTACTGTATGTTCTTGAACTTGATTAAATGTGCCATTAGAAGACTGTTTGTGGGATATGGAGTTGGACTGTTTTCATTGTTTGGATGCAAGAATTGACAGTCTTTTCTCTATCCTGGTGATCTTAATTAGCGCACATTAAATGGAGTTTAATTGCTGAATGCCTTCTGATATGTCCGTTGGATTGCAAATACCTACTCGAACTAGCTCAGCACCTCCCAACCTTGATGAGCAGAATGGCCACCAGGTCTTTCTTTTTAAAACTGCTTGTTTGCTAAACTATTGACTATTTCTGTTTTATGTGATTATAATCTCTATTGTATAAACTGGTGATGTTGGTTTCTTTTGCAATAACTATCAGTTTATTTCCTGATTATATCCGGTAATTAAGTGATTGGCTAATAAGTAATAACTTGTACTATATAGCTTAGTTATACAGTAGGAATTCCCATGAATTTTGAAGGTTAAATGACGCATGGATACATAGACAATAAAGTAGGAATTCCCATGAATTCATACATGTAATTTGCCCTATTCTATTTCTTAGAGCCAAGACAACAAAATACATCAAATTCACTAGCATTAGATATTCGAAAGCAAAGCAAAATGCAACGCAATTAGAGATGCAATTGCAAGAAGTTGACACAGTCCTCTCCCTATATTTAGAGTTCTTTGTCCCTCCCAAAGAGTGCATTGAAGCTATATCCTTAATAAAAAGGATCTAAAGTCATTCATTATAGTAGCTATATTATCTTCGCATTTAAGAATGCATCTTCTTTGGTTATGACATTGGAGAAGGATACTTCTTTCGGCATTGAACCGAATAACTGAGGGTATTCAGCTTTCAAGAAATGGCATGGAACCGATGCTACTATTTCCACATTAGCATAAATGAAATGAAAAAAAATTTAATCAATACCCTAACAACACCATTGACCTATGGATGAGATCATTGTTACCAGAGCATAACTGATCTTTTGTGGTTGGAGGTAGGTCCCTGTCTCAACACGATTGATTCTAAGGAGGTGAAACAATGTTGAAGATCAAGAGAATGAGTACTCAAGAACACATGCTATCAATCAAAGGTGTCCTCCTCCCTCTTCCCGTTCACTCATTCAATAGGAGGTGTTCTCCTGGTCCTACCTATATATAAACCTCCTATTTTCTAATAGTAGAGAGCATTTGTCATCATTAACTTAGTGGTTCTTTTCATCATCTTAAATAAAGTCTAAGTGCTTTCTCAATCAAGAGGAGAGATCTCTGTATCAAGAGGAGAGATATCAATCCATTATGATTGCATGAAATGGACACAGAGTGATCTCATAATGCACCATTAGAGATGCAATTGCAAACCGTTGACATTAGGAATTATTAAGAAGAATTCTGGCATGGCATTAAGTCATCGGTAGCATTTCCAAAAGCAAAAGATAAACTAGCATATCTTATATCTAGACCTTAATGCTGGCATTGCAACCAACATCCCCAATACTACCAAAACAGTAATATCAAAGTGCATCTTACACAAAGAACAACCAGCGAGCTGCATCTAACAAAAGGTGATTGCATGTAGTACATCTTTAACTCACAGTCCATTGTTCCCAAGCTTGAAACTTCCGGGGCTTCTAGCACTGAGCTTTCACGGCCTATTGTCCATGATGGTGCTGCAGTTCCAGTTTCTCTGACAAGGGGTCATGGCATAACACAAACTCGCCTTACATCAACTTCAGAAAAGGATATGTCTGTTACTTCATCCTCTACTCAGACTCAAGATACTCATTTGCTAAGCAATGCAACTGACATGCCCCAAAGTAAACCACTGGATTCATTCACTCCAGCTGATAGTGTTTCTTCGAAAGTTCATAATGTTGAACCTTTGGGTTCATCTTCATCATCTGTAGCAAATGAGGTATCAGTCCAGAGAAAAGGATATGTCTGTTACTTCATCCTCTACTCAGACTCAAGATACTCATTTGCTAAGCAATGCAATGTGTAAATTAGAAAGCTTCATGAAGAAGAGGTACAAGTTTGCTTTCTACTATTGCTAGATTTGTTCAGCCAATATTTATTAGTTTACCTAGATCCTGATGTTAGCTTCCATATGAAACTTGGAAACATATTCGCTAAAACATTCACCTGTAGTTAATTTCAATTTTACATGGATCTGTTGAAAACATGTAGGTTAGTTTTCAAGTATCTATCTCAAAGACAAGCTTGCTCTCTCACTGGGCATTAAACTACTCACTCCAAGTCCATAACTACCCCACTCAATGCAGGGACTTGCTGCCTCCTAGCTTCCCTTCTTGAGTTTAGTTGTGACTAAATCCTTGAATGTGCATGTCAAGTTTGTATAATGAAGAAGAGTCTTGTACGGAAGACATTTGATATGATTCAGGTCATTGTGCAAAGTTAGAATAAAGATGTAAGTCCACAACCTGTAAATTTAGAGGAAAGTTATTAACCGTGTCATGGTTCAAGAAATATTTTTATGCTATCCTACTTTCCACCTTAAATTCAATGTGAGGTGCTCATTAAACACTATCTATTTGAATGGAGTTATGTTTCATAGATTAGTAGAATCCAGTTAATATCTGTGCCATAATTTGAGTTGTTTATAGACTCCTTACATCTTTATGTTCCTGAACTTTCTTCTCAGAAATGGAAATCATGTTTTGTGACAGTAATGTTGATTGATTTTTGTCAGCTTAATGAAATTGAAGTATTATTGCATTGTCTTCTATCATACTATTTTATGTTGATTAAGTGAATGCATTTTGAAGCTTCTGTAAAAGGAATTTACATTATTTTGGATTATTAATGTAGGATTACAAGAAATTCTGGGAGAACTTTGGAAAGTATATCAAATTGGGTTGTATCGAAGACTCAAATAATCATAAACAAATTTCTCCTCTTTTACGGTTCTTCTCATCCATGCATGATGAGGAGATGATTAGCTTGGATGGTTATATTGAAAACTTGACTGAAAATTTGGATTATTAATGTAGGATTACAAGATATTCTGGGAGAACTTTGGAAAGTATATCAAATTGGGATGTATCGAAGACTCAAATAATCATAAACATATTGCTCCTCTTTTACGGTTCTTCTCATCCATGCATGATGAGGAGATGATTAGCTTGGATTATTATATTGAAAACATGACTGAAAAACAAAATGGTATTTTTTATATTGCTTCAGATAGCATTAAAAGTGCCAGGAGTGCACCATTTTTGGAAAAAAATTTGCAGAAGGATATTGAGGTATGATTTTACTTTTCCACATAAATGACTTATATATTTCATGTACCTTGATAGTACATACAAAGTGACAAATGTATTGTACTGTGTTGCTTTACAGGTCCTCTATCTCGTAGACCCAATTGATGAGGTCGCTATTCAAAATCTTCAGACATACAAAGACAAAAAATTTGTTGATATTAGTAAAGAAGACCTGGACCTAGGTAAGTAATTTGTATGTCGTATTGATATACATGATGATGAAACACAATAACTATAGTCTGGGAAGTTCTATATAGTCTGTCTCATTCTGAAGAAGCATGCCAATGAATGTGGTAGAAAATTATCCATAAATAAGAGCAACTCTCTGACCATCAGTTGCAGAAGAAACATGACCCTAAATGAAGCAAAATTTGTCAATTTCATTTCTGACATCAGAGAAAACTATGTTTTGTACATCTTGAGTGGGCCTAATAGTTGATAACATGTGCTTCCTTGTAAGAGGTCACAGGTTCAAAGTCAAACCACAGGGGGTTAGAGTATGTACACCTCAGTAGACTTTAGCAGTCAAATCACTGCACGGAGGTGGGTCACTTGTCCCACAAACAAGGGGGTCTCATACACCTTAAAATTAGATTATTATTATAATTTTCATCCTCTGCTTTCAAGGGATCATTATTTTTGCTTGCAAGTAGATCTATTATTTTCAGAGGAGAATAGACATGCATGTCCAGATTGGATGTTTTGAGTACAAAATTGCTGTCTTTTTTATATTTTCAAAGAGAACAGGCATGCATGTCTGGATTGGATATTTTTAGAACAAAATTGTTGTCTTTTTTATTTTAAATCTTTTTTTTGTTCTTGTCCACATTTATTCATATGGTCTAAGTCCTATGTTTTGTCTGATTGAGTACGTGTTATGAAAAATATTGAACTTCAAAAGAAGTGAGCTTGGTTTTATCTTTTCTTCTGTGTGCTTGCATGCCCACATCACATGCTCACAGGTATCTTCATGTCCTCTTTGGGCACCAATGGCTCACTATTTCTTGCAGCAGAATTTATTCTTATCGGCAGACAAAGGTTGTGTAAGAGTCCTTGGTGTCCAGTGCAGCATTCTTCATTTTTGGTACCTTGTAACATGTCCTCCGCAACAGACCTGCAATGGTTGGTTAGTACATAACCAAGGCATACACATACATGCAGAACCTCTATCATATGAACAGACATCATTTACACAACCTATCCCTAGTTGTTCTGACCAATGAAGAGGCTTGCTTTCACACAAATACAAACACAGTTTCACTCAGAAATATTTCTTTCTTTTCTCTAATACACATATCATATCCTCATGCACACATATTGATCACTGATATTCCCCCTCTTGGCCTCTCAATGCACATTCAAGCATCTGGCTCTCAGTAGGAACATTCATAGGTATTATAGGGAGAAATATGTTGATGTTATTGATATGCATATAATTACTAATACTATCGATTTTTTGTGTGTCTGAGCACTCTCTTCCTCCATGGAGTATACTGTTTAACACCTCTATTATACTTCATGCACTCAATCCCTCTTCAGAGGCATCACAACCTTTATTATTATCCTTGTACAACTATTTCTAAAATTTTTGGAGACTGTGCCAGGCCAATGACAATGGCAGGCAGTGGTCTTTGCCTTTGCAGCCTCTTTTGTCTTTTAACCTCTTTTTTTTGTGTTGCCGCAAAATCTATCAGGCCTTGGAGAGGGGTACCCTACAAGGAAGGCACTAGACTAAGTGACAACAATGGTGTGGCGGCCCATTGTCACCACAACCAAAACTCCCTGCTCATTATGGATTTTCACCAATGGGAGGAGTCCCTATATATAATAAGTCACCTAATAGGTGTTCTAAGCCTGGAGGTGTAAGGTGACAAAGAGGCCTCCAAGGGAAAGGCACAATTTAGGCATAAGGCATCAAGAGGAAGAAGTTCGCTTTCCTTGAAAAGGCCAAATTAGGGCAACATAAGACCTAGGGTTTGATTTTTTTAGGTTGAGAGTTGGGATGAATAAAGGTCATGATGCCAAGAAAGGGATTCCTACAACATATTCCAACAAGGTTAAGACACACGAAACCCTCAAAGGCCCCCAAGTTGAAGATATAACTAAACTAGGGTTTACCCTAGGGAAAATATCTAGGGAAAGGGAGATTATTCATAAAAATAGAATGAATTTCCACCAAGGAGAATGATTTTATGGCAACCACTCAACCCCCGATGTTTAGACTTTCCATGACCCAAATTCCCTCTACTTGTCACTGAGAGCCCTAGTTGGTCGCTTGGCCATTCAGAGGACCAAGATAGGTAAGAGAGAGAAAGTAAACTTTATGGATGAAAATTGACTTTATCACCAAATAAGGATGGGTGATGCCTATTCCTAGTGTTGATGGAGTGTATGGATTCATTAGGTTGGCTACAACTTGCAAAGGAGTAAGGATATTTTGATGCCCTAACATCATAACCCTAAGTATTTTCTTTGTGCGAGACCAAAATTCACTTGGGAGAGCTAATGTAAGATCACCAAGGGGCTTTCCATTCACATATCATACAATGAGTAATGCATGCAATAATATGACTTAGCATCCACAAAGTTGATACTCAACAAAATTAAGGCACAATATTTAATCTAGATCACCGGTTTATTCTATATATTAGACATGAAATCAATTTTTTTCAATAAAAGAGCACTTGCAAGACAATATGCATGTACAATCCAATCATTGATCCAAGGCAACTTCTCCAAAGACAAGAATATAGCTCCAATACAAAGTATTCTCCATAGATCACATCTCTCCAATAGGAAAAGAGGCTCAAATTCTCAAGTAGAGATGTTGAATTCACAAGTGATGATGATGACAAATGAAAAAATCCTTTCCTTTATTTATATCAGGAGGACAAGTATAATTTTTAGTCTAAAAGCCCCTAAAAGACAAGTAAAATCATAATGATGCATTGGGTTACAAGTCAACCCATCTAGCTTAGATAATAAATCAAATGAGAGCCCACATGTGTGAGCAGTGAGGCCTCAAAAGGCTGATGTCATCCAATAAATGAGCTCCATGTGGCATGCGTTGAGGCTTTTGGGTGGCAAGTGTGGTGTAAAAGCCTTTAAAAATCATTATTTGAGGGTTTTCCCTCAAATATCCATCAATATCACTTTGCGGTTCCCAGAATTATCATTTGAGGGTTGGCATTTTGATATTCTTTTTATTTTATTTTGTGGCCATGATATGCTCTTTCTTTTTCTTTTAGCTGCATCAACCTCTTAGGGCAAAGTTTCGGGCCCAACCTAGGTATGTAGATGTATGGGTGTCAAATCCCAGAAAACTAAGGGTCAATGGAACTTGAAGAATGGAGGTGGAACATGGGCTTGTAATGTAAGATGAAAAGTGGAAAGTATGGAATAGGGATAAATGGAACAATGCTATCTCAATCAACCCCTCCTATACCCATTGGGCCATTAGGGGAGTCCCCATTGGACTAAGATCGAAGATTAACCCCACCCACCACCATTTATGGTGTGTTGGAAATAATACTGAGAGGGGGGGGTGAATCAGTATTAGCAAATCAATAAAACGTTTTTCATTTCCATATGTAGATACATATACGCCACTTCAGTTAATGGAACCCGCGTGTATATGCAACTGTGTCTAATGCAACTAGCGTATATCCAGAATACTTATGATTCAGTTAATCCATTAAATGTTGATATTTAGTTAGTGCATCATAACTTCATTAACCATATGAATAGTAAGTAGGTGCAGTAAAATAGAATAGATCATCACACACAAGAAGCACACATGAACACCATGATATAAGGTGGAAACCCAATGTGGGTGAAATCCACCTGTTGTAAGTCGTCTCTATCTTCTTTTAATAAGAAACTTCATTTTACAATATTTCTGTACTGGTGCAGTCTTATACCAGTACACAGGCTTCTACCTGCAGAAGGCTACAACCTTCTCTCATTCTCCAGCTTCTCCTAGAAGGGCACTGCTACCCCCTTAGCTTTTGTACTAGCCGATCCTTTTACTAGTACGTAGGTGCCAGCCTATTGAATGCTCCAACCTTTACTCGTTTTGCAGCTGCTACTGGAAGGGAGCTACCACCCCCTTAGCTCTTGTACTAGCTGATGTACTAGTACATAGGTGCCGACCTACAGAAGGCTACAACCTTCTCTTTTAGGTACCATGTTACATAAATTTTTAGACTGGATACTCATGGAACACAACATCATAATATGAAGGCCACTTTTCATCCAATTTTCATACTGGACCCATCAACAACATTGAAGCACAAAATTAATCATCACTGCAATACACCTGCATCATCAATTTCTGAATCACCCATTACTGAAACACTGAAACCCTGTCAACAACACAATCACCAGAACACAGAACATACAACTGAACTCTACAATAATAACCAGATCCAACTGCAACTTTAAATATCATATATCATAATGTATACGTTACTATGACGAACCAAACCGGCGTACATACGCGCTTTCACCAAAGCCAACCCGCATACAGATCTACAATTTTTTTCCCATAACTTTGTAGTTGTTCCAAACTTGAGTTATACCCAGATCATAACATTTACAGAACATTACATACGTCGGTATACAGATCTAGAGTAAACAAGATCAAACCATATAGAGATGATTCATTCCAAGCCATTAGATCCCGATCTATCCTTAGATCTTGTTCTCCATCAACTGCTGAGATTCCTCCTTTGCTTAGATCAAGCAAAGTATCATGAACCAATAACTTGCATACTGGTTCTCATACTTCATCAGATATTCAAGACTTTCTCAATGCATTTGCCTAATGATCTTCTTCTCCTTTTATAGTCTTACGCCTTATTCAATACCATGGTCCAAAACCATTGAGAACCAATACTAGTGACCCAATACCTAGGTTCAACATTTCAGACGCAATACCAAGGACCAAAACCATAGGTCTATATACCACGGACCCAAAAATAAGCTTTCCCACATGTACGCGCTTTTCTGTGCATGATAGTGCATGCATACGCATACGCGACTTTTGATCAGCAATCCTGCGTGTATACGTGCCTTTGTATATATTGAACCTGTGTGTATACCCTACTTGGTATATAGCGAACCTGCGTATATACGCGACTTTCTTCAATCTTTGTAGTCTGATCATAAACTCTTTGCTACTGACCTGCTGCACTATGATCTGTCATCTGTGAGAGTTGCCATCAAGGACAACACTTGTATCATAATGCCAACAATCTCCCCCTTTGGACTTGATGGCAAAGCTAACTTGTCGTACTGAGAACTGTCATATGATTCCTTTGAGCTGTCCTACATCCCATGTATTCTGTCACTTCTGATATCTCTTCTGTAGATTCATCTAGTTATATATAAGTGAGTTGTTCTTCTGCGAGTGGGTTGCCATCAAGTACAACACATGCATCATAATCAAGTACAACACATGCATCATAATGCCAACAATCTCCCCCTTTGGACTTGATGGCAACAACACCAAATCACTCTCCCCCTTTGACATCAAGGGCAAGGGGCAGACAAAGATATTCTCTTTCCTTGATAAACATTCCATTGTCCATACTCCCCCTAAGTACCTGCTAAAATCTCTGAATGAGCTCCCCCTTTTTATATGCCAAGGTGTACCAATCTGTCCATGCTCCCTCTGAGTACATGCTGAAGTCTCTGCTCTGCTGAAGTGTGTTGTTCATGCTCCCCCTAACTGTAAGCAAGGTCTTGCAAAAATATGTTCTACAAGAAGAACTTGACTCTATCATAAATGACCTTCCTATCACCAAAGACTCATACATACATCCATCTCCCATCAAAGTGGGGATATACCAAAAGTTTACACATGATAATACAAGAGTATAACATCATTCATCCGAGGCATAGTGGGGAAACCAACGTTGGCCGTTACATGACCTTGATAATAAAAGAAATACATGACATAGAGACCAAATATCAAGAGTATGATAGTCATCAGCAACTATCATCAACAACATTTGTTAATCATTAGCAATCATGTTCTCCCTCTACACCTGTTCCATCTGTGCCAGATGATCTCTGTTAGACCCATATCAGACTCTTCTCATCCTGAGTCTGGCCCACTGATTTCCTCCAACATATACGCGACTGTATCCATAGAAACAGGCGTATATATGCGGATGTTCCTCATAAAACTCGCGTACAACCACTTCCAGATCAGTAACCTGTAAATGTCCTATAACAAGGTATGTCTGCATCAACTCATCCTTTTGAACATCATCATAAAATCATTCACATTATATCATATGTGAAAAACACCATAGTCATCTTATCATCTGCATGATCTCATATACCATCCATGTAACATTACACGGGAATATTCCTTATCATCAGTCAACATATGTGAGTATCAACCTATCATCATATAGGTAAGAACTCATCATCATCATATCTCCAACAATGCAACTCCATTTATCAAGACTTCTTGATATCATCAACAACCACAATCCTCATCCATGTGAGCGCTAAGAACTATAGGAATCCTGCATCATACTGTATTATATGATCCTTGTGACTCATCATCAAGTAACGAAGATATGTATTCAAGCTTTTTACTTCCCCTTATCCTTACGAAGATCACCATGTAAGAATCATATACGCACCATCAAAGAATCAATCCACAAATATGATATGAACATCAACTATGTAACCCCAAGAATCATATGAGATTTTGTCATGGACAAGTCATAACCATATCATAGCAAGATGTATCATTTAGCCATATAATCATTATCATCAAGGACTACTAACCATAATGCCAACAATGCATTATTAAAGGCATATGCTCCCCCTGAACCTGTGCCATCTTGATTATTGACAGATCTGATCATGCATATATTAGCAAGAAGTATGAAGGCATCATCATCATTAATTTAGGATTAAAACACTTCAAAACATCTTACAAGTATCAAGACATTTCCACACATCATCAGCAAATTGTAACCATTATCAAACAGAGCAAGTAATGGACTGAATCGTATCAGACCCTTTTTTTGAACCTGTCCCTACTGCTTTTCCTCAGACTAACATATACGCGACTGTGCAGTAACTAACTCGCGTATATACATGACTTCCCTTTATGAAACTTGCGTATGAGATTTAGGACACTGAAGTTTTACACTTTCAGCTCCCTTTGAGTCTGCTATGTCTGTATATTGTGCTGTGCCATACCTTTTTGTATGTACTTCCTTCTTCTTCCATATCTTCAAGTGTGATGATGTTTTCTCCTTTTGGTATGGTGCCCGTACTTTGTTCCTGCATTTCTTAGCTATATGTCCAAGCTTGTTACATGCATAACATCTCACATGTTTCATATTCCTTCTGTAGCAATCAACAGCTCTGTCACCAAACATATTGCAAGAAAATCAATATCCCTTAAAGTACCTGGAACGTGATGGTCTTTCTGTGTGATGGTCCTGAACCATTCTTCTTCTGCATCTGGCTACAACATGTCCAAGATTATGACATACATAACATTGAACATTATTCATCGGAGAAGTAAAAGATTTTCTTTGAACAATTTCTTTCCTTGGCTATTGATGGGGTAGTCCTCTCATCTCCTTGTTGATTATTTCAGATTTTGCATTAGAGTTCCTTGTCTTACTTTGTGAACTAGATTCACCTTCAACAGATTCATGAAAACCAAGACCAGTTTTGAGAGCAGGAGACCTTTGACTACTAAGAATATCATCCAAAATATTAGTACTATCTTGAAATTGTAAGATCTTATCCTTTTCTTCTAATTTATCCTTTAGAATATTTACCTCAACCTAAAGATGCTCTTCCTTTTCATGATACTGCTTCTTCATGTTTTCTTCAGCTTTTCTTCCTTCATCCAACTGATGTCTTAGTTCAAGAACTTTGTTTTCTTGTTTTTCAAGAGCTTGGAGTAGTTCTTTATTCTGCTTATTTGATTCTTCAAGATCTTCTTTCAGCAAGAGGATCGTAGCTTCAAGACTTTCATAGTAACTGGATCTATCTCTGAGTTTCTTGATTGTTGTGCTCCTTTCATTGACTTCATTTCTTAATGATGTCACTTCATCCTGCAACTTTTGACATTGATCTTCCTTGTCCTTGAATAACTTCCTTACCTTGTTTCCTTCCTCTATATGAGCTTTTAATTTGGTAGCTTCTTCTTTGAAGGCACATTCTCTTTTGTTCAATAGATCTTGTTGATCTTTAATTCTATCTGTAAGCCTTTTAAATTCTACCTCTATTTGATATCTTTCTTGCTCACCCATAAGAGAAAATTCAGTTGTTTCGCTATCACTTTCATCATCTTCAAATGGATGGATAAATGTATCACAAGAGGATAACAAATTCATACCTGATAGTTCCTTTGCTTGTTCATCTTCATTCTGAAGTGAATCTGAGTTTGAAGTGCTTCTTCCACATATTCCCTAATCGATTCTCCCACTATCATAGCTCTTTTGAGATGACTTCTTCTTCTTAGGTGCTTTCTTCTTAAGCTTCTTTCCCATTGATTCTATGGATCTCCTTCAAGCGATCAAGCTTCTACCAAAGGACCTGCTCTGATACCAATTGTTGGAAATAATACTGAGAGGGGGGGGGGTGAATCAGTATTAGAAAATCAATAAAAGTTTTTCATTTCCATACTTAGATACATATACGCCACTTCAGTTAATGGAACCCGCGTGTATACGCAACTGTGTCTAATGCAACTAGCGTATATCCAGAATACTTATGATTCAGTTAATCCATTAAATGTTGATCTTTAGTTAGTGCATCAGAACTTCATTAACCATATGAACAGTAAGTAGGTGCAGTAAAATAGAGCAGATCATCACACACAAGAAGCACACATGAACACCACGATATAAGGTGGAAACCCAATGTGGGTGAAAACCACCTATTGCAAGTCGTCTCTATCTTCTTTTAATAAGAAACTTCATTTTACAATATTTTTGTACTGGTGCAGTCTTATAATAGTACACAGGCTTCTACCTGCATAAGGCTACAACCTTCTCTCGTTCTCCAGCTTCTCCTGGAAGGGAGCTGCTACCCCCTTAGCTTTTGTACTAGCCGATCCTTTTACTAGTACGTAGGTGCTGGCCTGTTGAATGCTCCAACCTTTACTCGTTTTGCAGCTGCTACTGGAAGGGAGCTACCACCCCCTTAGCTCTTTTACTAGCTGATGTACTAGTATGTAGGTGCCGACCTACAGAAGGCTACAACCTTCTCTTTCAGGTACCACGTTTCATAAATTTTCAGACTGGATACTCATGGAACACAACATCATAATCTGAAGGCCACTTTTCATCCAATTTTCATACTGGACCCATCAACAACATTGAAGCACAAAATTAATCATCGCTGCAATACACCTGCATCATCAATCTTTGAATCACCCATTACTGAAACACTAAAACCCTGTCAACAACACAGTCACCAGAACATAGAACATACAACTGAACTCTACAATAATAACCAGATCCAACTGCAACTTTAAATATCATATATCATAATGTATACGCTACTATGACGAACCAAACCGGCGTACATATGCGCTTTCACCAAAGCCAACCCGCGTACAGATCTACAAATATTTTCTCATAACTTTGTAGCTGTTCCAAACTTGAGTTATACCCAGATCATAACATTTACAGAACATTACATGCGTCAGTATACAGATCTATAGTAAACAAGATCAAATCGTAAGAGATGATTCATTCCAAGCCATTAGGTCCTGATCTATCCTTAGATCTTGTTCTCCATCAACCGTTGAGATTCCTCCTTAGCTTAGATCAATCAAAGTATCATGAACACATAACCTGCATACTGGATCCCATACTTCATCAGATATTCAAGACTTTCTCAATGCATTTTCCTAATAATCTTCTTCTCCTTTTATAGTCTTAGGCCTTATTCAATACCATGGTCCAAAACCATTGAGTACCAATACTTGGGTTCAACATTTCGTATGCAATACCAAGGACCAAAACCATAGGTCTAAATACCACAGACCCAAAAATAAGCTTTCCCACATGTATGCGCTTTTCCATGCATGAAAGTGCGTGCATACGAATATGCGACTTTGTATATAATGAACCTGCGTGTATAACTTGCATGTGTACCCTACTTGGTATATAGAGAACATGCGTATATACGCGACTTTCTTCAATATTTGTAGTCTGATCATCAACTCTTTTCCACTGACTTGTTGCACTATGATCTGTCATCTGTGAAAGTTTCCATCAAGGAAAACACTTGTATCATAATGCCAACAATCTCCCCCTTTGGACTTGATGGCAAAGCTAACTTGTCGTACTGAGAACTGTCATCTGATTCCTTTGAGCTGTCCTGCATCCCATGTATTCTGTCACGTCTGATATCTCTTCTGTAGATTCATCTAGTTATATATAAGTGAGTTGTTCTTCTACGAGTGGGTTGCCATCAAGTACAACACATGCATCATAATGCCAAAAAGGTGAGGGAACAAGATCACAATCAAATCCCCTCTTTCTTCCAAGTCATCCCATAATACATATAAAATGCCCAAATACAAACAAGAATAAGTGCCAAATCGCAAAATGAATAAATTAGCCTTTGATTGGAAGTCAACCTTCGTTCATGTGCTTTTGTTGGATGGGTGAGAATGTATATGACTAATGCAGGTTGTGGGGATACAATGGCAGATTGTTAGCTAGTGGTCACTGTTAGTCTCTGCATGGTTGGTCAGATGGATGTGAAGATTGGGAGAACCTTTTTCTCCTATAGGGGCACCCACTTTGGTGGGTAATGTTAGTTTTTGTACCATTGGATGGTGTTCTAGTCTTTGCAGTTGTTAGAGAGGCTAAGAAACACTAGGACTCCATAACCCATAATTTTTTTTAGGAAAATCCACCTAGAAGTGCCTTAATTAAGTTAATTAATCAGTAATTAAAATTTTCCAAAGTCTTAGGGAAAATGATTAATTAACGGTAATTAATGAGGAAGGTGAGATTTCTCTAGAAACTCACATTAATCGATTAGGAAATAATCTTAGTCGTTGATTAAGTTTTAATCTTGGCCGTTGGAGTCCCAACTAGAGATTATAGGAAGAATTCGATGGGTAAATGGAGGAATACACTTGAGATTGATTTCCTTGGGCAGTTTTACTTTGTAGAGAGCAACAATTGTTTGTTGGAAGAGTTCGAGCCAAAGAAGGGAAGGAGGGACAGAGAGAGGTAAAGACAGTGAGTTCGGAGGAAACTTTCTAGATCCTGAGAGTAGCTTGCAGAGAGGTAGAGATAGCCACAAAGAGGATGACGCAGGTGTTGCGCATATGTCTCTAGAGGGAAATTCAATTTAGCTAGAGGAAGGGTCATTGCAAGTGCTAGTGGCTGAAAGAAATTCCAAAGGGCCAAGCCATAGGCTTCCAGACCAATGACAGTCAGTCACAAACTAATCGGAGGCAGTTCCAAGCCAGTGAGTTTCAGGCATGCGCAAAGTTGGTGCAGGGCTTGTACAAAGGCATTGGAGAGCTAGTTCGATTGGCTTGATTGAGCCAGGATTGCTTGTGGGGATGAGGAAAATTTCCTCACAATATTTTTACCAACATTTTTCTTTGTAGGATTAGCGAATTTCAACATCGAGTTGTACTCGGAATTTCTCACTGTTGCTTAATAATAAAAACCTTTCATTGCTGCACCGATTTTCCCAAGTTGGGTTTTTCTGGGGATTTTTGTCCAAAAATAACGATGTTATAATTATGTATGCTAGTATTTTCTCAGTTTCCTGTTTATCTTCCACAATGTTTAATTTTGTGAAGATTGTAGTGTGATTAATTCGTTGTTACCATAGCAATAAACTACTAAAGTGATTAATAGTTAAAATAACTAATTTCGGTTGCTGTAATAGAATTTCAGTTGTGAAATTTTCGCAGGTAATAGTTTGTAGAGTGGACTTTCTTTTATCTTTGTCTCCCTCGTCGCATCTGGTTCTGTGTAACTATTGAAATGACTCATGGAAGTTTGCCTTATTACCTCTATGACTCCTTTGTGCTCAGTTACCTAAAAAAGATGGTGGTACAGGACATAGAGAATGAATTTGGTACTGGTTGGTCGGTTAAGAAGATAAAATTGCAAATGTCGCTCAACTGTAAGAGGTTTCGTTGCAACCAAACAAGAAAAATTAAAAAAATGCCTCAAGATCAAACACTGAAACAAAGACCATTTGACATACCTTTTAAAGTATGGAAAGAACTTGTAAAATCATATGAGAAGTTGGATGCACAAAGAAAGGTCAGCGATGAAAGCATTTAGGTATTGAATTTTTCATTAAACGTTATTTAGAATGTATTAATACTTATAAGTATCTTAGACGTGTATTTGTGTGAAAATAAATTGAATTGGTTTATGTTTAAGGACAAGGCATCCAAGGCGAGGTTAACCAAGACAAAATTCACTCATTGTAGTGGCCAGAAAGGTTTAAAAGAACTTATAACAACCTTTGTAAGTATATTAAACACGTGATATTTTTTTAATAAAATTTGTACTAGAAGAAACTCATTGTTATCTAATTTCTCCCTATTTACTGATTGACAGGAACTAAAATATGGAAGACCTCCAAATCATTTGGAAAGGGAGGCACTGCAGCAAAAGGGATGGGTTGAATTTGTTGTTTGGATGGACTCTATGGTATGTAATCTTAGTTGGATTTCCAATATACTTTTGAACCGTATTTTAATTTTATTTTTTAGTACTATTAGATATTATATCTTACCTCATTTTATGGTTAGCATTATATAACAAAGACATGCATTGTGTTATGTAATTAATACTAACATGTAATATTGATTTTTTTTGCCAGAATGCTATAGGTAATGATTGCCAAGACGATGATCACGATGATGATCCAAACTATGCTCAACATATATCAGGAGATGATGAGGATGAGGATGATAATGGTGAATGAGGAGATGATGATGATAGTTGTGGTGTTGGTGATGATGTGGAAGAGACTAATGAGGATGGTCAAGATGATCATGAGGATGATCTTGGTGGTGGTAGCTAGGCATGCACATGCATTGTTTTTGATGAAGAAATTATTGTGTAGAATGACATTGTTATGTTTAGATGGGTGTTGTGAATTTACCCTATATCAATGAAACATTTTGATTTGGTAATCATACAATGAGTTTGATTTGATTAAATATGATGATGATGACATTATTATTATTATATTATTATTTGATTTATATATTGGAAAGTATCATCATTATTTTGATAGAGAATTATAATGTATGGAGATATTACCATCTTTGGATGTCTGTTGTTAATTTATCGTAGAATAATGATATTCATGAAATATTTTTATCTGTTAATCATATTTGAATTTTAGTTCTTTTGATTAAAAATAATGTTGATCTTATTAGTATTATGTTTCTATTTTATACATATGTGTTGAAAATTGTCAATGAATCATTGTATATGATGACATTGTTAGTTTTTTGTATATGATGACATTATTATTTTTTTGGATGGATGTTGTCAATTTCCCTTAAATTTATTTACAATGATTTTGAATTGTGATATCTTCTTTAATGATATTTAGAAACTATGATATATTTCACTATGCAATTGAAATTAGTAAAATGAATCTATGAAGGGGGTCATATATGTAAAGAAAAATATACTCTACATAAGAAGTCAAATGCGGATGTAACCATGGATGCAAAATTGAAAGTAAAATTGGATGTTAAACTAGGAATTAATACAAAATGCAATAGTTGACACAAGAAGGGAACAAAACATGGCATACAAAAGGATATCGAATTGGGCAAAAACAAGGACACATAAATGGACACCAAATTAGCTACAAAAAAAGATAGACAACTAGATGTAAAATAAGATGCAAATTTGAGTGCTAAAAAGAAGAAAAAAATGTTACAAATTAAGATGCCAAATGATGATGCAAATAATGGTGTAAATTTGGGATGCAAACTTGGGCGCAAAAAAGGAAAAAAAAAGATGTAAGAAAAGACATAAAACAAGATGCAAAATGGGGCTGAAAAAAGGTGAAACCAAGGATGCCATATTGGATGTAAAAAATGATGCATAATCAGATGCAAATTTAGGCTCAAACTTAGACACAAAATTATATACAAATGTGGACACAAAATGAGGCAGAAAAAGATGCAAATTTGGATGGTGAAAACGATGTAAAACTAGACACCAAAAAAATGCAAAATTGGATGAAAAAGTGGGCGTAAATAATGGTGCAACATTGGACACATAAGTAGACACAAAAAATGGTGCAAAAATGGGCATAAAAATAGCTCAAAATTGAATGCAAAAAGTGATGCAAAACTTGGTGCAAAAACAAATACAAAAGTAGACGTAAAAAATGGCTCTAAATTGAATGTACCATTAGACACAAAATAAGATGCAAAGGTGGACACAACACATGACTCAACATAAGATGCAAATATAAATGCAAATTTGGATGCTCAAAATGATGTAACATTGGATGCAAGAAATGGTGTTAAAAATGATGCAAAATTGGATGCAACAAATGATGCAAAATATGGTGCAAAATGGGATGGGAAAAATGGAGACAAATCAAATGTAAAAGTGGATGTAAAAAATGGTCCAAAAAAGGATGCAAAAATGGGCACAAAAATGGATGCAAAATTTGGTGCTAAATCAAATTCAACACATGGTGCAAAGATAGGCACCAAAGCTGGTGCAAAAATAGGTACAAAACTAGAAGCAAAAACTAGTGTAAGACTAGATGCAAAACCTGGCGTAAGACTATATGCAAAAACCGACACAAAATGGATGCAGAAAAAGACGTTAAATTGGATGCAAAATATGATGTAAACTTGATGCAAATGATGGCACAAAAATGGAAGCAAAGAATGACACAAAATAGGAAGAAAAAGACGATAAAAAATAGATGCAAAAAATGACACAAAACTAGAAGCAAAACTTGTCATAAAATAAGATGCAAATCTTGGTTCAAAATTTGACGCAAAAAATGATGCATAGTTTGGTGTAAAAAATGATGCAAAATCTAGCGTGAAAAAGGATGCAAAATCAGACACCAAAAAGGACACTTTAAAAATTGTACAATAGAGCCAGATTTAGTGCCAGGTTGCTTATCACAATTACAAAAAAAATGCACTAAAATCTGGCGCTAAATCTGGCGCAAATCGCTGTTTTTGTTGTAGTGGCGAGATCCCAATCTTCAAACTTGAGACCCGGCACCTGTCCCAAGTGTCCTCCTTCAAAAATGATATCATCGGGTAGTAGCGGAGTTTGCCGAGATCTCTTGCTCTCATCTAGGTCCTTGGGCACCCTTGTTTTCCCTTTCCACGGAGGAACATACGTGGGAAACCTGGTCATAGGGTCAACACCCTGGGTTTCATCCTCCATTTCTTCATCCTCCTCCTCTTCCACCAGGATTTCCTCAAGGTCTTGCTCCTCCTCATCGGTTTCCACATTAACCGCTTTCCCCTTTTCTTCCATGGTCAGTTTAGTTCTCAGCGAGTTTTGAGGGGACACGCACACTGGTACCATAGGCTGCTTATCTTTCTTGAGTCTTTGAGTGCACGGCGATTTAGGGATTTCTGCAACTATCTCGACACTTTCTGGAGCATCTCCTATCATCATGGCCTGCACGGCATCTTCAACAGTCATCTCACCGATATCCATGGCTTCCTCTGGCGTGGTCATATTGTTGTTCCACAAATCTCTCAACGGTTCAGGTAGGTGCTCAAATAATGCCTTCGAGTTCAAAAAATCGAACAGATCAGAGTTGCTGTATCTCTGGACGTGCAATAGCTCAATTCTCAAATGGCTAAGCGTTGCTTGCTGGGTAGCCCTTTGCAATTTATAATGACTTTTGACTTCGAATTCGACCGTTCCCCCTAAATCGGTCCATTAATGCTCCCTTGGCAGCAGATTTTCCCAAATCTAGCCCATAAAACCTGCCTTAAATGCCTACCACCTACTCCATTTGGTCTCAAACCAAGCATCACATCGTGAATAGTGACTATAACGGTCACTTTCCAGCCAACCTGTGCGGTAGCACAACTACCCTTGTGTTGTCACGGACCTTGTGACACTTTGCTCCTACCCACAGCCCTAACATCGTGCAGCTCTCGAGCAAAGTATTTTATAGTCTCACACCTCCTTTCAATTTCCTAGAGCACTAAGACTATGCTCCCTGTGGCTATTCAAATGGTAAGAGTTCTCCATTTAACTTTGCTACCAGTTACTTTTCCTGGGAAGAGTCCACCATTTGACATCACTGACCGCATCACGCCCCTATCTGAGGTCTCCTTAATAACATATAGTCTAATCCAAGGCATCAATCTGATCAACTCTCGGCAGTAGTCCGCGAGTTCGTCAATGTAAAAAAGCTCATTCTATTCTATCACCACGGTATTTTTATCAAGAAAGTCCTTCTTTATTCCGTCCTCCAGTTTCTTGACTTCTGCTTCTGCCATGGTGCTTTTCTTCTTCAACCAAATGCTTTCATTCATGAGTTCTTGGAGCCTAGGATCACTCTGTTGGATCTCTTCATCAGGTCCCAAGCGTTCTTCTTTGAGCTCTTCCAACTGTGTGATCCCTTCTTCCAAGGCTCCGCGATCCGTCATATCCACGGGTGTTGCAATGCGCGAACTAGGGATGATATACTCCATCAGCACTACAACATTTGCTCCATAGCTCAGCCTAGAAGGCATCTGTTCCATTAGTTTCTTGTATGTTTTCCTATAAGCCCATAAAATCGTTGGTACACGCAGGTCCCAATCATTTCGCTACGCACTACATACACTGTTCATTGCTTCGCACACTTCATTAAATGCTTCTGCGTGGATAACCTTCCGCATGATTTTTCTCTCCACACTCTGTCGTTGCAACTCAAGGAGATGTTTATGCATTTCCCCCCCCAACACATGCTTATTGATCGTATTCCCCAACGCGAAGTTCATGTGCCTCTGCGCAGGTTGTTTTCCACCTGCCTATACCCACTTGGACAAATGCACGTGTAGACCATCCCATCCATTGTATTTATTGGCCAATCACACCCTAGGCTTTCCAAACCATGTGTGCATCATCCTCCTACATGCGCGCCAGTATTCAAAGCTTCCTTTGTGTGTACCCCACCACCTCGCAGGCGTAGCGCGCAGTACCCAATTCAAGGCCTGGAAACGTTGTTTTTCTGGCACCTCCCTTTCAAATTTGTCCAAGAAGGCATCCACCTCACTTAACCCATCATAAGTAGGCAGATCTCTCACTTCTGTTGATACGCAGTGCAATGATCTTATCATCATATTGCAGTTTAGCGTGGTTACCTCATGTAACCGGTTTTGCCATCACTCTATCTCCTCATCAGAATCCGACGTATAGGAGCTTTCGTGCTCCCATGAGATCCATATGTCTGCCGTGGGATTTACCCAATCTTTCTCTCGTGCAGTTATTTTGTAGATGCATTCCAAATCATCGTCACTTTCATAGTCACGCACCGGCTCTATATAGCGCGATCCTTTCGCAGGATCCAAAGGTATAACTACGTGCAAAGACTTCTTCTCAAAAATAATCTTGCGCTTCTTTCATAGTCACGCACTGGCTCTGTATAGCGTGATCCTTTCACAGGATCCAAAGGTATAACTATGTGCAAAGACTTCTTCTCAAAAATAATCTTGCGCTTCTTCAGATTAATCACCTCATTCATGTCAGTGGCTCAATCAATTCCTAAGAGCGCGGGGTAGGGATTGTTTTCATCAACAATCTCTATCACTTCAAAGTCTACTAGCTCGCTCACTCCCTCAATATCCATGGTGATTCCCTGCAATCTCCCCATAGGTATTATCTTTTGTTGGTTCGTCATTCGCAGCTGGATAGGAGACCATTACAGCATGGGCCTCCCCATCCACTCCCATATCTACTTTGACAGAACGTTCGTGTCTGATCCTAAATCCATAATTACTTGGTCCATCTCATACTCTCCAATCTGCGCAGTTAACCTCATTTCTCTTCTCATCCTCGTTGTATGCTTTACAATCTTCCAGACTACACGTGGTTCTCCTAGCACAGTCCCAGTGCATCTGTTAATAAGTTCCTGCAATCCTTTTATAGCCTTACTATTGCGCAGTAGCTTCATGCATGTTTCCAAGAATGTCGTAAGCATAGATGGGTCCATCTACAGCTCCAGTCTATCTTTGCTTCCTGAAGTGGAGGCATCAGTGAAGCTCTTCTTAGCTTCTATAAAGTTTTCCTTAGCGCGCTCCGAATCAAACTCTGCTTCTCTCATCAGAGCCTTCTGAACCCGAGTACTATCTTCGGGTTGTTTTCCTTTATCATCTCCCATAACGATTCCACATCGGAGCACAATGTTCACATTTAGATCTTCCTCGCGCGGCTCAGACCTCATCATCTGCAGGTTCTAAGTTAGGGGAGGCAGTAGCTCTCCCTTGTCACGTATCCTAGCTATTAGCGTAGGACAATCTTATGTCTCATGATCAAACAAGGTACAATATAGACATGATGGACATGATGGGTTCATACAATCACGGGCATAATATCCTGGCCCTCCGCAATTGTATCATATCAGTTTTCTGCCAACTCTTCTAGGTCCTATGCCACCTCGGCCTCGTCCGCACCCCTAAAATCTGTTCGCACCATCCCCGTACTCTGGTCAAGGGGCCGCGTTTCGGCTTGAACCCTATACGTGGGAGTTCTATCCATCATCAGCTCATAGCTTCTACAAGTGCACTCATCGTGTCCCACTGACCTACAAAAATTACAGAACAATTGTTGCGAATTTTTTGTATACTTCTGTAGTAAATGGTAGTTTTCTGTAGCATGCTTTCCACCTATTTGACAAATCGCGCACCACAAAGAAGGTGTCGCACTAGGTTCTGCTTGCACTTCTGGCCTTAACGGCATCGTTCTTCCTACAGTGAGGTAATTTGCGAACACTGGGCAGTGGTCCTTATCATGACCTTGATCCTTGCATTTTATGCAACACACCTATTCGCGCACTTTTGGTCGACCTGTCCTATCCTGTTTCAGACTTTGCATCTCAAGGCATAAGTTTTCCAACTACGCATGGATCTGCTGAAATCCATATTTATGATCTTGTATTGGGGTCTCATGAAGCCTCATCGCGATCTCTAGGGCCTCTGCCTGAGTCGTTAACTTCTACTGCGACAGCGTGCTCCTCAGATGTGGCGTTAGCGACGCTACAAATCATTCGCGGTGTTGTCCATCCGTCAAATTCATATTAGCTTCACAAATTGTACACTTCAGCCTCTGATCAAGCTCCCAAGGAGTCTTTCCTTGTCTTGACACGCTCAAGCTGGCCCTCGCTGGATGAGCTTTGGCGAGAAATATACGTACGTCTGCTCATAAAGCGCGTAGAGTAATTAATCAAATTCGTGGTCGTTCATATGGGTACCTGATAGAAAATATGGCACGAAGACTGCCCGAAAGGGGGTCTCATCTCTCACCGCAGCACTTGCCACCTACCCCTGAAATGGTCAAGAAAGTAGATCTGGTGAACGAACCAGACAGAGAAGTTGCACTTCCAGTACCAAGTTCATATTCTAATCGCAGGATCTATAAACGAGACTGAAAGTCGAAGTGGACTACAACTCGATCTCGTGATTGCTCGGGTCTTGTAACATCCGGTTGCTGCCTATTTCACTAAGGCTCTCTCTTGACCGGCTTGGCATTGGGGAGCGAAGCGATCAATCTTGTTTGCCTGAGGTGCTCACTGGGTCTTTCAGATTAGTAGCTTCTTTCCCGTCTTGGTCCGTGTCGAAGATAAATATGGAACCCATCAATGCCCAACCCTAGACTTGAATGAAGCAGCCCGTCTTGTCGCCTCCTATTACTGGTGGGCCACTCCCACTTTTCTATGTTGTATAGAGGTACGACAGTCACATCTAGTCGGCTAATATGGATGAAGCGAGTAATCGGAGTGACAAATGATTACGGTTGCGGAAACCGGAGACGGCTATACTTGTATGTTATCGTTATGATCAGGACTTGGATGAGTTCTTTCTTCATCTTCCTTCTTTAATCGAACGAGAAACCTAAGGCCCAATAGTGCTAAGTCCCCCATCCAACATCCAAGAAGTAGGTATCCTTCAGGAAAGATCAAAGAGAAGGAGAAGGCTTTCTTCGTCTGCTTGATCTGCTATGGATGCCCATTAAAAAGATTCATTCCCCCGTGGATTGATTTGGCTATTGCTTTTCAGCCTCTTTGGGCTTTGGAACATTCATTTACTACATTCTCCTCCCACTGGCCATCCTGACAACAGCTAATTTATGGCACCGGGCTAGCGAATGAGAATCGGAGTTGTCCAGAATCATATATCCTCAGAGCACTATTCACCAGCCTTCCTTCGCCCGGGAATGGTGACAGTTGCTGCCTGCCTTGCGAAGCTTTGAGTCCTTTCCTCTCTAGATCTGACCTCACCCAAAGGAATGTGTAGGTAGCATAGCGAGATGCTTCACGCAATTGCGCGAAAGAATACCTAAGCTCAAGCAGCAGATACTACCACATACAGGAGAAGAAGCTTTAGCTCGAGCTATAGCGCTTATTAGGAATTGTCCAATTCAATTAATTCCAGGGTCAGAGGGAGAGTCACGAAGGGCTATTCTTCGATGGGGTATGATTCCACTTTCACCTTCCCAAAGGGATCAATGGTATACCGAACGAACGGAACTTTATTGCTCAAGTTGAGTTTCGTTAGGGACCGGGTCTACGTCACTTTAGAGGTGGGCTTACTTTCCTTCCCCACCCCCTTAACGACCATAAGCCTTCCCTTTATTGATGCAATGCCCCAGAATTCAATTTCACTTCCAAAGTATGATAAAGTAGACACTTCCGCATCAGCATCCGAAGAAACATCTGCAGAAGCATCAACTGAAGCAGAAGAGGAGAAGTAGGACTTTCTTCCCAGAATCGGCTAAGGAAGAATTCAAGGAAGTCCATTACTGAGAGAAGTGGTGATCTCGTCTGACGCTCTAGGCACGTCAAGTGCTAACCTGATGAAGAGTCATGAAAACTGCTAGTTGCCTTACTGGATAAGCTACTGAAGCCGTTTGCGAGTGTTTCGTAGTAAGCAGCTCGGCTCGCTACGGCAATAGGACGTGCTAGGTAGTTTGCTTGTTTCGGTCTTGCTCTTTGAACCGTGCCAATTGATGTGCACTGTGGCATTGGCAACTTCAACGTTGGGCGGATGAGGCGTACTTCAAGTAGCATCATCTGTTTGCTCCTCCGTTTTATTGCTGGATAGAAGGAAGCAACTGTAGCCGAGTTTACAGGTTAAGGGGCTAAGCTACCTCCCTATTATGTTAGGTCTTAAGTCCCATTCTTGGACGCATAAGTCCTCTTCTTGGACATGTAAGTCCTATTCATAGAGTAGAAGTAGCTACGAGCTCATACTTTTTCCTATCTTCCGAAGTTGTTTAAATCGGGTGTATCGCAATAGGGCAATAAGGAAGGTGTTACTGTAAGGAAGAGTAGCTCAAAGGGAATACCTGGAAGTAGAGGTTATAGGAAGACAACTCGTTCCAGCTAACCTAGTTAAATGGGGAAGGCCACATAACTGCAATTTAGGTACGCACCCCAGTCTGTGAATACATCTTCTGGCATTATACTTGATAGGTCTAGTCTTCCATTACCGGCGGCGGCAGTAACATAAAGTGTGTAGCTTTTCGGTGGCGGTTAGGATGTTAAGCGGATCATAAGAGAAGTGAATGCTATAAATAGTACAGGTGCATGCGTGCGAATAATAGTAGAGGTGGAAGGGGTGGTAGGAGGTTTCATCTTCAGATTGTCATTAGAATTCTTAATATACCAGGTCAGTGCGTGGTCCTACAAGGCACTAACCAGTGTCACTTTCTTTATATTTTCATCTGTAACTCCCTGTTCTTCCCATACGGCTCTTATCACGAACCAAAACTGGTCTGAATCCTCATTTCCTACTCCCTTGAACACAGGAAACTTTATCGTGCTTGCCATATTGACTCGCAGTGGTGGCGAAGGTGGTACGGGTGAAGATGGAGGTGATGGTGGTGAAGCTAGTGGCAATGTGGGTGGGGGTGGTATGCACAGAATCCTCTGCCTTATCAAATGGATCACACTTCACAGAGAGACCTTCGCGAGCTCTTCCTCATCCCCTCGTGGAGGTGAAATCAAAGGGCTATTCTCTAGTCCCTTACTTCCTTCATTTCTATAGGTTTTTCCACTTCGTGTAGCTCCAAACATCAAGGTAATTGCATAACCCTCTTTTCACATAATAGCATTTTAATCCAAGTATTCAGAGACTTTACGTACTTACCTCGCGGTCCTTTGAGAAAGCGTTGCTCTGCCTCGCTATAGCTAACTGAAGTATCTACCGTGAACTCAGTAATGAACCCTCCTATAATCTGATCGAGCCAGTGATCAACAGCGTGTGCGATCTTATCCTCCGATGCTTCCAATCTGTGCACCAACTCTGGGGTCCACACAATATGATCATCGAGCTTCCACCTTCCTTGGCTATTTGCTAACTTCGCAATCCACTCATACAACTCAGTAGGGAAAGATGTGAAAAAGATCTCGTGGATTTCTGTGTACAGGTAGCAATCTAACCACTCTTCCTTTGTCAGTCGTGGATTCCTGTTCTCCTATGCCGCGAACTTGTGAATTCTTTTATCCAACCAACCTTCAATTTCCTTCTTAGTTGGATTCCAATGATACGACATCAGACATCTCTATGAAGATTCCGGTCCTGACAATGGAACCATTTGTTGGCTTGAGGGGGTCTGACCTAGGTTCGGAGTTAATTAGCCAAACAAATCCCTACACTACTGGCCCTTTCGGCAACATCCCGCAGAGTGCGGACTGAGGTCTCACCTAAAGCAGTATGGGGGAATGTTGGAACCAAGTTTTCGCACCCTTGAGATGTCTGAGGGGTCGATTTAGTCCAACTGTGAATACCTTCACGCAGGTTACTTCGCGCACTACCCTGACCTGTAAGGCCTTTGTGATCTGCTATAATCACCTTTGCGCAACCCTAACCAGGGGCTGAGGAGCTTTCACGCTGCTAAGGCAGCGATCTACACTATTTCCCCAAGTTACACCATGGATCTTACTTATCTTCTTATAACTGTTAGTTAACTTTGCGTAAACAGATACTTTATCTTATATTCACTTAATCAACACAATCATATATGTTTGCGCATCATATAAACAACATAAATGTAATTTATACCCAATATATTCAATGTTATATATAGTAAATAGATACACAGTAATGGTATAAAACTTCTCTTTATTAATGCTTCAATCGGTTATAGACTCAACTTGCCCTGCGCACTCAGCTGCAGGGGTCTGCGCACTCAGCTGCGGACTACTAGGCCTCTGTGCACTCAGCTACAGAGCCTTCTCCTACTCTACGACCCAAGACTCGACACTACACTTAGATAAGACTCAATTCTTCATCTTCATTCCTTAATTGATTCGGTGATTTACAACTTAGAGCCTCGCTCTATTTATACAATCCCATGGTCCGTGGACCATGGGTAGATCTCTAAAGCCGACATTACATTAAAAAAATGAGAGCGGACAACCCTATGACTCATTTACAAGTTCACACTCCGGCCCAAAAAACGCAGAGTTTTTACATCCGATTTAGTCAAAATCTGGGATTTAAACCCCAAAACTTCCCTTGGGGAATCCCGCACCCAACAGCAACAAATTAGTTTATTAAACTTAGTATGTAATTAAAGCAACATATACCACAAACATAACAAGAATAGTCCTACTATATCTACGATACATGTATGAAGAAATGTTGGCTCATAGAGCTTCTAATTATGAATAAAAGATCCCAAGTACACTGTTACATAAATGAAACACTATATCTAGTAGTGGAACATGAAGCCACAACTTGCTTCTCCAAAGAATGATATATCTCCTATGCACTACAAGAGAAGCCAAGGAAAGACTCCAAGAATCCCAGTCCTTAGCTTGAGTCATGCGGAGTTATTTATAACAAATGACCATGACCTTTGAGCTTCCTCGTGACTCTTCAAATCCTATGAATTTTTTTATTCTATACAAAACTTATTATATTCCATATGTGGCTTTTCACATTCCACATGTGTCCCTTGGACTTCATTACATACCATTTATTACAAAAGACAAATTACATATGAGATGGTGGATATATAAGACAAAATTGATAATAGGACAAAGTCTTATCAAATTGACAAATCATTTGCTTCCTCATGGAGCTCATTGGTGATGTATGTGTGCCATGCTCTGAACTCCGTTGAGATGACTTTGACCCGAACTGGCAAGTCCCTTGCATAACACATCTTCACCTCCAGTGCCTTCGTCAATATGGTCTTGGAGCTTAACTGTACATTATTCCATAGCCATGAGAGTTTCATATGAGCTTTGACTAGTGTAATGGCATATTGTAAAATAATATCTTTGGTGATATCCAAGCCTTCCTACTTTGATGCTTTCTTGATATGTTCTATGTACTTCCTAATCTCCTAGAAGATGATTTCCCTACCTCTGATTTCTTCAAGTGATCCTACTGAGGGAATCCCATGTTTTTGTGCTAGAGACTCGAAACCATTGTGCAATCAATTATAAGTGGAAATAGTGTTAATCAATTATTCTCCAAGATGCATGTAGTTCTGATGGTGGAGTCTCAGCTGAACTTTTTCTATCTCAGTAGAAATATTGTCTTTTACTTCCAAATGTTGTGGAGCATCTGGATATTTGGCATCCCATTCTTGAAGTTGGTCAATCACTCTGTTTGGACCTTTCAGGATTTTTACCACTTCTTGTGCTTTCTTCTTAATTCCAATGAGATGAACCACCACTTTTTGTAGAAGGATCATATCATCAAATAACTATGCCATTGGCCCTAGTTCCTCCTACGTGGAAGACTACCATTCTACGGCGTTGAAGTTGCATGAAGACAACCTCTGATTCTCTTCCGCAAGATGTTCAGCCTATTTCTTCGCCACAGCTAGTTCTCTCCTTAATATTTCATTCTCATTCAACAAATATTGAGAGTTTCCATGTGTTGTTGTCGAAAAAGAAACATTTTTTTCCATGATTTCCATGGGATGCCTTACATTATTGGTAGTTATCACCTTCTCTGTAGATACTGAGACTCGATTATGAGTATCATTTGGAAAGTATTTGTGCCTCTATTCCACGATCATCTTTTTGAGTTGATCAAATGTGACATTGCAAACATCCATGACTCTGTCTACAAGTGGAGGTGTAATTCCTATTTATCCAAATGGAGGATGACCACCCCTAAGAGGAGGTTCTTCTAGAGAAACGGTTTCATCATCTATGGGTTGGATGGTAACCTCCTCTTCCAACTTTGTTTCTATCTCCTGAGTAAATTTTTCTTCTTCCGGTATCTGTGTTGCTTCCTCCTCCTGGGAATGCTTTGTTATTCCTCTTATATTCTCCTTTCCTCTTATTCTTCTTGTTTCTTCCTATGAAACTTATCTTTCTTTCTATTCTGATCTTCTTGTTCCTCTCTCCTATCTTGTTTTGGTTGAATAACTTTGTGTTCAAAGGATCAACTTTCCATTTTTTGTTTCTTTCTCCTATCGAATCATACTTGATCCTTTTCCTGGGAGATACACTCTTTATTTGATGGGTTATCTATTATGTCTCTTCTACTTACATATTTTGAGTTGGTGGATCTTGGGGTGAACTAGTCCCCATCCATGGATGTGTCTTTCTAACTACATTGTACCAGTTCATCGCCTTCTCATGTTTTGTTGTAGACATTGATGAATATCCCCAAATGAAACAAATCCTTTCAAAATGTTGCATGCACACTCTCTTTGGATAATATCCATGAAATTTCTTAGTTCTAAAGTGCAAGTAATCAAGCTCTTGTATTTTTTCCATTGTCTCCTTGTGGCTCTTCAACTCATACAATCTGGTCCTCAAAGGGAAGGTTGGGCAAGGGGCTTTCTTCCTCCTATGAAAAACTCCTGAAAAATATTTGTCCAACTGATATGCTACTTTCTAGATGACAACCTTATTGGTCACATATTATGGCATGACATGAGGGGAGATCTGAAATCCTAAGATACAGATTTATGTGCCCCAAGACCCTGTAAACCAATCTGTGATATCTTGTAGTGACTCCTTCACTTGATTTGTCATGCAAGGAGGATCGATCTCGAATATCATATGGAAAATGACTACAAAGAAGTGATCAACCAACCTTTCATATGCACCTCTGAAACTTGATTCTAACAACACTTTGCAGTTGAAGTAAACTGGGAATTTGTTGTAAGGGGTCTAGTTCCAATACATTTATCGAAAAGCATATTGTGCTAAAGTTTCATCTATTAGAAATGCAGACATATAAAATTTCAGTGCCTAATTTTCCCTCAAAGATGATTTTTCCTGTCCCACATGATGCTACAACTCAAATGATAATATATCTACCCAATTGAACTCTTTACCACAAGTAACCACCATGTTGAGCATATATATCCAATTTTCCTAAAACACCTCAACGTTATTCTGCCCATGAAACTGAAAGCACATGGTAATGAGATACTGATATACATCTCTGAGGGTCTTGGTTGGATAATTGTGGGTGGGCGATGACGAAACTTAGCAGTCTCTTGACACCATGATTTAATGATGCCGCTTGTTTAGATATCATCCCATATTGTGTAAAAATCATTATTTTCATATTTTTTGGGCCTAGGCATATAATGCAGACATATAAAATTTCAGTGCCTGATTTTCCCTCAAAGATGATTTTTCCTGTCCCACATGATGCTACAACTCAAATGATAATATATCTACCCAATTGAACTCTTTACCACAAGTAACCACCATGTTGAGCATATATATCCAATTTTCCTAAAACACCTCAACGTTATTCTGCCCATGAAACTGAAAGCGCATGGTAATGAGATACTAATATACATCTCTGAGGGTCTTGGTTGGATAATTGTGGGTGGGCGATGACGAAACTTAGCAGTCTCTTGACACCATGATTTAATGATGCCGCTTGTTTAGATATCATCCCGTCTTGTGTAAAAATCATTATTTTCATATTTTTTGGGCCTAGGCATATTATAGTAGGTCTTCATATCTTCTCCACAATAGGTGGTGAGCTGACTTCCACTTTCACTACGAAGAATGAGATGGAAATCATCCATGTGTATAACAATCCACTCAATCACTTCCACACAGGGGATGACTGGGAATTTGCATGTGATCCTACGCATCCTAGACCTCTTGATATTGATGTATGCTTGTAAGTCCCCAAGTTCTCAACAAATTATTTCTACATGCATGTGTCTTTTATGCCACCCCATGTGACCTCAATAGAATTATCAATGAATCATTGTGTGTATACATATATGGGAATGGTTAGCTTTGTTACTTAAACTTCTACCTTAGTGCTTGCCTCTAAAGTTTATTTGGAGGCCACTTTACGTGTAGCGAGAGGCATGGCTCCAAAAAATGATGAATGACTAACAATACTTGTAGCTCGAACACCTGTTTGTGGAAGAACACTCATGATGACAACATTAGTTTTATTAAATCCTAACTATGTAGCAATGTCTTAGCAAGTCATATTCAAAGCGCCATTAGATGTAACTGAGAATGTAAATATATCAATGACAACTCATAGCTACATGCATGGGAAGAAAATATACATGCAAACAAGGAGGGCACACTTTCAAATAAAAATGGGTTTCAAGGGTTATTAGGGGTTTTTTAGAGCATTCATGCACTAAATAAAGAGAAGGAAAATGTCAAGGGCAGAAGGGTGCACTCCGAAGAGATGAAGGAGTGATGTTTTTGGCCTTCAGACCTTCATGGTGTTCTCAAGTGTTCAAAGAGACAGATAGGGTGCACTGGTTAGTAGGATATCATGATGTCGGTCAATATTAACACCACACCATAATTACATGATTTGTTGTGTAGGGTGATGGCACTTGTGTTTTTAATAACCATAATCTATGTTTTCTTCTGCTAAAGCAGATGGTACTCATCCATAATTTCAATTTTTTATTGGGATGACATATGACAGTACATGAACCTTTTACCTTATTGAAAAGTGAGGGGAAGAAGTTGACAACTTGAGTTTTTCACTTCTGAGTGGAGATTCTACTCTGAGCATCAGTCGTTGGCTAAAACTGGTGATTGTGTGTGATAAATGGGAATATATTAGCTTCTTATGATTTGTCTCACATTAATTATTTTTCCTTTGATACGCTGAGAAATAGGCATTATATTTGTGAGGAATTGTTATTCCATAATTAATAGTAGTATCCAGATATAACAGTGATGACTTGATATTGTTATCACTTTCTTGTATGTAAGTTTGAGCAAAGCAATCAAGCTTGTTCAAATGCTCAAAATGGGGACACAATATGGACTAGAGCATGATACTCACGCCTTGATTGATCCAGGTGGATATTGGTGGCAACCCCCCTATTCCACTTGGACCCCCACCATTGTTTCTTTCAGTTTCCTTAACTATAGCATAGTTTACTATAATTGGCGGTATTTCGGTTCCTAAACTTCTAGAGCTGTTTTGGGGCCCAAAACGATGTTTTTTTGGAAACCAAATAAACTTATAACTATTTATATTGGTATGTAGTTGAATTTTGTTGTCCTCAAATAGATATTTCTAATGAGGTATTGTACGCGTCAAACAGAGATAGTATGTCAAAGTTACAACCCAGGGAAGTTAATGTACCAACTAACCCTAACGGGGCCACAAACCTTTCTGCATCATCTCTTAGGGTTAGGTTTTTAGATGTTTATTGTTTTCCATTGTTTCTCAATAATAAAAAGGCCTTTGAGCCTCATTGTAACACATTTTAGAGGCATGTAGCTACCACATCTCTTCTAAGATATAAGTTACCATCGTATGAGCTAGTTTATTTCAATTATGCATGTAAACGATTTTCAGTACTTTGTTATCAATGAATTGAGATTTTTTTCGTTGTAACTCTGTGTTTCTACTTATATTTTTATTTCATTTTATTCCTTCATAAATCCAAATTATTTGTATCACAACGGTCTGCTCTTTCTTTTCTTTTTTGTCCATGTCTCTAATGAGGTCAGGCTACAAAGTTTCGGGTCTTGAACTGGTTGAGCCTTTGCAATACCATCGTCGCTAATACCGATAGCCTCCCATGGTGAAAGAAAATAAATATGAGGCTGTAGGATATTCTTTCAAAATATTTCTCGAAGAAGCCCTTGAGCGACAAAGGAACGAGATGATGGATAACATTTCCCAGATCCTTCGACCGGTATCCATAGGAGAAGCATCTTCATCCGACAACCACCTTGGAGGTGCCACTCCCTTTAATTTACAAGTTAACTTTGACATTCCCAAATTTGAAGGCTAGATAGATGAAAATGTCGTAGATAAATAGTTAAATCTATTGGAAGGATATTTTTCAGTTCATCATTTTTCCAATAGGGAAAAGATTAATTTTGCACTCCTCAAAGCTACCCCCCATGTCAAGGATTGGTGGGAAACCTACTATGAGTGTAGGGATGAGAGGGAACCCTCACTATTTCTAGTCGCACCGACTTGGAATTATTTCTGAGGCGCCATCAAGGAACAATATTACCCTATCAAGAGCTATGAAGATAAATACATAAAATGCACCACCTTGCAGTAGGGAAGGGACCAGGACATGCTGGAGTTCACCAAAAAAAAATTATACCATTCACATGAAGTTGGGTATCAAGGATTCTAAGAGTCATCTGGCACTCAAGTACCACGTATGTCTACAAAAATATGACCAAGACGAGCTGGAGTTCCTGGACATCTCCTCGCTTAGTGTTGCATATTAATAGACTATCAAGATGGAGCAGAAATTGAAACTAAGGAATTGAGACTTTGGATCTACAAATCCAAATCAAGGGAATAGTGCTCTGAAACCATAGAATAAGGGACAAACCCATGGTGGGGTGACCTAGGACAACCCATTGAAGACGCAATCAAAGAATAGAGCCATGAAGATGATGGAGGATATAGGGAAGTGGTGTGAGTTCCACAAGATCCCTACTCACATCACAAGTGAGTTTCGTGTGAAGCAGTCACTGGTGGCTGAGATGAAGGCTTTAGAGTCAGATTCATTTTATGACTCTGAGTCAGACCCCAACAAGGCAGATTCATTTTATGACTCTGAGTCAGACCCCAACAAGGGGAATGAAAAATGGAAGAAGAGTATTGATGCAGAGCCCAACGTCATCATTTCCACCACCAACGTCTAGAAGGTTGAGCCCAATGATCCATAGGATGGGGAGCATCTCCTCCAATCACATATGTGGGTGATGGGGTCTCCCATGTAGTTCATTGTCAATAGTGGGAACTTGGAACAAATTAAACCTTTGTTCGCTGGAATTTTCTAGTCACAAACACATTGATGTGCATAAACAAAATATATTTTTATTATTCAATATTCAGATGATGGTTTACAAGTCCTTGGGCAGCTCTCCTTTATAGGAGTTGACTGGCAACTAAGATTAAAGAACATGTCTTTTGACATAAGTACCCTTTCATAATTAATGGGAAACTTAATTTAATTAATTTATTAATTATTAATATGTATTTTTTATTTTTTATTTAATTAACTTTATTCATAACATTGTATCTCCCTTAAAATTATTTGTCCTCAAAGCATAGGCAATGCTGGGTGTTGTTGGTGAAAATGTTATGTCTCCGATTATGAATCTTCTTATGGTAGTCTCTTCCATTTGATAAGGTATTCTTTAATAGTCTTGGATCATAATATTTTCTCATGGATATCAAGTATGCCTTCATGTTCTAATATGATCCTTCCTTCTTCGTTAGTGTCAAGAATCTTTGTTTGAGCTGCTTGATTTTGACCTAGTACTTTTTTGAGACTTGATACATGAAATGTGTTGTGGATTCGACAATTGTCTGGTAGCTTCAATTAATAAGCCAGGCTACTTATTTTTTATTATTATTTGGTATGGTCCATAATACTTAGGAGATAACTTATTTTTCCCTTGTTGTTTTAATGATAACTTCTTATAGGGTTGAAGTCTGATGAAAACCCAATCTCCTTCTTTGAATTCTCTTTCTGTGCAGTGTTGGTCAGCTTGTTGCTTCATTCTATTGTGTGCCATTGTTAAATTTTCTTTTAACAAGTTAATAATTCTTTGGTTTTCCTCTAAGTGGTTCTTTACTGCTTGAACCTTAGAATTTTGCAGTGCAAAATCCTTCCATATTGTTGGTTCATAGCCATATAGTGCTTGGAAGGTAGTCATTTTAGTTGAATTATGATAGGTGGTATTGTACCACCATTCTCCCAAGTGTAGCCACTGAGACAATTTGTTTTGTTTATCGGTGACAAAGCAATAGAGATATGTTTCCAAACATTTATTTACAACTTCAGTTTGACCATCTGTCTAGGGTGATAAGCTGAACTCATGTTGAGAGATATTCCTATTTGGTGGCATAAATCTTTCCACAAATTTCCTTTAAATTTTACGTCTCTATCACTGACAATAACCTTGGGAAAACCATGTAGTTTGTAAATGTTTTTACAAAACACTTCTGCAATTTGCTTTGTTGTTTCATTTTTTCTAATTTCCATGAAGTGGGCATATTTGGTGAGTCTATCTACTATGACAAATATCTTGTCCTTACCATCAAACATAGGTAGTCCTTGAATGAAATCCATCAAGACTTCCTCCCATTTTTTGTTTGGAATATGTAATAGGTGTAGTAATTAAGAGTTGGAATATTTTCACCCTCATTTATTTGAAAAATATCACATTCAGTGACATATGTTTGGATTTCCTTACTCATGCCTTTCTATTAGAATGATTTTTGAAAGTTGTAGTAGGATTTGAAGAATCCAACATGCCCAGTTGCACGAGAACTGTGAGATTCTTTTAAAATTTTAATTCTAAATTTGGATGATGGAGTTAGATAAATTCTACCTTTGTACCATAATATGCCATTTTCCATTCAAAATTGGCATATTGACTGGTATTTTCAATCATAGAACCACAATCAAAATCCTTGTCATACTCAACTCGTATTTCATCTAACCAGTTCAGAACAGCTACCAAAGCGGCATATGTTGTGTTTTCATCGTCTTTCCATGAGAATGCATCGGCTATGACGTTTTCCTTTCCCTTTTTGTGGAGTATTTCCAGGTCGAATGTCGAAAGTTTCTCCATCCATTTTTCATGTTCTGTTGATAATGTTTTTTGCTGAAGTAGGAATTGAATACTATCGTGATCAGTTCGAATTGAGAACTTACTTCCGAGCAGGTATTATCGCCATTTAGTTAGTGCATGTATGATGGCAAGCATCTCCTTTTGGTAAGTTTACTTCGATATTTCTCACTTGTTCTTCTTGCTTTCAAGGGCTATAGAATGGTTGTCTTACATTAATACTGCTCCAATTCCAAATCCTAAAGCATCACATTTGACTATGAATGGTTTGGAGAAATCTGGATTTGTCAGTACCGATGTGGTTGACATTACTTTTTTTAGATTCTCGAAGCATTCATCTTCCTGGTTATTCCATTGGAAAATTTTCTTTTTTAACAAGGTTTTCATTTGCACAGTCAAATGTGCATAGTTATTATGAACCTTCTGTAATACCCAGTTAAACCTAGAAATCCTCTTAGTTTTGATATGTTCTTGGGTTTTGGCCATTCTTCAATAGCTTTAATTTTTTTGGGATCAACTTTGACTCCTTCTTTAGATATGACATGTCCTAGGTATTCAACATCCTTCTACCCAAAGGTACATTTTGATAACTTTACATTAAATTTATTCTTATGCAATACGAAAGGTACTTCTTATAGATGCTTGCAGTGCTCCTTCCATGTTTTACAGTAGATGATGATATCGTCAAAGAAGACCAATACGAATTTTTGTGAGTATGGGTGGAAGAGTTTGTTCATGGTTGCCTGGAAGGTCGCTGGTGCATTTTTTAAACCAAATGGCATTACCTTAAACTCGTAGTTCCCCTCATCATTTATGAATGCAGCCTTCTCGGCGTCTTCTAATCTTACTAGAATTTGATAGTATTCTGAGATCAAATCTAATTTTGAAAAATATTTTGTGCTATGGAGTTCATCTACAAACTCATCAATAAATGGAATGGGAATTTTTTGTTTAATAGTAATTTGTTTAATACCTGATAATATATACATAACCAGAATGACCCATCCTTCTTCCTGACTAACACTACTGGTGTAACATATGGAATTTTGATTTTCGTAAAGACTCCACACTTTAGCAGGTCTTGGATCATCCTTTCTATTTCTATTTTATGATTATGGGAGTCGCGATATGGTTTTACATTTACCGGTGTCGAATCTAGTTTGACTTCAATGATATGTTCAATTTTCCTTTCATGAGGTAATTTCAGCAGTAATTCTTGAAATACCTTGCCATATTTATGGATTAAGGATGTAACTTCAAATTGTTGTTGAATCCCTTCCATTGATAATAAGTCTAACTGTTGGCATTGTGTGACAAATACCAGAGCTCCCTTGCAAATAAGTTTCTTCATTTGCTGAGCATAAATAATTTGGGTAGGAGGGGCTTGGAATCTAAACGACTTATACTTTCTTCCATCCATTTTGAACTTAATGAATTGTTTTTGGTGATTTACAGAGTATGTCCCTAGTGTTTGTAACCATTATAATCCTAAGACGGAATCTACACCTCCTCAGGGAATTGTATAAAAATTGGATTCCATTTCGTATTCGTTTAGTCACATTTTAACTTTATGACACTTTCCTACTCCATTTATTATTTTTCCATCAACCACCATAAATTTTAAATCTGCTACAGGGTAAGCAAAAATGTCTAGCCTTCTTACGACATTGACATCTATAAAATTGTGTGTACTTCATGAATCTATTAACACAATAACGTTATGCTTCTTAATATGTCCTTTAAGCTTTAATGTTTGTGGTTGAGCTATCCCTGTGATAGTTTCCAGAGAAATTATTGGCATATTTTCTTCTTCTGGATCTAGATTAGGAGTCTCATTTTGTTTAATGGTTTCTTTATCGGAGTTACTATCGAAAGATTACTCATTTTTCTTTGCTTCGTATTTTTAAAGTTTTTGCATAGTGCATCTATGTCCTGGAGAATATTTATCTCCACATGTCCAACATTTTCCATCTTTTTTTCTTTCGAAATTTGACTATTGTTTTCCTCCTTCGTGCATCAGTGGTGGAATGTACTTACCAATGTTTTCTGAAGAAGACTTACTTGACTTTCCTTTTGAGTAATTTCTTGATTTTTCATTATTGGCATATGGTGTTTATGGAATTTATACTTTCGTTCAATAATTATTGTTGCATGTCTAGATTATTCAATGAATTTATGTTTATATAGTTTTAATTATTCTTCAATATACTCTTTAAGTGCACATCTATACATTTTTAGCAGTTCTTCGTCAGAGAACCCCCTTTTTCTTATAGCTAATACTTCCCACTCATGGGTGTATTTGCTTCCCTTTTGTTTGAGGTGAACAAATTTTTCGTAAACATCGTCTTCTTCTTCGTCATGTAAATTTTTTAGTAGGGCTTCCACAAAAATTTTCCAATTGAATGAATGAGCCTCACATCTGTTGGAACACCATAGGAAACAATCGTATGCTTCAACTTACAGGTTGTTGGATTCGGTCATGACCTTCTCTTGTTATCCTATTGGTGGGTTTGCCTTGAAAATTGCATCCATTTTATCTACCCACAAAATGGTCCCTCTATGGTCCTTACCATCGTACTTAGGTAATTCCCTTTTAATTTTTTGGTAGTCTCTTTCAATAAAATTTATATAGTAATGACTTCCTTGGAAATGTATATGCGGTATTTGTGGGACTTCATTCATCTACGGAAATTCATGACTCATAAAAACTTCGCCTTCTAGAGTCTTGGGACATTGTGGCGATTCTTGAGTGATTAAGGGATTAAAAGATGGACTGACTCCTCCCATTAATTGGCTCATCATATTCTCTATTTTTTTTATATTATTTTCCATTTGGTCTTAAGTATTAATTATCCTATCTTTTAATTTCCCAAATTCATCCTACTTCTTTTCGAAATTGTCAAGGCATTGGGGCTTTCTATCGAGTTCCTCCTGAAATTTTCTTGAATTTTCACCGTCATTGCTACTCCCCATTTTGTTCTTATTTTTCTTAGTAGACCCAATTTTTAATTTTTTTTTTTTAATTAAACACCATTTATTTATTATTATTATTATTATTATTATTATTATATTAAATAATTAGACTATATAATTAGTTTACTTTGTGATATATTATTATGTAACTATATGCCATATATATAATATATATATATATATATATATATATGAAATGGTCCGAATGTGACCAACTGAGAGGTCACACTGTTTTACCTCGACTCCCAAGACGGACGACATGTTATTCAATGTGCTGACAATGACAGACGAGATATGCAGCGGAACAGATTGGTGGCAACGAGGACAGCACAAAGTATGTTTGACCTCGTCGGTGGAAGAGATATTGTCGATGCAAAAGGATGCAGGTAAGGGTTGTCTCTTGTGGGCCCGTTCTGTGATGAATCGATCTCAAGGCCGAGAACGATAGGGGCCTTGCACCGTAGCCAATAAAACATAGGTAAAATCGATCACTGCGGTAGAGCGGGAGAGCGATCAATGAGAAATTAAACGAGAAATGAGGTGAGGTTGAACAAAAATGGGGAAGTTTGATGGAAGACAGAGAATCGTTGTCAAGGCTCTGATACCAATGGAAAAAATTAAACCTTTATTCACTGGAATTTTCCAGTCGCAGACACATTGATGTGCATAAACAATTTTTATATTTATTATTCGATATCTAGATGATGTTTTAGAAGTCCTTGGGTAGTTCTCCTTTATAGGAGTTGACTGGCCAGAAGGATTAAAGAACATGTCCATTGACATATGTACCCTTTCAAAATTAATGGGAAACTTAGTTTAATTAATTTATTAATTATTAATATGCATTTATTATTTATTATTTAATTAATTTTATTCATAACATTAAAAGAACCTCATCTTAGTACAGGTCGTTAAGTGGTTGGTCCTACCAACCACACCACAGCCATAACCATACACCATATAGTGGCTCCACCAAGGATGATATCTTCACATCAACCAGCAGTGTTGTCTTCCCTATAGCATCAAAACCCTTCACAGATGAGGTATTGTGTGACCTTCGTCCTCTTAAAGTTTGTGATCTATTATTAGGCCAACCTTACTTGTGGAAGCATCATGTTCTGTATGAGTCGAGGCCTCGAAGTATTATTATTACTTTGGGAATAAGTTATACATGATACCTAAGGTAGCCCTACCTACTACCATCTCTTTGATCTATGTTAAGAAATGCAGTAAGATCATCTCCTAGACTAGGGATTTTTTTTTATTTTTATTTTTATTTTTTTATTTTTTATTTGTTTTTTTTTTATTTTTTTTCTGATTCGCTCTAAGGTAAGGGGAAGATCGTGTCCATAAACATTGCCCCTAGAAAGGGTTACTTCATGCAGTAGAAGTTGGTGGATAAGGTAACCAAAGAATATAGAGACATCTTCTCCACATCCATGGGGGTACCCTTGCACTTTCAGGTCAAGTATTCAAATGATCTGACTCCAAGAGAACTTCTACCCAATGGGACGATCTACCACCACTCCCTTCTAGAAAATGAAGAGATCAAGCAGTAGATCTAGGAGCTTCTTTAAAAGGGGCACATTCAACCAAGTTCCTCACCTTGTAGGAGCCTGATTGTACTTGTACAAAAGAAGGATGGAACCTAGATGTTTTTCATTGATTATCGAGCACTAAAAAAAATCACTGTCAGGAAAAGGTAAATCCCACAAATTAATGACCTTCTTAACCAGCTTAAGGGGGAAAGTACTTTAGCGAGATTGATTTGAAGTTTGGATATCACCAGGTTCCAAGAGAGCCCATAGATGTATGGAATACCACCTTCAAATCCAAGGAGTGCTTTTTTGAATGGTTGGTCATGCCTTTCGAGTTGACAAATTCCCCTACAAATCTTATGAGGCAAAAGGATGACATCTTGTGGCCCTTCACAAACTCTTTCATGGTTGTATATTTGGAAGACATCCTCATCTTCAGAATGAGTTGGGAAGAGCACTTGCCACAAATTTAGCAGGTCCTTCAAACCCTGCATCAACACAAACTATGTGCCAACTTGGAGAATGCACCCTTGGTATGAGCCAGGTCCAATATATGGGTTACATCATAGATGAGAAAGGTGTGCATTTGTATCCAGAAAAGATCCAATTCATTCAGGATTGACTAGCCCCAACCACTCTAACATAACTTCATAGCTTTTTGGTCCTTGCCAATTTTTATTTGATGTTCATGTTGGGATTCTCCCATATCACTTGGCCTTTGAATTAGGTTACCAAGGACGGAGTGAAATAACAATTTTCATGGTCTAAGTACCAACAGAAGGCATTCATTGAGCTGAAGCATTGCATCTTCTCTGCACTTATACTCACATTGCCAGACCTAAAACAACCGTTTGAAATTGAGAAATATGCCTCTGACTATGTTATTAGTGCAGTTCTCACCCAGCAAGGGCATCCGGTGGTCTATCACAGTGAGACATTTTTCTATACAATTCAGAAGTACCCCACTGTTATAGACATTTTTGCGCCTTACAGCATGGAGCATGAAATGTCCATAATCTAAGGGATCCTAAGTCCCTAAACATGTTGTTCCTACCCCTAGAGGAACAAGGCAAACCAACCACAGCAATTCACAGAAGTTCTCCACCTGAAAACACTAAAAAACAAGCCAATTCTGGATCATGTCAACTGCTCCACTGAGCATCTGCGCTGAATGTCAACTGCTCCACTGTCTACCTGCGTTGAATGTCAACTCCAACAAAGGCTACCTGCGCTGAGCGTAATTGGACAAGTGGCAGGCTCATTCCTCAATGTGTCAATGCCCAGGAAGCTTCCAAAATGACACTTGCATCAAGGAATTCGACTGGTGATGAGTAAGAGGTTCCAAATCTCCAAGTGGAAGCAAGAACCTCCAAGTGGACCCAAGAACTGAGAGAGGGAGAGGACATTAGTCAAATCTCAAGCTGACTCATCCTCTCTCCAAAATAACTATATATAGATCTCTCCTCCATGGGATCTAGAGGCTGGAATTTGGTTATTGCAAAGAATTGTTGTTGGTTTGAGACTGGAAAAATTGGGTGCTTAATGCTTTGAAGGGAGCTGAAGAAGGAATTCCATTCTGCTGGGAAGGAGATGTTGGATTGGAGCCCTTTGGGTTGTATCTCTTCCTGAACCCTGTTATCAATCAATAAAGTTATCTTGGTTCTTTCCTATATGCTAGTGTATTTTGTATGATTGCATTAGTGTATTTGATTTACTTCTAATCCTGAATCATTTATGAATATGAATATTTGCCTTTGTGTTGTGTTCTTCTCTTGTCGCAAGTAGCTGTTCTCTTGTCACAGGTAGCTGTTCTCTTGTGATCTTGTGGAAATCAAGTAGTTGTTCTCTTGAGCAAGCGAGGAGGCAAGTAGCTGTGAACACCCAAAGAGAAGAGGATTTAGATTGAGGGACAAACGGAAGAAAACGGTAAGTCTATCGATCTCCCCTCTTTCACATTTCATAAAGGAAGAAACCAGTGTAGCTGTACTTGTTTGTTGCTAAGGTACCGTCACACCTTAGGTGGATAGGATCGTCCTGCATAGGCATTTTTCCCCACAACACCCACCTATGATAAAGATATGTATTCTATCATGCAGGCTTGCCGACAATGGAAACATTACATTCTAGGGAAGGAGATAGTCATCCACATAGATCATTGACCTCTTCAGTTTATACAAACATAATGGAAGTTATAGAAGGATCACCATCAAAAATGGTCTACATAGCATCAAAAATTCCACTTGAACATTAAATATAAGAAGGGAAACACCAATCATGTTTTATATTGCCTCAGTCAGCCCCTATTTGTAGCACTCATTACAGTTCTCAACTCTTGTGGCCATGAGACCTATGGATGGCCACAATTGTAAAAGAATGACCTAGATTTCACCACCACATACCATATTCTAGTGGACGGGAAGCAAGTTTCATATTTCCAACTCCAGGATGCGTTATTAGGTTACCTGGGACAAATTTGTGTTCCTTCAAATAAGTGTGCCAAGATGATTTTGGAATCATAGTAAAGTCAGGTTACAGGACACTTTGGTGTGAAGAAAACTATGGTCGTACTACATAATTATTTTTACTGGCCAAGACTCCCAGAGGATATTGGAAAATATATCAGATCATGCACTTCCTATGCCATCACCAATCCAACCATCAAGAAGAAAGGTATGTACACTCCTCTACCTACTCCTAGCTAGCCCTAGGAATCCATCTCCATCGATTATTTTTCTGGCCTCCCTTCTACCAAGCATGGTATGACTTTGTATTTGTGGTCGCAAAAATATTTTCTAAGATAGCTATATTAGTCACCTGCAAGAAGAGTATCACAACAAGGGACATTGCCTGAATCTTCTTTGAACAAGTGTAGGTACATTTTAGGATCCTGCATACCATTATATCAAATCAGGATAGCAGGTTCCTAAGAACATTCTGGTTGAGCCTCTAGACATTATTGAACACCAAGCTCACCAAGTCGACTGCATTCCATTGCCAAACTGATGGCCAGACAGAGGTCGTCAACAGGATGATAGTGCAGATACTATGCATGTATGACTCCAAACATCCACAAACCTGGGATGAGAACCCTCCCTATCTGCAACATAGTTCTAATACAAAACTCCATAGCTCGACTGGACGTTGTCCCTTTCAAGTGGGTATGCGATTTCAACCATTGTCTCTGATTGATGTTGCCATGCCTCATGCAACTACATAGGCAGAATCTACACATGTACATTCCAATGTTGATAAAGAAACAAGGTTTATTGAACATATCAAACACATTTTCCAATAGGTTCATGACATCTTGGATAAGTCCAATGCGAAGTATAAGCAATGACATGATTAACATTGGATGCCACATAAGTTTCAGGTGGGTGACAAATTGTGTTTGCATTTGAAAATACAAGGCCTTATCGGAGCCCATCGGAAACTCTAGCCACTTTGATGGGTTTTGTACCATCACCAAGGTTGTGGGAGACAATGCTTTTGAGCTCAACATTCCCCCATTCCTTGTCATGTACCCACTGTTCAATGTGGACCTCCTTTGGCCATACTTTCCACCGCTATTGGACACATCAGACATTGTCGAATAGTAAACACCAATAGAGTTCAACCCACACTACATGGAATAGGTGACAACTGATCAAATAATGGACACATAGATCAATAATTATAATCAATAGAAGATCCAACTATATCGGGTTGTCAAACTTGGCCAAATCCTTTACCAAGGTAAGTGGCTCATTAGGGAACAAGTTCAACATAATTTTTCCCATCTCATGGAGTTATCCAAACTTATGCAGGAACGCAAAATAATATAGATATAAACATAGACTCATTAATATCAAAAAACTGAAAGACCCTTACAATCAGAATGGAAATAAACTAGCTCGGGCGATGGTAGCTTATCTCTAAGAAGATATGTGGCAATTATATGCCTCTAAATTGTGTTGCAATGAGGTTCAATGGCCTTTTTATTATTGAAAAGCAAAGGGAAACATTCAACAACCAAAACCCTAACCCCAAGAGATGGAACACCAAGAGTTTGTGGGCCCTTGGGGTTAGTTGGGCAGCCAACTTCCTGGGGCCGTAACTTGGTCATATGATCTCTGTTTGGCGCATACCATACCTCATCGGAAATATCTCCCGAGTACTACAAGATTTGCAGTAGGCCCCTACGTAGCCCCCTACCTATTGCAATGGGCCAGTCATAGACCTCAAAAAATGTCATTTAAGGGTTCAAAACATCTCTGAAAGTTCAAGTCCAAAAAAGCTTCTAAATAGTGAATGTTGCTATAAATAAGGAAACTGATGAAATCGACTAGAGGTCTAGGTGGAATAGGTGGGTGGACACTAATATCCACCTGGATCATGAGGCAGTCAATGAAATGAGGACCATTTCTTCCTAAGGGAGGAGGATTGATCCAAGTGGATATTGGTGGCAACCCTCCTATTCTACTTGGACCTCCACCACTTCTTCTTTCAATTTCCTTAATTGTAGCACAATTTACTATTTTTGGCAAATCTTCAGGTCCCGAAATTCCAAAGCCCTTTTGAGGCCCTAAATGATATGTTTTTGGAAAAAGTAAGACCCGTAGTTGTTAGCAAGGTTTTGCAGTCAAAAGTTGTTGTTCCTGGATATATATCTCTAACGAGGTATCGTATGCGTCAAACGTAGATAGTATTTCAAAGTTATGACCCTATGAAGTTAATATACCAACTAACTCCAATGGGGCCCACATAATTTTTGCACTTCATCTCTTAGGGTTAGGTTTTTAGATTTTTAGTGTTTTCCATTTATTCTTAATAATAAAATGGCCTCTGAGCCTCATTGTAACATAGTTTGGAGGCATGTATCTACCACATCACTTCTTAGAGATAATCTAACATTGCCTGAGCCAGTTTATCTCCATTCAGCATGTAAACAATTTTCAAGACTTTTTTTATTAATGAATTGAAGTTATATTTTTGTTGTAACTCTATGTTTCTGCTTATATCTGTATTTCATTTTGTTCCTTCATAAATTTGGATCAAATGGTATCAGAGTGGCCTGCTCTTTCTCTATTTTTTTGTGCATGTCCCCAATGAGGTCGGGGTATAAAGAGTTGGGAATTGAACTGGTTGAGTCTTTGCAAGACCATCCCCACCAACACCGATGACCTCCCATGGCAGAAGAAAAGAAAGACAAGCAAGTAGGAGATACTTTCAAAATATTACTCGAAGAATCCATCGAGCAGCAAAGGAACAAGATGATGGATAACTATTCCCAGATCCTTCAACGGGTATTAGAAGGAGAAGCATACTCATCTAGAAACCACCTTGGAGTCACCACTCCCTTTAAGGTACAATTTAACTTTGACATTCCCATATTTGAAGGCCAGATAGATGCATATGCCATAGATAAATGGTTAAATCTGTTGGAAGGATATTTTTCAGTTCATGATTTTTCCAATAGGGAAAATATTAATTTTGCACTCCTCAAAGTCACCCCCCATGTCAAGGACTAGTGGGAAACCTACTGTGAGAAGAGGGACAAGAGGGAACCCTCACTATTTTCAGTTGCACCGTCTTACAATTCTTTCTGAGATGCCATCAAGGAACAATATTACCCTGTCATGAGCTATGAAGATAAGTACATAAAATGGACCACACTGTGGTAGGGAAGGGACCAAGATGTGTTGGAGTTCACAAATATTTTTCATACCCTTCACATGAATTTGGGTATCAATGATTCTAAGTGGCATCTAGTACACAAGTACCATGAATGTCAAGGACGAGAAGGATTTCTTAGACATCTCCTTGCTTGACACTGCATACCGATACGTTGTCAAAATCGAACAGAAATTTAAACAGAAGAAGAGAGACTTTGGATCTATGAATCTGAAGAAAGGGAAAGGCACCCCAAAACCACATAACAAGGGAAGAATCCAAGGTGGGGTGACCTAGGACAACCCATCGAAGCCACAAGAAAATAATAGCACCATGAAGATGAAAAATGACACAGGGAAGTGGTGTGAGTTCCATAATATCCACACTCACAAAACAACTGAGTGTTGCACCAAGTAGTCACTGGTGGTCGAGTTAAATTCTTCAGAGTCAGATGCATGTTTCAAATCTGAGTCAGAACTTGACAATGGGAATGAAAAAAGGAATCATATTATAGATGTAGAGCCTAGCACCACCAAGATCCATAAGATTGAGCCTGAAGATCCAGAGGAAGGGGAGCATCTCTTCCACTCACAAATGTGGGTGAAGGAGTATCCGCTACAGTTCATTATCTATAGTGGGAGCCAAAAGAACCTCATCTAAACAGAGTTCAATAATCCCTTAGGCCTATCAACCACACCACACCTGCAATCATACACCATCGTGTGGCTCCACAAAGGATGAGATCTTCGTGTCAGCCAATAATGTTGTCTTCCCTACAACATCAAAACCTTCACTGATGAGGTATTGTGTGACGTTTCTCCTCTTGAAGTTTATGATATATTATTAGGCCAACCATACTTTTCGAAGCATCATGTTGTGTATGAGTCCAGACCTTGCATTTTATTATTACTTTTATTAAACATCACCATGGCGAAGAAAAGAGTGTGAAGGATAAGCATTGAATGCATATATTATTCACATGATATACATTTTATAATACGTTGGAGTGACCATTGGATTCCATATTCCAAGGTCTATTGGACTCACTTTGACTGCTCACATTCCACACCAACCCTTAGAGGATTAGGTTTCCAACATTCCCCCCTTTAATCCAGAGGGGTATGTATGATTCCAAGAAGAGATTTGTAATACAAAATGTGAAAAAATGCATGCCATAATTAGGTTGACTATGCTCTCTAAAATGTTGGTATAAGGCAGTGGTTTAAGGAAGACCACCAATGCTAGAATGCTTAGTGAAATTCCCGAAACTCTTCTAAATCTGGAAAGAAGTTGAAATCTTCTGCTAGAGGAAGTGATCCTAATGCTTTGAAGAGGGATACCTTCAACCTGGAAAAGGGAGGTTTGCAACCTGCATAAAAATGGAGAACCTCAACCTGAAAAGGGTTGTCTCAACCTGCAGTATTTTAAGGATGACCACCAACTCTAGAATGCTTAATGAAATTCCTAGAACTCTTCCAAAACTAGCAAGAAGCTGAAGTCTTCTCCTAGAGGAAGTGTCCCCAATTCTTTGAAGAGGGAGAAGCTCAACCTGAAAAGGGAGGTCTCAACCCCGCATAGATGGTTTAAATTTGAGCACCAACCAAAGGCATGCTCAGAGGTCTCTTTGTCTCTACGTAAAACTATGAATCTGGTGTTGGGGCAATTATATAAATGATATATCATCACAAATTAAATTTCCAACCAGAGAATCGTAATCAGTAGAGATGATGCACTATATGTGTCGATAACAGGTAAGTTCCTATGTTTGATGAGTATAGCCTAGATAAAAATCATTCAAAACTAATACTAAATTCCTCACACAATTAGAAATAAAATCTTAATAAACATGTAATCTAAAAGGTTTTTTCTCAAGTAATAAATATGTCCATTTACAGGCTCATGAAATGAAAATATGGATTCGAATCTGTTTTCCTATAGTATTTTATTTCAATTAACTTACTGCAATCAAGCATCAAACAAAACATTCATTCCTAATCTAACTAGCCATACATTTTTGTATAGGAAATGTTATGTATGAAAAGAGTCTTCACATAACATTACATGTAGATAAATGATGAGATCTATGTTCTTAACTCTTCTTTTTCTTTCAAATTAGAATTCAATACTTAAACCTACAGCCTATGAAACAAGTTTGCATTCATAAAATCAATGTGTTATCACTCAGAAAAATAGATTACTTGTATATGATCAAACTAGATTTATATCAAACTAAAAAATAAATTATAATACTAAATCAGTATCACACATAAAACAAACCAATATTCACAATAATTGTAATGAAAACTTTCCTTGATGGCTTCGGGGAGCCCTTGTCGAGCTACTAAGGAAAGCTGGAAGAATTTACAGAACTAAGGAATCCACTAACACATTGAATTCAACAATTGTTTCTCATATTAGTGATCCCAAAACAAAATATTACAGAATCAAGTATCTAGCATAACAATAAAGTTAAAACTCTATCGTACTCGTTGTCTAACTCTTATTATCTCTAGCTCATTGACTGACTGACTAACTCCTATCATCTATGGGCCTTCTCTTATAGAGGAATGATCATTACATTCAATGTTAAAATATAAGATCAAATCAATGTAAAAATATACAAATCACTTTCTTTTATATGTTTCACTTCATCCTCATGACACGCAGTGCATGAGTGATGAAGCATATCATCGATTTGCCATAAAAATTAATCCGTTGAGCATCAGTTCCCTTGGTCTCATCAAAGGGAGCTCACCCGAACCGCTAATGCTTAAGAGTCGAATCTAGTACCGGATGAACACAGTGAGTGCAGGACAAATGCAGGTACCACATGAGTACATTTGGTACCGCACGACCACATTTGGTACCAGATGAGCATAGTTGGTACAGGACGAGCATAGTTGGTACTGGACAAGCACAATTGGTACTGGATGAATGCAATTAGTACCGAATAAACAAAGGATTGGTACTGAATGAATGCAGGTACTAGATGAATGCAACATTTGGGTCTTAAGATCTATTTGAGTCAATCCAAATAATTAGAGAGTATAAATCAACTATTTCATTCCTACTAACACGAAATCATAAAAATCAAGCTTTAAATGTAATTACCTCATATATACATAAGGATGCTGAAATTTATGTTCTTGAAGAAGATAAGAAAGTGATGAGTAGGTTTTGAGGTAAAGTTGGTCAAAAATAGAGGACAATATAGGGTATTAAAGGCATCAAAAAGGAGACTCAACATCTGGTATGGCAAGTTGTGGCTCAAGCTTGCTTCATGAGGCTTTGAAACTTGTAGATGACCATCATTTCCTCCTTATTAGATACAAAGTGAGATGATGGAGAAAACTCAACTGCAAGATTGTTCAATACTCTAGAACAAGTTCTGACATCTTACTGTAATATATTCTTGGTTGTTGAGCCCCACTGCTAATAAGAGATCCATCAAAGATGAATCTTTGTTCTTGCAGGAGGCTTTTTTCTGAAGCATTTGTGTTATTGTGTTTTCTCCTCGAAGGTGTATGAAAAGGAAACACTTTAGACTGTGGATGAAAAATAGTCCTAACAATATAAATGGTTGTTAAACATTGTAGATCTGCAGCAAATGATAGAAACAAAACCTGCCAAAGCCCTGATCTATGCCACAATCATAGTTAAACAACAAAATGGAATAGTAAAATAAGTGCAAGTAACTCCATAATCCAATGGAAACCAGATATATAAAGAATATATTTTATTAAACAACACCTGTGAAGGAAACAAATAATGTTACCAGTCCCCCTCTATGGGATGGGTTCTTGGCTATCCTCAAATGTCTTCAGCTTTTGTAGAGTCTCTCTCCTATATAATGTATAAAACCCAACAAATAAAATGTTTGAGCTCAATGGGGCTCAAATGAAAAAGAATATGGTGTATGACAATGATAATAATCAGAGCTACAACAATGAGTGCAACAATGAAAATAATCAAAAGTGAATAATGAATGGAAACCCCTTCTATTTATAACAAAATATTAGGTTATCCTTGAATAATGAGCAATAATAAAACATTATTAACCCCATTCTAGAAATAACCATTTGGAATATTTTATTATATTTGGTTAGAGGGAAAAAGTATTTAAACTTTTATTTAGAAATAATAAATAAATAAATGATTTATTTATCATCTCAAGAAATATGGTTAAGGAATAATAAATAAATAATGATTTATTTAATTATTCGTGAGGAATTTAGTCAAACTTGACAAGGAATAATAATTAATTAGCGATTAATTAATTATTCCTAGAGAAATAAGATAATTAATGATCTATCTATTTATTTCTCATAACTGGGTCAAATGTGGCAAGGAATATTAGTTAAATAATGGTTTAATTAATTATTCCTAGAATATAATTAAATAAATAGTGATTTACTTAATTATTCTTCATGGGTTTAATTATAAATTTCTTAACAAATGTGGTTTATTAAGTAATTTCTCACAGTGAAAGCAATTTTACTTTGGTAAAATTTGCCCTACATGGTGTACTTCGACCCATCTATTAAATTATGGATAGATGATCTTTTTTTGTGATAACAGATTGCCCCACACCGTATGAGTGTTAGGAGAAAAACATATGACCGAAGTACGTTGTAAGGAAAAAATCACTAGACAATGAAGTGGAGTCAAAGAGAGAGAGAGAGAGACCAATAGAGCTTAAGCAAAAGAGGATAGGGATAGAGGGGGCGAGACCAATGCAAGTCTCCTTTTATGTTGTGGTACGGATCTCAGTGAGGCGGGGGAGGCATACTTATACCCGTCGAGATAACTTAGTACAAAAATAATGATGTGCCCAGAAACATGAAACTGAGCAATAAAATACATGTTGAATGGTACATGACACGCTGGCATAACTGAGCCAGAAAATAATACAATGTGTCCCATATACATAATGTGCCTGGATAAAACATGAGCCAGGACTGAATAGAATAACATCTGATTACATGAGATAAAATGGGCCTTCCCTCGAAAAATGGGTAATATGGGACTAAGGGAGAAACAAACGACTTCCCTTGTCATAGCTTAAAGCGCATGGTTGACCTGGCAGCAACTGACTTAACTTTGGAGGGGATGGGGGATAGTATGACTGAAGGCCAAATTGGGCAACGTGGGATGAATGGTATGAAAATATGGATAGAATAGCGTGACATGATATGATGGGATGTGAAACAAACTCCATGGATACAAAGGTGACTCATCACGGATTCTCTGAACAAGGGTGACTCGATGACGCTGCCACACAGAATAGGCCCGGTGGGGATCATGAAAACATGAGAAAATGATGGTTTCTCAAGACGAAACTTGACACGTGAGATGACAAGCGCCAAGGGAAGGTGCTCCCTAAAGTAAAAGCATTGCATATGAATAAATTCGATTTTGAGAGGCGATGAAGTGGCCCTTCTTGGAAAAATGGCTTCCGGGTGAAGTGTCAAATCAACAAATACTAAGAAAGACCCATTATAGTACTCAATGAGATAATTCCAATGGTACTAACGGTTCATCAAGCTAAGTTATGGTTTGGTCGCAATGGGTGATAGAAAAACTGTGGGTTTTTCTATAAAAGAGCATTTTCCCTCCAATTTGAATTCATTTGCTAAGTGATCTATAGTGAATTTGGAGATGAAGAAGAGGCCCTAAATCTTGAGGAGATCGTAGCGGAAAAATTGACCATCGAAATTGGGATCTGTGGCTTTCAGGCAAGTGGCCTTACTTGTCTAAAGATGACCTTAATGCTTCTTGGAACGATGGTTCTTGGAGAAGAATTAAGGGAAAAGGAAAACTAGAATGAACTACTAGAGGAGGTCTAGAATCATCCTCACCCATGAAGTCAAATATGGGGACTATGTGGACATAGAGTATAATATTTGAAGATATGGTATCATACATCTACGATATGCAATGTGAATATGGCTCACCGAGGAGACCGATAGGACAAACTATCCAAGGAATGGGAGGATAATTTACCATACCTAGATCCGGTGGGATCTAGGCCGAAACTTATGTTAACCAATTGAGAAGATGGCCAGGGGAAAACCATCATGCCCCCAAGCATGGGATACTTCCCGCAAACATATGTGATGGAGGGGACTGATCTGGTATGCAAAGGTGGGGATGATACCCCCTAGAAGAAGGAGTTTGTGGAGAACCATTGTCTTTTGAGTGCTTGAAAAATGGATTCAAGCATCTCGACCCAACTTGGCACGAGATCCTCCAAAGGATGATAAGGATATGTAGGGGCCTATGTACCCCCTAGCATGTTATGGGTGTACTGGATGTATTTAGAGTGGTGGACTCTGAACACTTATATGTTTTATGTGATACATAATATGATTATTCATTTTTATATGAGGATGATGGTTCACCATGTGTTTTTTTTATGGTTGTCTTCTGTGGTATACATGTGATAAATTATAATCTAGAATCTTATTTGCAATGGTATTTACATAGTTATTTTTGGCTCTAGGAACATGACTGATAGTAATGGTTTTAAATTCACGTACCAACAACTTAACTCATAGATATTTTCTAAATAGGACTTGGTTATGCACATGATACACACCATTCAATTGCATGACAAGCAACAAGGAATCTAAACGAACATAAATATCCAGGATGCGATGATCAAGGGCATCGACTAAGAAACCTATCACTGCATCATATTCGGCCTAGTTATTGGTGGCGGATCCAATGCACACGTCATTCAAATGGACTAATGTATGTAAGGGGTGAAAATGGCCCAGGTTGCCGAGGCTAGATTCCTGGAGAAGTGACTCACACTGTTGGCATAACTGATATATGGTGTGGATGATGGATCCATCTGAAAGGTGCAAAAGACAACAGATGAGATGATGCAACCTTCCTAGTGTCATGACAGAAATAAAGACACGCAAATCAATGGGATATGCCATGAGTGAAATTTCTTGAGGAAGAGTGCATTGGGAGAATTAGGAAGGAGGTGGCCTTCAAAATCCTCCAGAAGAGATGCCCCCTTACCTAAGGGAAAGGGTAATCAGGGGTAGACCTAGATTCCATGATGTCCTCATTAGAATGAAATATGGGTGGATGGGAGGAAGATTGACTACATGATGTGATGGAGGTACCTGGTGCATAATCTTGAGAAAGAAGGTTCACATACACATCATCTAGAATGGTAGATGATGAGCTAGTAGATAAAAACCCTACCGATGTTGAGACTTGGGCTTCCAACGAAGGACGTACGATAGAAGCACGCACAGGAACCTCAAAAAGATTTTTCTACGAGGAACTCAAGGATGATGACAGGTAAAGGATATGGACTGTGGAGTCTATCATCTCGACATCGGGGGAGGGATCATGATGGTGGTACCAGAGTCCCCCTGTTCTGGTGCAATAGTGGTACCATAATCCAATGGTAGAGTAGTAGGTGATCAACTACGAGTGGCCTTGTATTCGCAAAGCACATGAAGATAATCACGAAATTCATCGAGACGAGGGAAACAATGGGAATAGTGACCATAATGATCGTACAAGGCACAAGGGTGATTTGTGCACAATGTTTTGAGTTTCTTGTCTGGTCTCGATAAGGTAATTTGGACCTCAGGGATATTTGACTCAGGGAATGCTTCTAGGACCAAAGGTTTGAGACAAGAAAGCTCAGGAAAATTATTGGTGGCATGCCCAACAACCTCACACAACACACAGAGGTGTTGACTTTGGATATTTGGGAGCTGGAGGTGCTTGGGGAGCCTTGTCCCTGTTTTTGGATTGCCCCCCCTGTCCAGATGCTTTCACAACAAGAGTAGGTTCTTGTTGAGGTTGCGGTGGAACTGGCGCAGTGACAGGGATCGTAGGGACTAGTTGAACCAGGGTCAAAGCATGATATGGTCTTAACTGAACAGGCAGAGTGTTCGCAAGGGGATTAATGTACCACACTGGAATCCCCAAAGTAATATTAGGGAGGACCAATGAAGCCATAATAGGGACATAAAATATTCCTGGAGAAGGAAACAAGAAAGGTATCTATCCTATAGGGAAATGTCCTGATGGAACAGATCTTGGATGGTTAAGACTTGGAGGAACAGTTCCTGGTGGGAACAAAGGAGAGGCACCCACAAACGGAGGAGGTCCTGGGGGGGTGGATCCAGATGGCTCGGCTGAGATGGTAACAATAGGGTGTTGAGGAGCTGGCTGTTGATCAGATGTACCAAACTTCTTGTGAGTAGCCTATGATGCTTGTAACATGCAAACACTCAAAGAGCTAGGCTTAGAGATAGGAGGGGGAGGGCCAAGGAAAGCACCTAATAATGAGGAATCTTTGTATACTCCACGTGAGACATCAGTGAGAGGGGTAGAGGATTGTTTTTCGAACATCGACAAGATAATGGACTCAAGGGAGGTCAAGGATGTCAGCTCGTAGTATGTCAACTAATTGATGGTGATGATCTTCCCTTCATGGGGGAATCACATCTTGCGAAAAACCGTAGATGCGACGGCTGACATGGCATAAGTATAACCAGGAACCAAGTGAATATTGTAATCAAGATGGGCATCAATAACCTCATTGTTGACATGAACAAACTTTCCCACAAGAGTCACTAGACAATTGTGATACATGCGGAGAGGCTGGGAGGAATAATCGTCGCAAACAAACAAATTGATGGTGGATGGGGACAACTCAGGTGACTTGAGTTAACAACAGCAAACATCACGTAGGTGGATGCACCTTCATCAATAATTCATTAGGAAATGATGGCATTACAGACTCAGACTGGTATCTGGAAAGCAACGAATGGAGGTAATGGAGGATGTTCTGATGTATCAATAGGGAAGACAATCAAACAATCGTCTGAAGGATCTACTGTGCCCAAAGCAGTTAGTAGAGATTTCTTTTGAGATGGGCATGACTAGAGGACTTCCAAAATTGACATGGTAGCGAGGGATTATGCCAAGTCATCTACTATACCGTATGTATGGGCAGCTTGGTTAGAAGCCACATTACGATGTAATGGTCCCTTTGGGATCTTAGGAATTGACTCAACTTTAGGTTGAGGGATCTGTAACGGACCATTTCATGTCATAAGAGGCTCAATAGATGCTTTTGTTTGGAATCAGTGTTGGATGAAGTCGATGGCTTGTCATATTAACGTGACCAAGTTTGAAAGTTGACATCAGAGGTATTGACCTCATCAAAATTCATCATGAGGATCTAGTAGTCACCAGGACCAGAAGGTTGGGGAAGGTGAGATGCCTGACCTAGTTGAGGTTGAATAGCAACAAATCCTTGTTGAGGGAAAGGATTTGTGAGTACGGCCAATTGACATGGTGCAGAATTCTAAGGCAGTTGTTGTATGGGTGGTTGACCTCTAGAAGGTGCTTGGGCTACACACATTTGGTGCATTTGGGGTAATAGTAGACACTCATGAGTATAATGGCCATGTACACCACAAAATGCACAAGGCTTGTTTGTACGAATAGACTTTTTTTTCTTGGGTTGATCGCCCTATTGCTGGTTTTTGGTGTTAGGCTAGTTCCCCTGGGGTTCATTAGGTTGATTACCTTAGTTACCCTAGTTACCCTTGTTACCTTTTCCCTTATTTTTTTTCTTCGAATTTTTGGGATTGGTTGCACTCTGTTGTGAAAACACTTGACGTTGAGGGAGAAATGGTTGTTGGGGATAAGTATGCATGGGAGACTGCAGCACTAATGCCGAGGGGCCGGAGCACTCGACGATGCATGTTGGGTCAAGAAAAAGGTATGTTTTCTCCTTGGCAATTGCTTTATTTAGCACTCATCCTCACATGATTATCTCTGTTTATGAATAAAAGTAGAGGAAATAATAGCTAAAGTTGAGTAAAATTAATCAGTAACAAATTAGATGAATCTAAGCAGGAAAAACTAATTTTTACTATCTTTATGTGCAGAAGTGACGAATTGAGCGATAGCTGCCAAATCGACAGAATGGAAGCATCTCATAAGGGAAAGCGACAGCGTCATAGGCAAGGCAAGGCAATGGAAGACTGGGAAAACCAATGACTATTTTATGACATAATCAGATCCAGTGTAGCAAAATCCTCAGAATCCCCTGATCCTGAGGATTTTCTTTTATCTATTTACTTTCTAAATTTAATATATAAGGCCGAAAGGAAAAACTGCACGGAGTTCAGAATTTCACAGTTTGTAATTATTCTTTTTGACATATAATACTATTATTTTGGATGTTGTAACTTGGTTATTTATATTAATGAAGAAAGACTGCATTTAACTCATACTTATATTCTAAGTATCTCTTAGTGAAGACTTCTGGTGACTTTGGGCCCAGTCAAGATAAGATCTACTACTTCACCTGTGTCATAATATTTCTATTTCATTCTTGATTGTTTGTTAATGTTAAGTTAATATTACCTTTGATTACTGTAATGATTATTGATTTAGTTTTCTTTTGTTGTTCATTCAAGATTCAGATTGATCCATGTGTTATATGCGAGTAATACTTTTGATTGAATTGGTTATGCTAGTTCCAGCTCAGGTCACTGTTCCTTTCAAGTAATGTTATCATATATTTCAGAGATAGAATTAATCGCTTTATGCTTCTACATTCATTTGCTATCTAGATAATTATTTTTTAACAATGTAAACTTTGAAACGAGAACTGATACTGTTACCCGTTTTGTAGAGGTGGCAAAAAAATGACCCGATTTTCAAAAGTGGTGATACAGAATACACATGTTTTTTTTAGAACATGGTTTTTGGAACTTTATTTTTTTCATGTGCATTAAGTTTTAGAATGGTAGTGAATGGTAGTGATTTTCATCCTGATTTTAAAAAGTGAGTATTCTGCATCACACCCTTTTTTTAAAAGACCTATTTTTTGACTTTAAATTTTCTAGTGTGTGAAATGTAAAAAATTATTTTCTAAATTTGATAGTTTTTGAAGTGGTCATTTTATTCATATTTTCTTGTTCTCTATCTTAATTTTTTATTTTTTTAGTGGGGTTTTTATTGTTTTGCGTTTTTAAATTAGAAAGTCGATAGTTTGAATTTTAGATAATCTACATATTTATACATCCTTAGTTAATTTTTCAATCCACATGAAATAATTGTTTCTAAAAAACAACATTTTTTAACAATGGACATAAAAATAACCATTTTTAACATAAATATAACAAAAAAACTAAACATTTTGATAATTTTTTGCTAGAATTAACATGTCAAAATCACAATTTTTATACAAAAATATTAACTAAAAATGGTCAAATAATAGTTTTTTTTATGAATTTCATGTCAAAAAAATAATAATAACAACTTTTTTTTTTCAAAAAATAATAATTAACTAAAAAATCAATGCGAAAATCACAGTTGTGCTCTCCTTCGCCCACCCCTCCACCGCCACCGCCCCCGCCCACCCCTCCACCGCCACCGCCCCCTCCCCGCCCACCCCGCCCACCCATCCCCCGCCACCGCCACCGCCACTGCCCCCCGCCCACCCTGCCCACCGCCACCCCGCCCACCCCTCCACCGCCACCGCCCACCCCTCCCCCGCCACCGCCCCCTCCCCGGTCCCCCCGCCCACCCCCTCCACCCACACCGCCCCCTCCCTGTCCACCGCCACCGCGCCCTGCCCGCCCACCCCACCCACCCATCACCCGCCACTGCCCCCTCCCCGCCCACCCCGCCCCGCCCACCCCGCCCACCCATCCCCCACCACTGCCCCCTCCCGGCCCCCCTGCCCACCCCTCCACCGCCACCGCCCCCTCCCCGGCCACCCCTCCCCCTCCCCCTCCCCCACCCCCTCCGCGGCAGCAGCACCCCCGGGCTGCCTCGCCCCGCCCGACCGGCGGCGGGTCGATTCCGGGAATCGACCCACCGCCGGTCGGGCGGGGTGGGGCGACCCGGGGTTGGCGCTGCGCGGATCTAGAACACATCTACCCAAATCTTCAAGTAATTTCGAATCAAACAATGAATACTTTATTCTCCCACCTTCACATGCAATTGTTTTATTTCTAGACGCACATTAGGAGGGACAATGTTGAAAATGGATCCACCTTTTTTAAGAGTTGATCTAGTCTATATACTCGTCGCACTTCATTTTATCCCATTCTCTTCTCTTAAACTTCTCTTTTCATTCCTTTTTTTCTAGTTTGTTTCCTCCTATTTGAATTCTCTCATGCATCCCCCTAGCAACTTCCCCTGAATCCTTCTTCTTATTCCAAGAATGGAGGTGAGACACCTCTTTAGTCTTCCTAGTAAGAATTTGCCTCCAAAATTTCTTAGGAGCTAGCTTAGAGAGGTGTAAGAGATTCCCTTGTCTTTGACGAATGTATTGCCTCTTTTTCCTTTTAGTTAGGGCTTTATATATTTTTATCTTGTCCATTTTAAGAGATTCATCAACAACTTCCTTAATTGCTCTCCTCACACTTTTACACTCTTTTTCATACCATGGATTGGTTTTGCTATTTCTTTTATTATTTGATATAGGAAAAATAATTTGCAAAATTTGATAACTAATTCTCTAAATCCCTTTCCAAGACTAACACTTGAAAAATCAATCAGGTAACAAACATGCTATTAGATAGAACTATTTGTTTCTTTATTTCACCAAACCAAATTGAAAAAATAATTTTATAAATTAAAAATCAATAATACAATCTTAGAAGCAGTTTAAACCTATTATTATAATCATGATGTGAAATACAATTATTATAAACATTTTTTCAATATAATAACTTAAAGTAGGCATTAACACCAATACTAGAAACATTTGTGCAGGGATTTTAACATGTGGGACAATATATAAAGTTGAAGGGTTATTCGCGTATCTAATTCATGACGAAATTTATCGTTTATTTGCAGTTAAAAGTTAAAGCGACAAAGTTGGAGATATATTATATTTGATATGACAAGTCCGAATTAAAACATGGTAAGGATTTTTTCAATTGGCAAATAGCTTTTCGATCTTCCAGTCTTATTCTTCAGTTTTAAGTGGGATTTTGCCCTTTTTTAATGTCGTAGACTATAAATATGATTAAAAATTTAATTAGTCGATATTCTAGAGAATTTTTGATGCAAAATATGCAAATGGGAGGGAAAGTTTCATCCATCCTATCTTTTTGTTCTCCTCTAAATATCTCCAACTCATCAAATACGTCTAAAGCAGAGACAGGCCTGTCATCCAAATTCTCCAGAATGCGTGAAGCGTTTCATAAATATGGCGCGATCTTCAAATTTGAGGGGGAATGAATTCATGGTTCCGTCTATAAAGGAAAAGCCAGATGATGACATAAGAAAATTACGAACCGAATCCGATGTCATACTCTCGATGTGAACTAGAATTTGTGAACTAGAGCTCACAAGCTCCGAAGCCGGTACGGGTCGATTCCCGGAATCGACCCGCCGTTGGTCGGGCGGGGCGGGGCGGCGCGGGGGTGCGCAGCCGCACCCCCGCGCCGCCCCGCCCCGCCCGACCGGCGGCGGGTCGATTCCGGGAATCGACCCGTACCAGCTTTGGAGCTTGTGAGCTCTAGTTCACAAATTCTGGTGAAGATTTCTGAAAGCGTTACGATTTTGAAGAGTGGGTACGATTTTGAAGAGTGGGTTCGACTAACCATACATCAAATTTTAACGTATAGCCTCCCTTCTAATCTATAAAATGCACCTCCTTTTTCTGAATAATAACTTCAAGTGGGCAGTAAGACAAACATTACAAACATTTTTTCAATATAATAACTTAAAGTAGGCATTAACACCAATACTAGAAACATTTGTGCAGGGATTTTAACATGTGGGACAGTATATAAAGTTGAAACTCACATGAATAGTATATAAAGTTGAAGGGTTATTCGCGTACCAGAGTGAAAACTCACATGAATAGATCATTATAAAATTATTCTCACCGACAGCTCAGTGAACCAGAGTGAAAACTCACATTAAATGTCACACTCAATATTTAACTCTAGTAGGAGGATAAGAATTTTAAGATTAGAGAATTCGAGATAAAAATCATATATACTTTTTATATACATGACATTAAAATTTCTTCCACTACAAGGGTTGTCAAGCCGATGGTGGCTTCTGGCGAAAATCAGTCATTGACCTTGTGATTGTTTTTCCAGCAACCCAAAGCTACAAGGAATGATAGTTTGGATATCATGTTAGGGCTAAAATGAAACCAATCATTGACCTTGTGATTGATTTTCCCACAATCCAAAGCTAGAAGGGCTGATAATTTGGATATCATGTTAGGGCTAAGATGCAACCGATAGACAAGGTAAATGTTAGCCAAACCATTCGAAGGAGCAGGCCCAAAATTATTAGAAGATGTCCGAAATGTGATTTTTAAGTTGAATAGAGTTTTGAGTCACGCAATCTACCACATGTGTAACAAGAAATGGATGCAGCCGTAGTCCCTGCTGATGAGCCCCAACAATGTACAATTATTTGGGCTCATTCAACTTCCTAATTCGACTTGATCCACCATTCTCATTTGTTTATTGCATGTTTTTGATTATTTTTATGTTAATAGAGTGAATTTGGTTAGTCATTATGCCAACAAGTCTAATGGGTGCTTTGTGTAGCCTTGTTGGTCAACTTGGAGACAAAATTGAAGGTCTTAATGAGCACTTGGCAGCCAAATTCGTGGGAGAACAAGCTAGAGGATTTGTAGGAAGGTGTCCCCCTCATTTATGGGCCCTTACCTCGAATTCTCGACCATCAGCTCGGAGTTCAAAGGCCACCAAATCAATGAGCACAAGGGCAGCCAAGCAAGTCAAGTAGGACTGTTGTTAACTACAAGTCTTGGGCAGCCAAGTCCCTAACTTTTAGGAGGACTGTTGGGTCCTCAAATTGTATAAATAAGAAGGCTTGGGGCCTCATTTTGGTTAGCTAGTTGGTAGTCATTTTTGTAGCTAGTTAGTCATTTTGTTTTAGCCATTAGTTAGCTAGCTTGTAGTTCGATTTTTAGGCCATGGATTAGCTTTGCTTTCAGCTCATTCTCAAGCTCTCCTTATGGACAGTTTTGATGTACTTTTCATTTCTTGATTAATAAAGATGGATCCAGCTTTGCACCAGCTCTAAATCGTTCATGGGAGGCTGTAGCTCTTGGGGTTGGGCCCATCTCAAGCGCCCAGTACCTCCCTTGTTTATATTTATGTGTCTTTGCTGCATTCTCATAATAAAATCTGCTCTTTAGATTTAAATATTGTGTTGTTGTTTAGGTTGCTTTTGATGATTAGAAAAGGTTGTTAATGTTCAGATTTGCTTGATAGGTTAATCACAGGGAATATATTCAGAAAAAGGCTACCAAGTACTTTGGATCTCACCTCCCTTCAGTGGAATCATGAGCTGGGACCAATGTAACCTTGCTGCCAACAAAAACACTTTCTTTGCTTCACCATGCAATCATTAGTGTTTGAATCTCATTTGCAGAACTTGATATCAGTTTGGATGCATGTTTAGGTTTATAATCACTTAGTTTCATAATTGTTTCACATGGTTTCACTGCAAATAAACTTCTGTTCATTTCCTTTGCTGTTAGGACAGATTAGAGTGAAGTAACTAGGTCATAGGTTTCATAACTAGATCTTTGTTTTCTTGCATGTCCTTGTTGGTTCAGTTGTAAACACTATGCAAGGCACCTTCATCACCTCCTCAAAACACATCCTTGACCTCTGCTCCGCTCTGTTATCTCCCAAAGTCTTTCACTCCTCACGTAGCTTCACTCTTTAGCCCTTTCGTTGACATAGCCCTCTATCTTCCAACCCACTCCCTACACTCACTCCCCATCCTATTCCTCCACTTCTGAGCCATCACCAGCCTTATTCCTACCTTACACATCTCCCCCTACCATTCCATCACTCCTCCATCACTTCAAACACTCACGGTAGGTCATCCTGTAGCAGTTTGTAGACATCCTGTAGAAACCAGAGTATCCTGTAGGATCCCCTGCAGACATCCTGTAGGAGGCCACTCACTCGGTTGCTGAGCTTCTGAACGTGAGGAACCCCTGTGGATGGATGCTAAGGATCCCTAGGGACCTCTCCTAGCCTCCCCAACCTTTCCCACGCTTTCCTTCCTTCTCCATCCCATTTGCACAACCAAACCCTAGTTAGCACAAAATCACAATCATCCCACACACTTAAAGAAAAAATACAAAAACATGTCTTTTATGATGCAAGTAGCTTAGATCCATGCATTTTCACTTATTAGAGGTAATGACAGCATTGGTAGAAGTTGCATTTACATTCTTTGCATTGTAGAGGTTAGACTAGTCAAATTAGGGTTTCCTAGGTTTACATGCTTTGATTTGCTTTCAGTTCATTTTTGTCAAGTAAAGTAGCTTTCCTTTGAGATTAGCTTTCGTCCATCAATTAGCAAGCTTCTTCTAAGAGCCTATAGAAGTTGGCTTGAGCCCTAACGGACTTGTGCCAGCTGACCAAGTGACAGCTGCGACAAGAGCTAGTACTTGTGCATATAGCACCGTCGCTTCCAAGTTTGTACGAACTACCGAGTTGATAAAATGAGAGACAGGAAGCCCCAGGAGTTGTAGCATTATTGCTACAATACTGGAGCTCACCATCTTTTTGGCACCGTTGCCGGGGAAGCGGCAGAGTATTGGTGATTGTTGCTATTCTTCTATTTTCTACTACAACCTTCTGCTAAGTAGTTTATTTCATTTCCATTATGCAATTTCATTTATGCAAAAGTAGATTCGCATTTCTTGCTTTCATAGATCAGCATTTCCTGCTTTCATAGATTAGCATTTCCTGCTTTCCTAGAATAGCCTTTCAATTCAGCATTTCAATTCTGCAAGCGTAGATTAGCATTTCAATTCCGCAAGCGTAGACTAGCATTTCATTCTTGCAATTTCATTTGAGCAAAATAGATTAGTCCTTTCCTGCTTTCATTTCAATTCTGCATTTTCATTTCAGTAAGATAGTTAGTTGCAGTTCAATCTATTTCAGTTTTGCAAGTAGAAGTAGAAAAAAAAAAACAAAAATCAAGCAAAAAGATTTCATTTCATGCTTTGTAGGAGTAGAGATAAGTTAGAAAAATGATTGCACAACACCCCCACTGCTTCACACAGCCAACGTTCTTCTTCGATGGATGTGATGAAAGAACCCCTGGGTGGACATCAAGACATATCTGAAGAACCTCTAGGGGAGAAGAAGAAGAAACATTCCTCTGAAGCAAATGGCTACAAGCAGAAATATTGGGAGCATTCCCTTATCCAAAGATGAATTTGCAAATCAACTGGAAGATTTCAAGAGTGATATGAGGCAGTTTCTTGCCATGCAACTGGATACCTTGCGGATCCAAAAGAAGCAAGAAGAAGCCAAGAGGGCTTTGGTCATTTTTTGTCCTAGGTGCCTTAAAGAGCATCCTAGGAACGAATGTCCAATGCACTCCCTAAAAGTGTGTTTTGTATGTGAAGAATACCATCCTACAGATCAGTGCCCTTCCTTGCCCAGAATCAAAGCTGCATATCAAAGAGCCAAGGGAGCCACTGAATCACTCTATTATATGAACCAAAGGAGGCCACATGGACCTAGATCTTACCAGCAGGAGATGCAAGGGATACCCGAGACCTATTATGACCCTTATCAAGCCACTTTCATGCCTTCTTGGGATCCCCCTGCTCATCCTTCCTGGTCTACACCTCCTCCTTGGTCATATTCTCCTTGTTCCTTCACAGATCCATATTATGCCCAACCAGTTGCTCATTCATTTCACTCTTATGCTCAGCCACAACCTCAGTGGAATGCACCTTATCAGGAGTGGAGGCCCCAGTATAACTCTCATCCCGCTCATTTTCCTCCACCACCTGCTCATCCACAACCATCGCCTCCTCCTCCACCAAGGCAACCCCAAATGCCTACCCAACCACAATGCCATCCATCTCCATCTCAAACTCACACCTCCACTCATCTACCCGTACCATTTCCAAAGCCATGCAATGGAGTAGCTCAACCCCATTGCAAATCTGAGGCACAGCATATCCAAACAACTCCTCTTGAGCCCAATGATCTTCACCAAAGCTCAGGAAGAGTGTTGCAAAAAAGAGATCATCTTGAAAGCATTGAAGGACCAAAGGCAAAAGAAGATCCAAAAGAAAAGATCAAAGAACCATGGGCTGCACTTGATGAAGAGAAGAGATCAGAATCAGAGATGGAGAAAGTTCCCTCATGGTTACCATCAAATCCTCCATGTATTCCAGAGAAAAATCAACAACAAGAGGAAGATCAGAAGGTCATGATAGAAGGTGACATGAAGAATGATCCAAATCAGCAAGATGACCAAGGATATCAAAGCTATATTGAGATATGGTTTCAGAAGGTCACTAAGTTGCAGCAGTACTCTCTTCCTCAGCTATGTTTGATCCCTTCAAGATCAGATCATTTGGTCTCTGAGATCTGGATACCTATCAAAGCATGCATTTCGAGCCTTCACATCGTTTTTTCTCTAATCTCGATGTGCACATGGCTCCATTGGAAGTATTCTTATACTTGAGAATGAGTTTGTTTTTCAAGTAGGGTAGGGTAGAAAAAAGAAAAAAAAAGGCAAAAAAAGAAAAAAGAAAAAGAAAAAAATGAAAAAAGAGGAAAATAGAAATCTAAGGTGAAAACCTCCTTGGAGGCGCCTTAGATTGGCTCATTGATTGAAAACCTCCATGAGGCGGTCAATGGGTTGAAAAAAAAGAACAGAGAAAAGATCTTTGGGTGAAAACCTCCCTTGGAGGCGCCCAAGGCAGGCAATTAGGGTGAAAACCTCCATGAGGCACCCTAGTTGTTTTTCAAAAAAAAAAAAGAGAAAAAAGAAAAAGAAAAATGAAGCTAATCTCCCTTGAATGATTTCAGGTTGCAGCAATGACATTGCAGGTTGCAAGAAGGACGTTTCATGATAGGAGGAGCACTCAAATCAAAGACAAAGGAGTTTTTGTGCCTTCTACAGGAAGTTTCGTATCTTCTACAGGAAGCTTACAAAAAAGCCAAATTGATCTCCGAGGAGGACCTGAAGGCTTGGAATATGTCCATGAGGCCTACCCACATCCATGTTTCCATTCCTCACCCCTTTTCCATCATCTTTTTCATGTCATTATGCTTCTTTCCTCAAAACTGTGTCTTCTACAGGAAAGCTCTGTATTTCTACAGGAAACATCCTGTAGAACCTTTGGACGAGCCAAATCCAATTTCAAAAGTGAATCTGATGGTGGGAGTCTATTGGTTAGGCCTGCAAGCACTTGGGTGTCCATCCCTTGCCTTCATCCATCATTTTTTCACCTCCTTGTGCTTCTCATTGTGCTTCTACAGGATCTTCCTGTAGAAATTGTGGGAAACTAGGCATGCATTTCAAAAAGTGGTTTGGCGAGCATGGTAGCTTCCTCAAGTTCAGAAGCCCTCATGCCATCTTCCAGCTCCTCCTCCATCATCTCCATACCTGCATCACAAACAAAATTCATTTTGTCATCCCATGCAAGCACATGCAAAAAGCCTTGAAGCAAAAATACCTAGAGCCAAATTTGTTTTTGCCATAACTTGAAAACCATGCATCCATTTGACAAACCATTTTATGGGGAATTGTACAAGGTTGATGACAGCATGCCTGAGCAGTTTCATGCAATTCCGATGCACGGTTTCCAAGAAATCAGCCTCCATCACCATCAGCCATTTTTTCCTTTTCTCCATAACCGTGCATCCGTTTCAAAACTTGTTTCATGGGGAGATGCACATGGATGATAGTAACCTACCCAAGCAATTTCAGTCGATTCCGATGCACGGTTTCCGAGAAATCGAGCTCTGAAATCTTCAGCCATTTTCCATTTTTCTCGAAATCCGTGCATCCATTGATCACGAATTTGATATGGGAGATGCATAATGATGGTAGTAACATGCTCACCAAGTTTCAGATCAAACCGATCTACCGTTTGGGAGAAATGGCAAAAAGAAGTTCTGGTTGTGACCATGCAGCAGCAGCAGCTTGAACGGGCAGAGTTGAACGTGGAAATCAATGCACGCAGCTCAGATCCGGCCAGAGGACACCTGCACAAGGAAAAAACAATCAAAGATTAGCAGCCAAGCCACATGCAATCAGGAAAACCAATGCATGCAGCAATGACAGGCCACAGCAGCTCACGGCAACCATTTAACTTCGAGGTATGTGACTAATCTCATTCTTCTATTGCATAGATTTAATTGGGAACTGCATAAACGAATGGGATGAGGGATTAAGCCACGAATGTAGCAAGGCTCAACTGATTGTCTGCTTCAGAACTCCGCCGGCAGCCACGCAGTGCACGTGGACAATGGACTCTCGTAAAAATTAAAAAAAAAATTAAAAGAAAAAAACAGTGATAGAAAGTTTAACTCCAATGAACAGGATGTCAATTAATTAACAGAGAGAAGAAGACATGTATCACTGCAGTTTGAAAAATCTAGCGCACATGTTTTTGCCACCACATCACAAATCACGGAGAAATTAAAGACGGCTTGGCTGAAACTCATGAACTGCTGTCCATCTGCACTTTCCACGTCCTCCACTGAAGTTTCCACAATCTATTAACTTTATATCCTCCACCGATCTTTCTCGGCCATTTTTCAAGACCCTTCGGCTCATCGGCATTCTACAGGGAGCACTGTTTCGTTCTACAGGAAGCGAGAGCCGCCTACAGGATGTCGTCTACAGGAAAGTGCAGCAGAGCAGAGGAGCCTGAGTTTCTCTTCATCAAGTTTGGAGCTTGAAGAAAGGTGAAAATAGCTGAGGTGGATCATGCTATTTATTTTATTGTTTGTTCCCTTGCATGTGATATTGCAGAGGGTATGAAAGCCGTAGAATTGCTTTTAGAGCTTTCAAAGGATATGGCTGTGTGTGAACAGATTGGCAAGGTACAAGGTTGTATCCTCCTCCTTGTAACAATGTCAAATAGTGACAATCCTAAAACTGCTAAGGATGCAAACGAAGTTCTGGAGAATCTCCCATGCAGTGAGCATCATGTACTGCAAATGGCATAGGCGGACTATTTCAAGCCCTTGATACAGAACCTGAGAGAAGGGTCTAAAACAATGAAGATTGTTATGGCAAGGAAGTTGTCAGAGATAGGTTATACAGATCAAAGCAACGTTGCATTGCTCAAAGAGGAGGTTGTATTTCCACTTCTTGAAATGATTTCCAATGTTCATTTGAAGGCAAAATTAGAAGCCATTTAAACACTTCAAAATCTTTCAAGTTTACCTGAGAATGCATTACAAATGATCAAAGATGGGGTGGTCTGACCCATCTTGGACCTTCTATGCACACCACTGTCAACTATATTTGATTTGAGAGAAAAAGCTGCTAATACCTATGCAAACCTTGCTATGTCTACAACATTGCCCCAAAGAACAAATGACACAATAGTTGCATCTTAAAAGTGTGATTCGGTATGAAGTTTTGCTCTACTCCTGGTTATACAACAGCTTGAAACACAACTTGGGAATTCTCATTTTTGGCCTGTTTTGAAGCAATTGCAGATTGAAGGGAAATGCTGATTCATAGCAATGATATGTGAGAAAGTCATATTTTCTCTGCCCTTGATCTATCTTATGTTCTGCTCTGCCTCTGTTATCAATTCTTAGTAGAGTTCAAATCCAAGATTAAGAATGCCATTCGATTCAGTTAAAGGCCTGGAAACACTCTTTCCCATCCAGATTTGGCATGCACTATCTATTCTCGGGCAGTTCATTGTACCTGTGTGCTTTTATAATACATTAGACTTGCCATTCATGTTGGATTCGTCAGCTTTCAGGCAGCACAGTTCAAGGAGAAGGCATCCCCAACCAAGCAAGCAAAATCAGAGAAAATTGTTCCTACAGGAAGTTAGCAGACTGTTTCTACAGGAAGACAGAGACTGTTTCTACAGGAAGCCAGCGAACAGTTTCTACAGGAAAGTTTGAAAAGCGGGAAGCCAAAGGAGAAATCGGCCGAAATGCTAGCCAAGAAAGTCACCAAGGCCATCAAAGACAAGGGGAGAGATTTGGTTGCTCAGAGGATGAGCAACACTTTCAGTAGGGGGGTGATGATGAGCCCCAACAATGTACAATTATTTGGGCTCATTCAACTTCCTAATTCGACTTGATCCACCATTCTCATTTGTTTATTGCATGTTTTTGATTATTTTTATGTTAATAGAGTGAATTTGGTTAGTCATTATGCCAACAAGTCTAATGGGTGCTTTGTGTAGCCTTGTTGGTCAACTTGGAGACAAAATTGAAGGTCTTAATGAGCACTTGGCAGCCAAATTCGTGGGAGAACAAGCTAGAGGATTTGTAGGAAGGTGTCCCCCTCATTTATGGGCCCTTACCTCGAATTCTCCACCATCAGCTCGGAGTTCAAAGGCCACCAAATCAATGAGCACAAGGGCAGCCAAGCAAGTCAAGTAGGACTGCTGTTAACTACAAGTCTTGGGCAGCCAAGTCCCTAACTTTTAGGAGGACTGTTGGGTCCTCAAATTGTATAAACAAGAAGGCTTGGGGCCTCATTTTGGGGTTAGCTAGTTGGTAGTCATTTTTGTAGCTAGTTAGTCATTTTGTTTTAGCCATTAGTTAGCTAGCTTGTAGTTCGATTTTTAGGCCATGGATTAGCTTTGCTTTCAGCTCATTCTCAAGCTCTCCTTATGGAAAGTTTTGATGTACTTTTCATTTCTTGATTAATAAAGATGGATCCAGCTTTGCACCAGCTCTAAATCGTTCATGGGAGGCTGTAGCTCTTGGGGTTGGGCCCATCTCAAGCGCCCAGTACCTCCCTTGTTTATATTTATGTGTCTTTGCTGCATTCTCATAATAAAATCTGCTCTTTAGATTTAAATATTGTGTTGTTGTTTAGGTTGCTTTTGATGATTAGAAAAGGTTGTTAATGTTCAGATTTGCTTGATAGGTTAATCACAGGGAATATATTCAGAAAAAGGCTACCAAGTACTTTGGATCTCACCTCCCCTTCAGTGGAATCATGAGCTGGGACCAATGTAACCTTGCTGCCAACAAAAACACTTTCTTTGCTTCACCATGCAATCATTAGTGTTTGAATCTCATTTGCAGAACTTGATATCAGTTTGGATGCATGTTTAGGTTTATAATCACTTAGTTTCATAATTGTTTCACATGGTTTCACTGCAAATAAACTTCTGTTCATTTCCTTTGCTGTTAGGACAGATTAGAGTGAAGTAACTAGGTCATAGGTTTCATAACTAGATCTTTGTTTTCTTGCATGTCCTTGTTGGTTCAGTTGTAAACACTATGCAAGGCACCTTCATCACCTCCTCAAAACACATCCTTGACCTCTGCTCCGCTCTGTTATCTCCCAAAGTCTTTCACTCCTCACGTAGCTTCACTCTTTAGCCCTTTCGTTGACATAGCCCTCTATCTTCCAACCCACTCCCTACACTCACTCCCCATCCTATTCCTCCACTTCTAAGCCATCACCAGCCTTATTCCTACCTTACACATCTTCCCCTACCATTCCATCACTCCTCCATCACTTCAAACACTCACGGTAGGTCATCTTGTAGCAGTTTGTAGACATCCTGTAGAAACCAGAGTATCCTGTAGGATCCCCTGCAGACATCCTGTAGGAGGCCACTCACTCGGTTGCTGAGCTTCTGAACATGAGGAACCCCTGTGGATGGATGCTAAGGATCCCTAGGGACCTCTCCTAGCCTCCCCAACCTTCCCACGCTTTCCTTCCTTCTCCATCCCATCTGCACAACCAAACCCTAGTTAGCACAAAATCACAATCATCCCACACACTTAAAGAAAAAATACAAAAACATGTCTTTTATGATGCAAGTAGCTTAGATCCATGCATTTTCACTTATTAGAGGTAATGACAACATTGGTAGAAGTTGCATTTACATTCTTTGCATTGTAGAGGTTAGACTAGTCAAATTAGGGTTTCCTAGGTTTACATGCTTTGATTTGCTTTCAGTTCATTTTTGTCAAGTAAAGTAGCTTTCCTTTGAGATTAGCTTTCATCCATCAATTAGCAAGCTTCTTCTGAGAGCCTATAGAAGTTGGCTTGAGCCCTAACGGACTTGTGCCAGCTGACCAAGTGACAGCTGCGACAAGAGCTAGTACTTGTGCATATAGCACCGTCGCTTCCAAGTTTGTACGAACTACCGGGTTGATAAAATGAGAGACAGGAAGCCCCAGGAGTTGTAGCATTATTGCTACAATACTGGAGCTCACCACCTGCCAGGACAGCTTGATGAAAAAGCTACGGGAAAGTGTCACTAAAAAGATTTGGTGTTTGCATTAGGTCATCAATTCTTGGATTCTTTAAAACCACCGAGGGAAAGTTTGGTAAAGAAGCTCTTGTGTTTGCATTAGTGTGATCAATTCTTTGTTTTATTTAAAACAGGAAAAACATCACGTGTCATGGACATAATACCCAGATCTGTCATGAAACGACAGAGGAGACATTTGTCATGAAGCTATAGAGAAAACATATTTTCATTTTTGGGAAGCTGAATGCGTTAGGTGGTTGGTGAAATAAAAATATTCGGAGTAGCTCATAGTAGTTGGAATTCACGTGCGTGTTGTTATTCATAATTCCTTTTTACTACAATCTCAACGAATTAGTTAAATCTCCAACGACCATTTGCATAGTTCACATAATATCATGTCGTAGATATTGGAAATTGCTCACTCTCGTTATTGATGCGATGAAATTTTGTGAAACACGAATGTGACGACTTTCACTAGAGAGCCACAGTTTATATACTGTCCCACATGTTAAAATCCCTGCACAAATGTTTCTAGTATTGGTGTTAACGCCTACTTTAAGTTATTATATTGAAAAAATGTTTGTAATGTTTGTCTTACTGCCCACTTGAAGTTATTATTCAGAAAAAGGAGGTGCATTTTATAGATTAGAAGGGAGGCTATACGTTAAAATTTGATGTATGGTTAGTCGAACCCACTCTTCAAAATCGTACCCACTCTTCAAAATCGTACCCACTCTTCAAAATCGTAACGCTTTCAGAAATCTTCACCAGAATTTGTGAACTAGAGCTCACAAGCTCCGACGCCGGTACGGATCGATTCCCGGAATCGACCCGCCGTCGGTCGGGCGGGGCGGCGCGGCGCGGGGGTCCGCAGCGCCACCCCCGCGCCGCCCTGCCCCGCCCGACCAGCGGCGGGTCGATTCCGGGAATCGACGCGTACCGGCTTCGGAGCTTGTGAGCTCTAGTTCACATCGAGAGTATGACATCGGATTCGGTTCGTAATTTTCTTATGTCATCATCTGGCTTTTCCTTTATAGACGGAACCATGAATTCATTCCCCCTCAAATTTGAAGATCGCGCCATATTTATGAAACGCTTCATGCATTCTGGAGAATTTGGATGACAGGCTTGTCTCTGCTTTAGACGTATTTGATGAGTTGGAGATATTTAGAGGAGAACAAAAAGATAGGATGGATGAAACTTTCCCTCCCATTTGCATATTTTGCATCAAAAATTCTCTAGAATATCGACTAATTAAATTTTTAATCATATTTATAGTCTACGACATTAAAAAAGGGCAAAATCCCACTTAAAACTGAAGAATAAGACTGGAAGATCGAAAAACTATTTGCCAATTGAAAAAATCCTTACCATGTTTTAATTCGGACTTGTCATATCAAATATAATATATCTCCAACTTTGTCGCTTTAACTTTTAACTGCAAATAAACGATAAATTTCATCATGAATTAGATACGCGAATAACCCTTCAACTTTATATATTGTCCCACATGTTAAAATCCCTGCACAAATGTTTCTAGTATTGGTGTTAACACCTACTTTAAGTTATTATATTGAAAAAATGTTTATAATAATTGTATTTCACATCATGATTATAATAATAGGTTTAAACTGCTTCTAAGATTGTATTATTGATTTTTAATTTATAAAATTATTTTTTCAATTTGGTTTGGTGAAATAAAGAAACAAATAGTTCTATCTAATAGCATGTTTGTTACCTAATTGATTTTTCAAGTGTTAGTCTTGGAAAGGGATTTAGAGAATTAGTTATCAAATTTTGCAAATTATTTTTCCTATATCAAATAATAAAAGAAATAGCAAAACCAATCCATGGTATGACAAAGAGTGTAAAAGTGCGAGGAGAGAAATTAAGGAAGCTGTTGATGAATCTCTTAAAATGGACAAGATAAAAATATATAAAGCCCTAACTAAAAGGAAAAAGAGGCAATACATTCGTCAAAGATAAGGGAATCTCTTACACCTCTCTAAGCTAGCTCCTAAGAAATTTTGGAGGCAAATTCTGACTAGGAAGACTAAAGAGGTGTCTCACCTCCATTCTTGGAATAAGAAGAAGGATTCAGGGGAAGTTGCTAGGGGATGCATGAGAGAATTCAAATAGGAGGATTCTCATAGATATGATTGCGCTTAGTTAAAAAAAAACCGTGCATATTCATTGAACCCTTATGCTTTGGAACAATACAAATATTAGGATTGGATAAGTTCTTTAGTGATGCATACGCCCTTTGGTTGGAAGTCCTCACATGTATAGTGTATTTCAAGACCATATTACACTTCATGGACTCTTAAAGACTATTGTAATATATTGTATTTTATTATATGATACTGTGAAGGATGCCTCTTAGGTCAGCAATGGTCCAAGTAGCATGTTTTTGAAAAATTAATTGTATATATTAAATTTGTTATTTATTATGTGAATGTTTGAGCAACGATATCTATCTTTGGTCAAGCTCTATTATTTTGTCTGTACTCCAATTATATATAGTTAGCATTATAGTTTTGATGAAAATTTTAAGGTGACGTTAGGTTGCCTTCGCATCCCCGACTACAGGTTTCGAGGGTGGATGTCAGCTTGTATGTGCGATACAATGGACAGAGAGACAGTACGCGACAGAGAGACTCGGCAAAGTGAAAAGACGCAGACATTCTCCATTGACGGGCAGCTTGGGTTTTACCAATTCCACGCATCAAATGATGATCCACATTACCAATTCCACGCAGCGGCACCCCCGGGCCGCCCCGCCCCACCGGACCGGCGGCGGGTTGATTCCAGTATCAACACTTTCGTTCTGAAGCTATATTTTGCAGGAAAATTTCGTAGAAAATTTCGTAGTCACTGTCATTTTTAAAACAGCCGCAAAATTGACACCTAAAAAAATAAATCATTATTCCAGTATCAACACTTTCGTTCTGAAGCTATATTTTGCAGGAAAATTTCGTAGAAAATTTCGTAGTCACTGCCATTTTTAAAACAGCCGCAAAATTGACACCTAAAAAAAAAAAACATCGTTCCAGTATACACACTTTTTGTTTTGAGCACTGTTTTTGTGGTTTTTTTGGGGTTTTTGGGCCAGAGTTCCTGTTTTGAGTTTATAGTTCCCGTTTCAAAGTTTACATTTTTTTTTATTCCTGTATTGTTTGTTGTTCAATTCAGAATTATTTTTCAATTCGGAATTGCTGTTCAATTCAGATTTGCTTTTCAATTTGGAATTGTTGTTCAATTCAGATTTGTTGTTCAATTCGGAATTGTTGTTCAATTTAGATTTGCTGTTCAATTTGGAATTGCTGCTTAATTAGGATTTGTTGTTTAATTAGTATTTGTTGTTCAATTACCATTGTTGTCAATTGTTACAGTTCTCTTTCATGAGTGAGCGAGTTAGCTTCAATTCTATTTAAGACTGCCAAGCGTGATTCTTTGCAAGTTGTATTCAGATCCATTTGCTTTCATGATAGGTTAAGTAGAATCGCGGAGTGTGTTATGAATTTATTTTAGAATTATTTGGATTGAGTTTGAAGAAGATAGTCATTAGCAATTGCAACGATTTGTTATTAGTTAACCTCTGAATTCACTGCATAAATAGTGCTAACACTCTCGAAATAAAAAGACTGGCCTCGAGTTGACAATTACTGTAGTAATTAAGATTTCCTGTAAAAAGACATCTTAGTGCACCAACATTTTGGCGTCATTTCTAGGGAGAGTGTTCCAAAGTGTTTCCCTTTTTATCTTGCTGCAAAAGAATTGGGTTTTAAAAATGGGAGGTAAGAACCTGCATACCTAGCAAGTAAAGTGCTTGCTTACCAGCCCGCTTTTTAGCAAAAGCTTAGAGGTTAAATAGGAATTGGTTTTTATGAATGAATAGGAATAGAAAGATAGAAAAATAACAGAACCCCCCTCCAAAATCCACAAAACCCAAGGGATCGGTGAACCTTGGGAGAATGACCTTTATAGACAAAATTGTGAGAAAAGAAGAATCTTAAGCATCAGTAGGATTCTGGGTTGTATCTGGAAAAAGTCCTACTGTAATCCCTCAAGCAGCAGGCTCACCATCTACAACTCACGCTGAGATTCAAAGCCAAATTGGAGGATCTGAACAGAGTCTTCAAGCTACAGTAAGCTTACATTCTGATCCTCTACAAGAGGGAAAATCATGTAACTTAAGAGAAGGAGAAGGAGAAACCAGTGGAACTGCTAAGGCAGGACCTCAACTATCTGAACAAGGGTCTCCTTGTGATCCCAGATCTAGGCAGTGTTGCAAAGCCATCTCGGGTTGTTAATCCTCCACTTACTCGAAAAACACCCCTGAAATCCCTGAAGAGTATTGGTACATCTTTGACCAAATGGAAAATCAACCACATCAGGCTCAAACCTTGACATTGGAATAGCCCATAGTCGACCAAGTGGCCAATGCCCCATGAAGGCTATTCCTCTGCAAAGCATCCCAACTTTTCATGGGATGATCACAGAGGATCTTGATGCCTTCCTGTTCAAATTTGATATCCTCTGCAAAGGGTATGAGTACACCACTGACCCCCAAAAGCTAAAACTATTCCATTCTACTCTGAAAGGAGCAGATTTAAGATGGTTTATGGGTCTGGGTGGACATACTATTAATTCTTGGGACGATATCAAAACCTCCTTCCTCACAAGATACCAAGACTTTTGCACAAATAGGGAGCTAAAGGATGAAATATTTAAGATGGCTTCAAAGGATAATGAAACTCTAGAAGAATACGTCGAACAGTTTGATTATAACTTGCAGAGATCTCCACACACCAACCTACTAAAATAATTCCTAAGAGTTATCTTAATTAAACGAATGAAAGAGGAATGGTTAGAAACTCTAAATTTAATGGGGAAAGGAGATCTTTCTCAGTAATATTTTGATGAAATCATTCGCTTGTGTATCAAGTGTTCGTGAGGAAGCTCACGCACAGGAGCAGCAAGCCGAGATCCCATGAGCAGGGGAAGCAAGCCACATAGTGGAGGTGTAACACGAATGGAAATCGGTAACCTCCTGGAAGATTTCAAAACAGACATCCTGGGCACCCTCACAACGCAGCTGGACATCCTACAGGATAAACAAAAACAAGCTTTAGTAGAAAAAACTTGGTCGTTTTCTGTCCACACTGTCGGAAGAAGCACAACCAACGGGAGTGTCCATTAGACATGGTTCAAACATGCGCTATCTATACCAAGGATCACGCCACTGAACAGTGTCCATCACTCCTGGGGTTGAAAGAAGTGTTCAAGGAAGCAGAAGAAGAGACAAAGCCAGTATATCTAATGAACCAACGTCGACAGTGGTAGGCCAAACCTCCAGGTATGTCACAAGATGCATCCTAGTTCTTTCCTTCTTCACAGTTTAATCAGCAACAGAACCCTGGGGCAGCATGGCAAGGCTAATCACCCTACTCGAATTGGAAACCTCAGCCATTCCCTATGACACCATGGTCAACTCAATCCTTTCCGGGTAATGGCTGGCCAAATTCTCCTTTTACTCCTGTTTGGCAAGGCAATCCCTATCAATCCTAGTGGCCTGCCTCCACTTCTCAAAACCCGAATTGGTCTACAAATTGGCAGTGACCTTTGGGAATATCCAACACTCCTATGGGGACAGGTCCTCAACCTCAACCCGCATTGTCAGCTCCTTATCCATTACAACAAAATCCTCAGCCTCTTTTGTGCCCTCAACTGCCAGCCCAACCGAATCCAAATCCCAATAACAGACTGGTCCAGCTGGTGCAAATTGTAGAAAGCTCAGACTATGAGATTGAGCAAAAAGAATGTAATGAACTTAGATTGAGGTCAGGACATATCATCACCCCTGAGGAAAATAGGGATCAACCATCAATTGAGATCGAAACACCACCTATACATATACCACCACCTGTAATTGATACTGAAATGAAATGAGGAGAAGAGACAGATCAACAAAAAGATCCAGAGGAACTCATAGTCACTTCTCCCCCGTTCCCCGAAAGGTTAATGATACCTAAGCCGATTGTTTACCCAGATTTTGATCTTGTAGGGGAACTAAAAAATCTTTGTATAAAAATTCCGCTCCTCCAGGCCATTCAGGACATTCCCATCTATGCTAAAACAATTAAAGAGTTATGTGTAAAGAAGCCTGTGAGGAAAGCAAAAACTTCACCCACCATTCATGTTGTAGGAACCTTATCTGATTTACTCTTGGGAGGGGAAACTCCAGTAAAGTATGAAGATCCTGGGAATCCCATAGTGATAGTTCAGATATATGGCCGCTCTTTTCCCAATACGCTAGTTGATCTGGGTGCAACCATTAATATTTTAACAGTAGAAACCTGTCAAGCACTTGGTATTACAGCCTTGGAACCAACCACCACCTTACTAGAACTTGTTGATCGTTCGGTGGTAAGGCCAGAAGGAACTCTACAAGATATCATGGTCTTTGTTGATTCATGGGAATATCCAGTATATTTTCTTGTTATAAACCTAAAGAGTTGATTGGATGGGAACCCTCTGATATTGGGTCGACCTTGGCTAGCGACAACTGATGCATATATAGGCTTCCAGGAGGGAAGCATGACTATTGCAAAGGGGGATGTTGTGAAAAATATTGTTTTATATCCCCCTGCCAAACCAAGTTTTCCCAATGTAAAAATATGTAAACAACCACCAACATACCTAGAAGAAAGCATCTGTTCTCCACTCATAGTAGCAGAGGCACTAGGATTCAAAGATCAGACTGAAGCTAACGTTATCAACAATTTCATCAATCAGACAGCTGATGTGAGCAACGTAAAGTGTCAAATGCTGAAAGAAATCCTTGATAATGAAGCATTGGAAGATCCCTTGAAGGATACTGATGATCAGCACATCCAAACGACTATTGTTCATAATAGCAAGCCGGTGGAAATTGAACTAGGCAAAGTTTTAAACATTAATGATAGCTTGGATAGTGATCAGCAGCAAAAGCTCATTCAGATCCTGCAAAAATATAAAGGGTATTTTTCCTGGGATTATCCTGATATGAAGGGTATAGACCCATAGTTGTGCACTCATTACATCTATACCGAGAAGGATGCTTGACCTATTTGGCAGCCTCAGTGGAGAATGAATCGCACCTTAAGGATATTGTGAAAGAAAAATTACAGAAGCTGCTGGATGTGAATTTCATTTATCCTATTTCGGATAGAAAATGGGTTTCTCCATTGGTGGTCGTCCCCAAGAAAAATGGGAAAAGGCGTATCTGTCTAGATTACCAAGAACTAAACAAGGCAACACAGAAAGATCATTTCCCTCTCCCATTTATCGATCAAGTCCTTGATACCTTGGCAAGGAAGAAATTATTTTCCTTCCTAGACGGCTTCAGTGGCTACAATCAGATTCAGATCGCCCATGAAGACCAAGACAAAACAACCTTCACGTGTCCCTGGGGTATGTTTGCTTATAGAGTATTACCATCCAAATTATGCAATGCCCAGCCACGTTTCAAAGAGTTATACTTAGTATTTTTTCCGACCTGATAAACAAAGGACTTGAGGTATATATAGATGACTTTACTCCATATGGGGATGACTTTGATCAAGCACTACAAACATTAGAAAAGGTTTTAGAATGATGAATTGCTACCAGGTTATGTTTAAGCAATGTCAAGTGTCACATGATGATGGACGAAGGTGTAATCTTGGGACATTATATTTCTACAGCAGGGATACAGGTAGACCCAGCAAAAATACAGGTAATTATTTTACTGCCTACTCCCTGTACTTAGATAGAGGTATGTAGTTTCCTTGGATATGCAAGCTATTATCGCAGGTTTATTAAAAAAAATTCACAAATTGCTGCACTTTTATATGCTTTAACTGGAAATGTTGATTTCAAATGGTCTGACAAATGTGACACAACTTTTACAGGTTTAAAGAAGCTAGTCTAGATAGCGCCAGTATTGCGTGGACCAAATTGGGAGATGCCTTTTCACATATCCACGTACGCATCAGATGTAGCTATAGGTGTTGTACTCGGTCAGGAAGAGTACAGGAAGCCTTATGCTATATATTATATTAGCAAAAATCTTACTCCTGCGGAACTTAATTATACAATAACAGAAAAAGAATTCTTAGTTGTTATTTATGCAATAAAAAATTTAGACATTACATAATTGGCTACCAAGTTTTTCTGTATACTGACTACTCTACCATTCGGTATTTAGCTAAAAAACCTATAAAAAATGGTCAAGTGACTCATTGGCTATTGCTTTTGTAGGAATTTGACATTACTATTAAGGACCATTAGGGGAAGGAAAACCCGGTTGCTGATTTTCTGTCTCGAATCCCAAAGGTAAATGATCCACTGGAAGTGGACAACCAATTCCCAGATGAACATTTATTTGCTGTGACAGCAAAGACACCATGGTATGCAAATGTGGTAAATTATCTGGCAGTAGGGAAGCTTCCCAGGCATTTGATAGCGAGGGAGAGGAAACAAATCGTTCAACGCAACGCCCGTTCTCTTGGATTGGCGGATATCTTTTTCACACATGATCTGACATGTTTATATGCATATGCATTCGTGAGGATGAGATTTATGATGTCCTGAAAGCTTGCCATGATGAACCCTACAGAGGACACTTCGAAGATCGAAGGACAGGGCATAAGGTACGACAAATGGGCTATTATTGGCCTATTATTTTTAAAGATGCTAAGAAATATGCCTAGGCTTGTGATAGCTACTAAAGGATGGGCCGACTTGGCCAATCTGATGAAATTACTATTGAGCCTCCATTTTATCCAAATTTTTATGATTTACCTGAATAATTTTATGCCTGTACTAAGTGTCTATAATCATTATTATTCGTTTTACACGTTATTAAGTTATCATTTAGAGTCATTTAGAGCTTACAGTTGTTGATCTATGAAATCTTCTTGTTTTGTTAATTTAATGTGAAAATGTCATTAATTTCAAGCTCTTTTGCGGCAGATGCTAGCATTCCTATAGTAGCAATTCCTATACGAGTTGTGCCTGCACTAGCTCTGCCTGCACCAACATGGCTCCACCAACATGCCTACACTAATTTGGGGCTTTCATGCATTGACACATCTCTAGGGAAATATGAAAGAGGTTTTTTTCAAAATATTGTTTGAACACTTCCACATAAGCTAAGATACAGCCCAGTCATATGAATTTATGTTCAGGCAATAACTAATGCCTCAGCCCCAAATTCGCAGCAGTTTCCAAACTGCCCAATTTCGCCTTGTTTTCCATGCAGGTGAAGGCGAATGGAGAAATTCTAGAACATTAGTTTTTATCTAGTATAGAAAATTGACAAAGCCTCAAACCGATTTCTAAAATTTGTAATGGTCTAAAATTTACATAACAGTCTTTGAGGCAGTTTTCTAAAAATAGACTGTTTTTCCATAATCTTAGCATCTCAGATTTCAAACAGTCAATTTTCGGCACAATTTATGAGGCAATGGATCTGAACCAGAAACTTCTGTGAGAGGTTATTGTTGCAAATATAACATTCTATATTTCATCCAAACAGTTTTCCGAAATTCTTAATGGTTAAGGAGATACGCAGAGTTCTTTGGAGGCATTTTGTTAAAAAAAAACTATTTTTCCAGAATTGTAGAAAACGGCCAGATTTGGGAAATTTGTGCTAGATCTTCATTCCTTCAATGGTTAAATGGTTGTATTGATATTCTATTCATGAATATCAGTTGGGATTCAATCCCATGTTATTTTCTAAAGAAACTATCATGTAAAAACCAATATAAAAGAGAGGAGCTATGTAGGTGCGAGGAGGATGGCAGTTTGTATTTTGTAAATTATATTTCAGTTGTAGAATAGAGAATTAGATCTTGTTGTGCAGGGAAGGAGGAGCTGCGCACCAGTGGGATGATCCTTGGAGGGGACCATTGGAGCCAGCGCTACATTATTTAATGAATCCATAACAAGACTTCTGGAATGAATTTCCTTGGCATTAAATTATAAATTCTAGTTTCTATTCTAAAATAAGTTTATTTGGCAATCACTTCTGAGTAATTTTGTTTCTCCATATTGTTCTAAAGATTGTGACTTAATCACTGCAAGGGAAATGAGCTGGATGGTTGGGCCCACCAGCCAGTCCGTTGCCCCAAACCTCTGAACTTTCTTTTGTTGCATTTTAATTTGCTTGGTGTGAGTGTGATCTTAGATAATTTCGCAATTTCATTTCATAGGTCTTGTTTCAGTCATTTCATTTTCAATTTTATTCCAAAAGCTTTATTTACTACTCTGGTTATTCAAGTTTAATATCAATGCTTTTGGATTATTTTGATACAGGCTGAACTAAAGTAACGGTGAATGTTTTAACTATTTATTCTTACAAAGATTTACCCTGATCTCATTGCTGCATAACAAAGTTTATTTCCAGAATGTAATGGTGAAATAATTGTTGATCAAGAATTATGGTTAACTTAACTTAACATGTATTCATGATTGCCTTTGAATATTATATGAGACAGATTCCTGTACTTTTGCAGAAAAACATTTATTCCTGCACTTTTGCAAGCAGATGTCAGGATCAGCATAAGGAAAGATTGTGAATCTTGTTGACAAAACACTCATAGAATTATTCATTATAATTAAATGTTGCATATATTATAAGGAAGTATTTAATAAGATCAGGCCAAATAACACGAATTATATATTGGTTCTTATTGCATATTTCTCTAACAGTTAAAGTATTGAATTGTCTTTAAGAGAAGCAGTGCATTATTATCTTGATTCTTCTTAAAGCATTCAATTATTTCCTTATATTAGCTGGAATGAAGTTGTTGTGTGATTTCTAGTTTAATTTCATGTTTGGAACATAGCAATAATGTTTTAAGAGGTTTCACATTCTTTATTTCTTGAATCACATTATTTTGAATGGGGCCTACATTCCCTTGTCCCCTGGACAATTGAGGAAGACTTACTGTAGGAGTTAACTCAACCCAGAAGAGGAGCCAGAAGTAGATTCCCGAAGTGTGTTTACTTTGCTTTGAAGAGTCTTGTTTATTTTTCTTGAATGATGCTCCTTTTGAATTTCTTGCAAGAGCTTGGTTTTTATTTAACAGATCCCTGAGGTCGTATTCTGGCATATATTGTGCTACGCCTCTAAGTTTACTTACCCGGATTGAAAAATTAAATGTTGGTGTAAATCTTTCATTTATACCACCCGACATTTTGGCACCGTTGCCGGGGAGGTGCTTAGGGGATTGACCTTGGTGATCTGCCGCATTTGTTTTTTTTCCTTCACTTAGTTTCTCTTGCAATTTTATGTTCTTTGAATTTACTTCTTTCCTGCACTGTTGCTTTAAGGTTTCTCATTTTCTCTGATGTTGAAAGAACCCCCCACCCTACATATATATATATATATATATATATATATATATATATATATATAGATATATATATGGTGGGGAGTTCTTTCAACATCATAGAAAATGATAAACCTTAAAGCAACAGTGCAGGAAAGAAGTAAATTCAAAGAACATAAAATTGCAAGAGAAACTAAGTGACCTTGGTGATCTGCCGCATTTGTTTTTTTTCCTTCACTTAGTTTCTCTTGCAATTTTATGTTCTTTGAATTTACTTCTTTCCTGCACTGTTGCTTTAAGGTTTATCATTTTCTATGATGTTGAAAGAACTCCCCACCCTATATATATATATATCTATATATATATATATATATATATATATATATATATATATATATATATATATATATATATATATATATATAGGGTGGGGAGTTCTTTCAACATCATAGAAAATGATAAACCTTAAAGCAACAGTGCAGGAAAGAAGTAAATTCAAAGAACATAAAATTGCAAGAGAAACTAAGTGAAGGAAAAATTAAATGTTGGTGTAAATCTTTCATTTATACCACCCGACATTTTGGCACCGTTGCCGGGGAGGTGCTTAGGGGATTGACCTTGGTGATCTGCCGCATTTGTTTTTTTTCCTTCACTTAGTTTCTCTTGCAATTTTATGTTCTTTGAATTTACTTCTTTCCTGCACTGTTGCTTTAAGGTTTATCATTTTCTATGATGTTGAAAGAACTCCCCACCCTATATATATATATATATATATATATATATATATATATATATATATAGATATAGATATAGATATAGATATACACCATTCATGTGCTCATGAATGTACTAGTTGGCTTGTTAAAAATAGGAAAATGGTATTTTGAGGAATCATCTAATGAGGAACTTTTATGCTGCTACAGAGACATACAATTCATCCAATGAAGAATTAACAAGTGAAAAAATTAATATTTTGATTAAACAAAAAAATTATATTATTAAATCTTTGATTTCGAAATTAGATGATTTACAGGAAGAGTGGGAGTAGGATGAAAACCCACCACTTATCTTTTGTGCCAACTGTAGAAATAAACACCTCCTTGGAAAGTGTCCACTTAGTAGCCTGAAAATTTGCAAAATTTGTGAAGAGGATCATCCAACACAACATTTCCCATCACTACCAAGATTATTGTAGGTACTCAGGAAATCAACTAAGGAATCGAATCGACTACCAGGTATAACACAAAACCCCTTGTCATTTGATACTTGGAATAATGCTTATTTTCCTGAGCAGGTTTCTCAACATGTTCATAATCCTAAAATTTCATGGCAAACTTTTAATCCTTCTCCAATCAAATATCCTACTTCATGGTCATAGTGGCCCTCTTCTTGGCCCTCATCCTCGAGCCAGATATCTCCATGACCTCAAGAATCATTTGGATCCTTATATCTAGGGTAATCTCCCATGCAAGTTCAATCATATGAGCACCAAAAACAACCACAATTTCTTTCCAATGCACCATTAAGTTATCCTCCCCCATGGTCTCAACCGCATGTGCAAGCTTACCCTAGCCTAAATCCATACCCTACCCCTTATCCTAATCCTTACCCTACTCCTTATCCTTACCCATACCCTAGCCCTCATTCAAACCCTAATATGTACCCTAACCCTAGTCCATACCTTCATCCATACCCTAACCCTAGTCCATACCCTTATCCATACCCTAGACCTAACCCTAGTCCAAACCGTAATCCCAATCCAAACCGAAGCCTTAGTCCAAGCATTGATCAAAACCCTAGCCCAAACCATATCATAAATCGTAATCTAAACCATCAAGTTGCACAACAGTTTGAACCACATATTCTTCCGGTTGATTCCCATGTGGAACAAAATACTACATCTTCCATGTTTGAAAAGGGAATGAATTTGGAAACTTCCCCCATTACGACAGAACAATCACCCTGGAAATTTATCATTCAAAGACCACCAGAGGAGCAATCTTTCATTGGAAATTGTTCTCAAAATTTTGTTAAAGCTCAAAACACTAGAATCTCTCTCAACCATTCTTGTCAATTTGAAAATCAAATATTTGAGTCTGAATTTGAGGGATTTATCTTTTGTCTTTAACCAGATTCTTTGTGCCTCCATGAGAGTGACTATCAAACTGTGGAAGACTTGCATCAGTTGGAGAATCATACATATGTGGATTTCATTGAATACTGGTTTCAAGCAATCATCAAGCCACCTTATTTCCTCATCATTCAGAAACTCTTGGTATCATATCAATTGAAGCAATTGGTTTCTCACGCTTTCGTATGTCTAGAAGTCTATTATTTAAAACTAAGTGTGAGTATAATCAACATTTTTTTGCGCACTTGGTTGCATTGGAAGTACTCCTATACTTAAAAGGGATTCTTCCGCTTCTTAGGGTAGAGTAGGGTAGAAGAATAAAGAAATACCATGAATAAAGTTGTTACAACAATGCAATTAGGGTTTTGACTTTCAAAGCATAGCCACTGAAACTACTTTCAATCCACATCAGTTTTTAACACACACGTCTGTGACAAATCTTGTTGAGTATGATTCACTCTAATACATCATTATTTTTCAAAAGTAACCATGATTAACCACTCTAACGAAGTTGTCATATGAGATATATATTTTTATTTTCCTTGAGAAGGTACTATTGGAGAGCCCCCTATGGTGGACCACTCTTGTAAAGATCATAATAAGCTATTCATGAGAACACTAGCATTATTAACCTAAATAATCTTTCAGTCATTATCTGGGATATTTTTGATAAGTCTTTAAGGTAGAGGAACTAGCCTGGAATGATTAGTCATTAAAAACTTTTCACGCCATCTTGTACTCTTAAGGAGTAGATCTGTCTCCCCACTTATTAAGTAACCTTTAAGGTTAATCACAATCAGAATTTATAAAATATTTATGGAAGGATAGGAGGTCTTGTGATGAGCCGACCTACCACGATCATGAGACCTAACATGCATGACATTACTATTGCTAGTCACCAAGCCAGAGTAATGGCTTTCAGCTGAAAAGCTGGAAGATAGGAGGTCTCATCATGAGTCGACCTGTTCATCTATGTTATTTCTTGTGAGTGGCATTACCATCAGCTGGTTACCAAGCCAGGATAGTGGCCTTCATCTAATTTTTAAAATTAAATAAGATAACTCTGAATCTATATCTAGTAAGTGGGATATAGGCATTTCGGTTAAAAGATATCCCTGCCGGGGTTATAAACACCTATGGGCAGCAGGGCCATGTCTGTGGTATTAAAGTTAATTGCATACTATGATTTACCTGGTTATCTTTCTCTTTCCCCAAAACTCATCATTTTATTTCTTGGAAAATGGTTTTAAGATGATTTGAGCATGATGATTTGAGTTCTTTCTTTTAAAAATTAGGGATCTTTAATGATGTGGTACCCTTAGTGGAGGTAATTCTTTGTACTAGATTAAGGAGAAATTTACTTTCGCATTTGCATGACAACAAATTTAGAGTATTCAATTTGTTGATTGGTCCAGGAAGGTGTCATTTTGTTCTATTTTTATCTACCATTTCTGGTATCATAACTCACTTAATTATTTTTATGGTATTTAGAGTGATGAATTACGCAGTGATGATTACTTGTTATGAAACCAGCTCAAGAAAAGATAGAAAAGATAGATCAACACCTTAGAATTCAGCCTCTTCGAGGGGGCAACCTCCTTTACATTACATAAATGAACAATTCTTGGATGATACAAATGACAAAACCTCCTTTCTATATATAGGAGTCTAAGGAGTCACAATATAATCCAACCGACCTAACAATAATAATATAAAGCCACAAAAATAACAATAGAGGGATTCTATGGGGCACAGAAATAACAATATGGGGGTAATAGGGGCACAACAATATAAATAAGGGGTATAACTACAATAGTAATGGGGTAATCACTAGTATTATAGGGACCCAACATGCCCCTCTCCTTCAAAAAAGTGTTGTCCTCAACGCTTGAGTAGTTCTGGATACTTCTGCATAAAATTCTCATCCTCCCATGTGGAATCTTCAGCGGATAAGTTCTTCCACTTGATAAGATACTCTGAAATTGATCGATTTCGTAGCTGTCGAGTTCTTGTTTCTGTGACTGCTTCCGGTTCCAATATAATTTTTCCTTCCTCGTCAAGTTCTGGCAATATTGTTTGAATTGGGAGCTTGTCACCTATAACCTTCTTTAAACATGAAACATGGAAAACTGGGTGCAATCGAGAAGCTGCAGGAAGCTCCAATTTGTATGCCATAGTACCAATCTTTTGCAACACCTTGTACGGACCATAATACTTTGGTGATAATTTATTATCCTTCTTAGCTTGCTTTAGGGACATTTGCTTATATGGTTGTAGCCGTAGGAATACCCAATCACCTACATCAAAACTTCTTTCACTGCGATGTTGATCTGCCTGTTGTTTCATTCTATTTTGTGCCAACACGAGGTTATCCTTTAAGAGTTGGAGGACTTGTTGTTGATGTTCGATGTGATGTTCCACTGCCTGAACCTTAGAATTTTCTCTTAAATATGATGTGATGGATGGTGGTTGATACCCATAAAGTGCCATAAATGGGGTCATTTTTGTTGCTGTATGGAAGGAAGTGTTATACCACCATTCAGCCAGAGGCAACCATTTGACCCATTGTGTCTGTTTATCAGATACAAAGCAACGAAGATATCCTTCCAAACATTTGTTTACTATCTCAGTTTGCCCATCAGATTGAGGATGATAAGATGAGCTATGAGCTAACTGAGTACCAAGACAAGAAAATAATTCTGTCCAAAAATTTCCAGTGAAAATGGGATCTCTGTCACTTACAATAATCTTTGGGTTTCCATGTAGCTTTTGAACTGTTTCCATAAATGCAGTAGAAACTGTACTGGCTTTAAATGGATGTGATAATGCACAAAAGTGTGCATACTTGGTAAGTCTGTCAACTACCACCATGATGACACTCTTTCCCTCAGACTTGGGTAAACCTGTGATAAAATCCATTGAAACCTCCTCCCAACGTTGGCTTGGAATGGATAAAGGTTGTAATAGACCCGGTGTCTTAATTGTTTCAACTTTATTTTGTTGGCAAACCAAACATTCCGCCACAAACTTTTGAATATCTGATTTAAGGCCATCCCAAAAAAATTCCTTCTTAACCCTGTGGTAAGTTTTTAAAAATCCTGAGTGCCCTCCTAAGGGAGAAGTGTGCAATTCCATAAGAATCTTTTGTTTTAGCTGGGAATTCTTACAGAGGTATAAGCGATCTTTGTACCATAACGAATCATTTTGCCAGCTAAATGTATCAGAAGTACTGGAATCTTGTTGTAGCTTTCGAATAAGTGCCCACACTTCTTCGTCATTCTTCCATTCCTCCCTTGCTTCGTTTATCCAATCTGGTTGGATAATAGAAATGGCACACAACAATGCTTCCACATCCTCATCCTTTCTTGAGAGTGCATCTGCCACCACATTTTGCTTCCCTTTTTTGTAGATGATTTCAAAGTCATAACCCAACATCTTTGTGACCCACTTTTGTTGCTCTTCAGAGGATAATCTTTGTTCTAAAAAGTATTTAAGGCTATCATGATCCGTTTTTACCTTGAAGTGTCTTCCCATTAGGTAGGGTCGCCATTTCTTAAGTGCATGGAGTATTGCCAACATTTCCTTCTCATAAATAGCTTTGCTTAAAAACTTTCCCTTGATTGGACGACTTTCAAAAGCAATGGGTCTTTCATCTTGCATTAGAACAGCACCAATTCCATTTCCTGAAGCATCACATTCCACAATAAAGGTTTTTGTGAAGTCCGGTGTAGCTAAGACCGGTGCTTGGCACATTGCCTCTTTAAGATGTTCAAAGGCCTTTGTTGCTTCCGGAGTCCATGAAAATGAATCTTTCTTCAATAATGTTGTTAGAGGTGCTGCTATTCTCCCATAATTCTTAACAAACTTGCGATAATACCCTGTCAACCCAAGAAATCCTCGCAGATGCTTTATGGATGTGGGGATTTTCCATTCCTTAATGGCTTTAATTTTGCTAGGGTCTACCTTAACTCCTTCATGAGATACAATATGACCCAAATATTCCACCTCCTGGACTCCAAAGAAACATTTGGATCTTTTTGCATATAATTGTTTCTCCTCCAATAGTTGTAGCACCCTGTCAACATGTTCAACATGATCCTTCCAAGACTTGTTGTAGATTAGTATATCATCAAAAAATACTAACACAAATTTTCTAAGGAATGGTTTGAAAATTGAATTCATCAAACCTTGAAATGTTGAAGGTGCATTGGTAAGGCCAAAAGGCATGACCAAAAATTCATAATGACCCTCATGAGTTCTAAATGCTGTTTTCGGAATGTCTTCAATCTTCATTCTGATTTGATGATATCCGAACGAAGATCCAACTTGGTGAAGTAAATTGATCCATGCAATTCATCCAGTAATTCATCAATAACAGGAATGGGGAACTTATCTTTAATAGTGAGCTTGTTGAGCTCCCTATAATCCGGACACATGCGCCATGATCCATCCTTCTTGTGCACCAATACTACTGGAGCTGAGAAAGAACTTTGACTCGGTTGAATTATACCAGCCTCTAGCATTTCTGCAACCATACGTTCAATTTCACTCTTTTGGACATAGGGATATCTGTACGGCCTGATGTTTGGAGGAACACTTCCTGGAATCAGATGAATAGCATGATCATGATCACGCATAGGTGGGAGACCTTTGGAGTCTCAAATACCTTGGAATGATTGTCCAGGACTTTTTGGAGATCTGGAGAAATAGATGATTCCAATGTGGAAACATCTAGCGAACATAATTGTGCAATTACACCTCTTTGCTCCTTTTTTAGAAGCTTTGTCATGCCATTAGAGCTGATTATCTTTCCTGGTTTCCCTGCAATACCCCTTAATTCAACTTCCTTTCCTTCCGTAGAAAATTTGATGAAAAGTTCTTGAAAATTAAAAGCTATTGTACCCAAGGATTGTAGCCATTGGACTCCTAGTACAACATCAGCACCTCCCATTGGAATGGAAAGCATTGGGCTAGTCAATACATATTCTCCCATGGATAGCTTGATATTATGGCACTTTCCAGAGCAATTTATTGTTCCTCCATTTGCAATCATCACTTGACACTCTGGTGCTGGATATAGGAAGCAATTCAATTCTTTTGCTACCCTACAATGAATAAAATTGTGGGTGCTTCCTGAATCAATCAACACTATTACCTTTTTCTTCTTGATTTGTCCTTCTATCTTGATGGTTTGAGGAGTGGTAATTCCCGCCAATGCATTACAAGATATGGTCGGATTTATTTGTTCTTCATCTAGGCTTTGTTCCTGGAGTATATCTTCTTCTTTTGACCTTTCTTGCTCCTTTTCTTCTTCCTCTTCACAATCTATGTAGAATAATTTCTTCTCAGCACACTTATGACCTTTAGTGTATTTGCTATCACAACTGTAACAAAGCCCTTTTGCTCTTTTTTCTTCCAATTGTTGTGGTGTCAACCTTATAGGTTGTGGAAGACTAGGGGCAACAACACTTCCGTCTTTATAGTTGTGAGTGGTATGCTTCCTGGTTGCCATAATTTTGCTTTCCATTTTTCTTGCTAACCTGAATGCCTTCTCTAATGAATCAGGTTCCCAAAGGCGAACATCATGTTGGATATTATCCTTTAAAGACCCTATGAACACATCAATCCTATGCTCCTCTGGAATATCTTTTACCCTTATGTTCAATTTTTGGAACTCCTCAATGTGCTCCATTATTGAACCCTTTTGTTTGAGACTTATCAATTGGCTAAAAAAAGTGTTGCTTTTTGTATCTTCATAATGTGCTATCAATTCTTCCGTAAAAATTGCCCAAGTGATAAATTGTTTACGAGAGCAAAGCCATTGATACCATACAAACTGATTTGGTTCCAAATATACAGTTGCCATACGTACCTTTTGTGTGTTTTGCACATTATTGAGATCGAAGAATTGCTCCATCTGTAATATCCATGTGGCGGGATCCTTGCCATCAAACTTCCTCATATCGATTTTTGGAATATGGTGATTCTTCGATCCAACATTAGCGTCTATGGAATCATGATTAACATTTCTTTTGTTCTCATCATGAGTTTCCTTTACTACCTTTTCACCATTAGTGACCCTTTCTTGTAGCAACTTCTTCAATTCTTCCATGTCTGTCTTCAAATCTATCTTCAAATCATCCATCTTAGCTTCCATGCCATTTATCTTAGATTCCACGCCATTTATCTTAGATTCCACGCCACTTATCTTAGCTTCTGTTAGCTTTTGTGAGCGTGACATTTGTTGCACTTGTTCTTGTAATTTTGATATATCATGTAGCATTTCTTCCTCTTCTTCATGAGTCATGCTAGAGCTTTCAGGTTCCTTACTAGGTGTTTGCATTTTCTTTCCTCGGGGCATCAGTTACCGATAATAATGCTTTACTATGCCCTTTGAATTCCGTTAAACCAAACTTACACAAAAAATTAAAAAAAAAACTACACACCTTTTTTCACTTTATAGAAGCCTGATATTGAATCTGATGTATCTCTGTAATTTCAGATCATCCAGTTCTGAAATTGCTACCTGTAGTAGCCTTCTGTGTCCTCTTTCCAATGCCACAAGTCTGTGCCAAATTGGATTCTCCAAGGAAGAGTTATGTGAAATCTCCCACAGTGACTTGCTTTTAGACTGGTTCAGTAGAGCGAACTTGTACGACGTGCCACGAGTCACTGTTTCAACCTTTGAATCTAAAACACACATACAAGAAACTACAGTCCGTCCTCTTTCTGTACCTTCTTACGAAATTTCAATCCGATTCCCAGAGAGAAAGTTATGACGATTTTCCCTAGGTCACCTGTTTTGAATGTAATTCAGGAGTCTGCAAAAAGACCAACTTCCTCAGATCATATCTCCGCAAATATCACGCGAAAATCTCTGAAATTCGGACCCAAGGTTCAGCGCGATTTCTTCTCAAATGGGTTTTTTTTGCAACTTCTGAAACGTCACAGAAAAAAGTTATAGCGAAAATGCCACGATGACCTGTTTGGAGCAGCGAAACCCTAGAATCCAAAGCTCTGATACCAAATGTTATGAAACCAGCTCAAGAAAAGATAGAAAAGATAGATCAACGCCTTAGAATTCAGCCTCTTCGAGGGGGCAACCTCCTTTACATTACATAAATGAACAATTCTTGGATGATACAAATGACAAAACCTCCTTTCTATATATAGGAGTCTAAGGAGTCACAATATAATCCAGCCGACCTAACAATAATAATATAAAGCCACAAAAATAACAATAGAGGGATTCTATGGGGCACAGAAATAACAATATGGGGGTAATAGTGGCACAAAAATATAAATAAGGGGTATAACTACAATAGTAATGGGGTAATCACTAGTATTATAGGGACCCAACATTACTCACCAGATGATTGATTGACAATAATGTGTATTGATTGTGGCTACCTCTAAATAAGCACTATGTGACCTAGGTACAGGATTTTTGTATTAGGTGCAGGAATCTTATGGTAATTTTCTTGAAATTACACCTTTTCAACAAATATTTGCTTTTCATCATGATTGTTAATAAGACTCTGGATAGAAATAAGAGCTCTAAAGTCTATGACAAGCAAGGAGTTCATTTGAAACAGAACAATAGGTATGTGATCTCTATCATAAAGGTGCAGTACACTTTTTCCATAATGTTTGGTACAAAGCATTGCTTTCCTGTACCTTATCTGTTACATTGCAATTTTACCATTTCTGCACTTGATATATTCATCAAGACTGTAACATGGTTTTAGTTGGAATGGTAATAATAATGTTGCAGACTTGATGAATGATTTAAATGATGACATACCATGATATCTTAATATTTCCTTGCGAAGGATTTTGCTAACATTTTTATCAAGAAGCATGGTATGATCTTTAAACATTCCCCCTGCCTTCTACCATGATTTATAATCTTAGGGTTTGGCTTGCATGAGGACATGCAAGAAGGTCAGCATGGGGGAGTGTTGAGCCTCCATTTTGTCCAAATTTTCATGATTTACGTGAATAATTTTATGCATGTACTAAGTGTCTATAATCATTATTATTCATTTTATGCATTATTAAGTTATCATTTTGTTGACACGACGAATTTTCGCTATGCCAACAAGGGGAACTAACCCAATTGCAGGCCCCAATTAGATCTGCTTTCGTTTGGGGTGGCTAGTTCCAACGGGTTTTAAAGGATCCCGTAAACTGTTATAAGTGTTGAAAGATTGCTCCCAGGAGGAAGACTTCAATTAAATCAACAAAAGGAAATAGCTAACCTATATGTTTCAAATCCTATCTATACTAATTCTAACTACTTATGCTAATCCTAACTATTCTAATATATCCTACAGGAGCATAACAAAAGAGATTAAACATCATGCATAGATTCCAAGTCCAAATGAATCAATTACTAAGTTCACAGATGAACAAGGTTGTATTAAATCTTAATTTCAATCTAATTACTCACACAAGAATGCACATTCTTGTTCCTACAAATAAACTTGCAATTGATGTCTAACATAGTTTCAAATCAGGGACTGCTCATGAGTTAACAATGATAAAGAATTACATTCAAATAACGAAGGCTAGTCATAAGTTGTATCGTTATCAATATGCACAAAACAAAACACATTTATATTTATGCAAGCAACAACACCCTATTTCCAAACACATGAAAGAAGAGGAAAATGAATCTGAAAAAGCTTCTTCTTGACCCAAACATTCTTCTTTATTAACATCATAAATCAAAAGTTGTTTTGCCCAAAAAAAAAATCCCTCTCTCCATCTCTGGAGGTAATACTTATGCAGGAAGAAACTAACTCTCTGTATCCCCCTGGCCCTCCATCTTCCCGGCTTATTTAATATACAAATTAAATATATCGATGTAGAACGGTCCCCCAAACCACCCACACCTTGAGGCTACTTTTGCTGGCGCCTTTTTATTTTCCTGGGGGAAATGAAAGGATATCGATTAAGAGAGCATGGTTGTGTGTCATCTCTCTATACTTGTATGGAGTGGACATTATTCCCCATCATTTCCTGAAGGAAATTGAAGACACTGCGCTCATCATCCCACATCTGGCTTGCTTTAAGGTGTAACTGGAGGTAATAACATCTTGATGGATCAGTGCTGTCATGAGTGCTTCCCCTGAACATATGGAGTGCCTCCATTATGCACAATGGCAGTTCTTATCCCTTTCTAGCATTATACATCTCTGCAATATCGACACCAGTGGTGCAGAGGTGTCATATTGATATAAATCGCATTTATCCGCTACCGGGTCCACTCAAACTCGCCTGCAGAAATAATTCATATTAGCTATGATTATGAGGAATATGACAAACATGCTCATAAACAAACCTTGCATTTAGCCACAGTTTCTATTTAATCTTGCAACGCAGAGCAACTACAATCATTAAACCACTGAACCTACTATAACATGTATTCTCATTTCCCATAATATTCATTTTTATTCAAGGATTGCTTTGACAATGCTTCAAAAGTGAACCATTCACTCTATCGAATTTTCTTTTAAAAAACTAGACCACGACACTTTATCGGAATACATAGGAACACACGGGAAAACCCGTGGCCGAACCATAAGGCTGGACTTCAAATACTATACCCCTGGATCTATAATCATCGTCGGGTCCGCTCATCGCATCGCACCTTACGTATAAGCCTTGGGCAATGCCGATTACGATTTACGATAGGCCAGACCTGAAATATATATGTGTCGCGGTTAATAATGCTAGTGGGTCTGCCATATGGGATTTTCCTTTGAAAACCCGGACCACAACACTTTATCGAAATACATGGGAAAACACGGGAAAACCCACGGCCGAACCATAAGGCTGGACTTCAAATATTATACCCCCAGGTCTATAGTTATCATCAGGTCTGCCCATTGCCCCTTCGCATATCGCATGTCGCTTTACTATCGCCGACTGCCGATTGCGATTTGCGATTGGGGGAAGCAGACCCGAAAAATATATATGTTGTGCTTAATGGTCCCGGTAGGTCCTCCATATCGCAGAGAGTTTTACGTACAAACCTTGGGTTCCGCCGATTGTGATATGCGATAGGCCGAACCCGAAATATATATGCGTTGCGTTAATAATGCCGGCGGGTCCGCCATATCGCCTCGTGCTTTATTTATATGCCATGGACTCCGTCGATTGTGATTTGCGATAGGCTGGACCCAAAATATATATGTTTTATGGTTAATAATTCCGGCGGGTCTGGTGTATCGTGGTGCGCGTTGTGTATCAGTGTTGAAAGTGCCAATTGTGATAAGCGATGAAGGCATGCATCGAGAGATGTGTAAAGACCAAAGAAGTGCGAAAAGGGTAAGTTATGCATGTTTGTATAGTATTTCTATTATCAAAGCATTGATATAGAAATAAGGAAATGATGGGAGGTTTTGAGGGTTGACTCCATATGCACCCATAGTAAAGAGTGGGGGGTGGTTATATGTGTGGGCATAGGGCACCATGAAGGTTTATGAGGATTGAAAGAGTCTCGATGAAGGATATGAATGAAGGGCTAGACTGGGTTATAAATGAATCATGCTGCAGAGATTTATTCAATGGGGGATCTTGACCATTAAGAATTGAAGATTTGACTTGGCACAGAGTTAAAACCCTGAGATAAAAACAGATCATTCGGACAAGTGAAAGATCAAACTTCTAAGGGACCCATTCAAATTTTCTACCAGAGCATGTTTTAATAGGGTGGTGGTTGTGACCACAACAAATGGTGAACCGCTGGGCGAACCAGTTATCTATGTTTCCAAATAAACCTTGGATCAATAGAACATCAGGGTGTTGAGATAAACTTGAAATGCAAACTGTATAGATGGACAGGCATGGGTTTCACTTCAACATTAATTGCTTCAGGCAGGATAAAGACAAATAGCTTCTACTTACTAATAGGGTTTTGACAGGCATTCTCCAATGGTAGTATTATGGGATTTATTGACCCTCCTTTACCTATTTTCTACTTTCAAAAATCCTTTTGGGGCCATCACTGGTCTGTCAATACATGTTCAGGTGTGTACCTTAGCTCTTTATTGCTCATCAAACTTGATGTAGATATGTTTATCTGCACTTTATGTAATAATTTCAGTGTTATATTTTCGTATGATTGAATGGGGCGCAGTCATGGATCATGCCATATTTTTAAACCGCTTAAGCAAGGTTGGGCTTGTTGTGTCAACCGGTACTCTGAGCCCAGCAACAGTCCTTACTCCAACCAGCTTCCCAAACAACCTGTCCTTCCAGATTGGCACAAGGACTCGACATTTCATTTTCTTTTAAATAAGTCCTTCCAGTTTCAGGCACAAGGACTAGAGCACAATTGGATTTTCCACAGGGTATATGACAGTGAGCTTAGCCCATGAAAGGAGGTTTACTTGTAGATGACAGGTATTGGAAAACTTAGTGTGGTGGATGGGACCAATGGAGAATAACTGCAAACCTTACAGGCAAGTATAGGCTAGGTCTGAGTGGGATTTTAAAAATGCAGCGTTCCGCCATGCCAGTCCAGCTGTGGTTACACATTTTTTCGTTTTATAAAGATGCCCCTACATGCTCTAGGTATCCAGGTTATCAACAGATCCTACCTAGTTCCCAACAGATGCTAATGAGTGGCTTTGATTTGAATTCCACCGCTAATTTTCCAGTTCTCATAGGCTCATTGAAAGTTTGTTTGATTTGCAAGGTAACGATGAATTTAGGATTGGTAGACTCATTAGCAGGTTAATGAGGGAGGAAAAATTTGAAGGTGACAAAAGAGGGAAATCTTAAGAGAGTTATAAAAGGTGAAAACGAGACTAGAGGACCAAAATCAGTTGGTTGAAAGGGACTGAAATTAAAAACATAAGGAAAATAAACTTTGCAGAAACAACAAGAACAGAAGGGACGAAAGTATAACTAAGCTAACAAAAAAATAAAATGAATTATAACCTACTCAGGAGGTAACCACCATGTGGTGGCTACTGGAAGTATCTCTTAAGATGTTGGCCATTAACATGAATTTTTTTAGTTTCTCCCTGTAAAGTTTTCAATCTATAAGTTCCCTGACCAATATTTTCCTCAACTTGGAATGGGCCCAGCCATAAGTGTTGGAATTTTGTGTGTTTACCTTTTGGCTCATTCAACTTGTCCCATTTCAAGACTAGCTCTCCTAATTGGTAATCTTTATCTCTTTCCAGATGGCGATCAAACCATATCTTCACAATCATTTGGTGATTTCTAAATTTATTTCTGGATTTATCTCTCAATTCCTCCAACCCCACCAGTTGGTTGATCCTTTTTTGAAGTAAGGCTGAAGGGGTCCCTCTTGAAGCTTGGGAGAGCTGTAAAGAGGGAAGGGTAATGTTGGGAGGCAAGATGGCTTCCTATCCATAGACGAGGAAGTATGGGGAGTTTCCTAATGCTACTTTTGGGGTGACCCTATCGGCCCAAAGGGCATTTGTTAGAGCATTGTGCCAATTCCTCTGGTTGTCGGCGACAGATTTACGGATTATGCGGATGAGGTTTTTATTTGACTCTGCAACTCCATTTCCCTAGGGGTAATAGTTTGATGCATACCTTATGTGAATTGATTTATCAATAGCAAATTCAGTTAATTTCAGTGATGAAAAGTAAGAAGCATTGTCAAATATGAGAGCGTCAGGGATGCCAAACCTGTTGATAATAAATTTCTCAATAAATGATATTACCTCGTCTTCGTTTACCTTCCGAAGCGGGATGGATTCGGTCCATTTGGTGAAGTAGTCGGTTGCCATGAGTATATACTTATGCTGTTGTGAAGAGTTCAGAGTGATCTCGCCTATGACATCTAGGCCCCATAGCTATAACGGGCGATAAATCATAACAAGCCTGAGGGGAACGGCTGGCTTTCTTTCTCATCCTACGGCAATTTGACATACCTTGCATTTCCAAGCGTAGGTATGCGAGTCTCTGCGTTGGGTGTGGAGCCTAATTATCTTTTGTATTCAAAGGTATCGCCGCATTGGACCCCAGTTCGTAATGGGGCGGCAACACCACCCGTAAAATATTCACTGCAGGGGAGGTCCGGGGGCTGGCTGCGACCTTTGGGAGCCCCCCCCCCTGGTAGGGGGGATCGGGGGCAGCGCCCCCGAAGCTAAGAATAGATGTAAAATTGCCTTGTAAAATGTTGTAATTTCATAGTCAATCTGGGCCGTTCATTAGGCGAAGATCTGATGGTAGAAGTTATGTTTAATTTAGGGTTTTTTTCCCTAGAAGGCAACCCCTCGCTATATATGAGGGAATTGTATTGCATCTATGTATATTTGTATTCTGAGTGAGGAAGAGAGAGGAGATTGAGAGCGAAGAGGGAATTACAGCGGATCTACTGTAGGTTGTATCTCTTCAGTTTGTTGGATAATATAAAAAAAAGGACTGGTTGTTTCTCCGTGGACATAGCCCAAACTGGGTGAACCATGTATATATGTGTCTCTCTTGTTTTATGCATTTTCTGTGTTTATATTTCTGCAATATTTTATGTGTTCCATTGCTCTGTAATATATAATTCTCTAACAACTGGTATCAGAGACGAAGGTCTTTTTTGGCTGATAAACTCGCAGGAGAGAAGGGTTCCTGGTTCGAGTGGGAGAAATGGCGGAAGATGGTAGGTTTAGGGTCAAAAAATTTAACGGCCAAAACTACCAGCTATGGAAGATGCAGATGGAAGATTATTTGTACCAGAGAGATCTGTACCAACCATTGAGCGGAAAGACAAAGAAGCCGACAAGTATGACAGACACAGAATGGGATATTCTCGACAGAAAAGCACTTGGAACAATACGGCTGTGCCTAGCGACGTCGGTAGCGTTTAATATTTCAAAGGAAATGACAACAGAGGGTTTAATGTCGACATTGGCCAAACTATATGAAAAACCCTTGGCCTCAAATAAGGTATTTCTTATGAAGCATTTATTTAATATGAAGATGTCAGAAGGTGGATCTATTGCTGATCATTTAAATGAGTTTAATACAATTACCAGTCAGTTAAGTTCTGTAGGGGTAACTTTTGATGATGAAGTTAGGGCTCTGTTATTTCTGTGCTCATTGCCAGAAAGTTGGAATGGTTTAGTTATGGCCATTAGTAACTCTGTCTCTGGATCTAGTACTTTAAAGTTTGATGATGTTGTCGGTGCAATCCTTAGTGAGGAAATGTGACGGAAAAGCTCCGGTGAGACATCAGGTAATGCTTTGACTGCAGAGAATAAGGGAAGAAAACTGGAAAGAGGACAGAGCCATGGATATCGCAGTAAGTCAAGAAAAGGCAGATCCAAGTCTAGATCGGGGATAGTGTGCTGGAAATGTGGGAAGAAAGGACACCTGAAGAAATACTGCAAGTCTCGAAAGGGAAAAGAAGGAGACACGCAGTAAGAAAATAATCATGAAGCGAATGTAACAGGTGATGTGTTGCAAGATGCTTTGATTCTTTCATTAGAAAATATTATTGATGCCACGGTGGTAGATTCAAGGGCCTCATTCCATGCCACACTTGATAGGAAACATTTTTATGATTATGTTCAAGGAGATTTTGGACAGGTTCGATTGGGTGATGATAAACCCTGTAAAATCATTAGAATGGATACAGTTTTCATAAAACATCAAAATGGAAATCAGTGGCTATTGAAGGAGGTAAGGCATGTTCCAGATCCGAAGAAAAATCTGATTTCAACAGGGCAGTTGGGAGGTGAAGGTTACGTAACTACTTTCACAGATAAACCTGGAAGGTCACTAAAGGATCCCTGGTAATAGCGAAAGGAGAAAAGTTTGGTACATTGTATTTATGCAATGGTATTTCTAATTCTGTTAGTTCTTTAACCTCTACAGGAGAAGATACGACATTGTGGCATCATAGGCTCAAGCACATGAGTGAGAAGGGGATGTAGATTCTTCACTCAAGAAATTTGTTGCCAGGTTTGAAGCATGTTGATTTAAAATTCTATGAGAATTGTGTTTATGGAAAACAGAAGAGAGTCAGATTCCTTAGAGTTAGGAAAGAAAAGAAGAGCAAAAAATTAGAGCTTGTGCATATAGATGTATGGGGACCTGCTCAGGTATCATCTCTTGGTGGCTCTCGTTATTATGTTACTTTTATTGATGATGCAACCAGAGAAAACCTGGATTTATTGTATTCGAAATAAATCTGATGTATTTGATACTTTCAAGAAATGGAAAGCTTTGGTTGAAAATGAGACTAGAAAAAGGTTGAAGTGTCTCAGATCAGACAATGGAGGTGAATATTGTAGCAAAGAGTTTGATACATACTGTTCAGAGAATGGAATTCATAGAGAGAAGACAGTTCCAAGAACACCACAAGAAAATGGTGTGTCAGAAAGGATGAACAAGACAATCATCCAGCGTGCAAGGTGCATGAGATTGCATGCAGGATTGCCTTTAAAATTTTGGGCAGATGCTGTGGATACTTCTATTTATCTAATAAACAGAGGGCCTTCAAGTTCCTTGGATGGTGGTATTCCAAAGGAGGCATGGACAGGTAAAAAGGTAAACTACTCTTTTTTAAAGTCTTTTGGTTGTGAAGCCTTTGTCCACATTAATAAAGAAAATAGAACAAATCTTAAAACAAAATCAAAGAAATGTACCTTTATTGGATGTGGTGTTAATGATTTTGGTTATTTCTTTTATGATTATGAAAAACACAAAATCATTAGGAAAAAAGATGTCATATTCAATGAAAAGGTTTTGTATAAGGATTAGCTGCAGGAAAAGAAACAGGAAAAAGAAAATAGAGAATACACAGTGCTTGACGAGATCACAGAAAAAGTGATGGTGCTTGAAAATCATAATGATCAATAGCCAGAACAACAACCACAATAGCAACAAGCACCTCAAACACCTGAAATTGGTGTTAGAAGATCTACCAAGATAAGTAGACCCCCTGAACGATACTCTCCTTCATTATATTATGTATTGTTGACTGATTTTGGTGAACCAGAATGTTATGAAGAAGCAGTGCAGGTAGAAACCAGGAAGAAGTGGGAGCAAGCCATGAAAGAAGAGATGGACTCCTTAGCACATAACCAGACTTGGGACTTAGTCAGGTTGCTTGGAGGTAAAAGAACATTGCGGAATAAATGGGTTTACAAGTTGAAGGAAGAAGATGGAGGTAGAAAAAGGTATAAAGCTAGACTTGTGGTGAAAGGGTTTGCACAGAAAAAGGGTATATAATTTGATGAGATATTTTCTCCTATTGTTAAAATGACTTCAATCGGAATAATTTTAAGTCTTGTAGCAGTTGAATATTTGCATCTTGAGCAGTTAGATGTAAAGAAAACCTTTCTCCATGGCGATTTGGAGGAAGAGATATATATGCAGCAGCCACAAGGATATGAACTAAAAGGGAAGGAGAAACTAGTGTGCTGGTTGAAGAAGAGCTTGTATGGCTTAAAACAGGCTCCAAGGCAGTGGTATCTAAAATTTGACAAGTTTATGTCTGAACAAGGTTATACTAGATGTCACTCTGATCAGTGTGTTTATCTCAAAAGGAATGATGGCAGCTATATTATATTGTTATTGTATGTAGATGACATGCTTGTTGTAGGTTCTAACATGCAGGAAATAAATGCACTCAAAATAAAATTGGCAAACTCATTTGCAATGAAGGATTTGGGTGCTGCAAAACAAATCCTTGGTATGAGAATAACTAGAGACAAAAAAAATCGCAAATTAACATTGTCTCAAAGTGAGTACATAGAAAAGGTGTTGAAAAGGTTTAATATACAGAATGAAAAACTAGTTAGTATACCTTTAGCTAGTCATTTCAAATTAATTAAGGAGGAGTCTCCCAAGACTCAGGAAGAAATGGATCATATGTCTAAAGTTCCATATGCATCAGCAGTTGGAAGCTTAATGTATGCAAAGGTCTGCACAAGGCCTGATATTGCACATGCAGTGGGAGTTGTACAAAGGTACATGAACAATCCAGGAAAAGAACATTGGATGGTGGTGAAGTGGATTCTCAGGTATTTGAGAGGTACCAAAAATCAAGCATTATGCTTTCGTGATTGAAACATTGCTCTATAGGGATATTTTGATGCAGAGATGGCAGGTGATAGAGATAATAGGAGAAGCACAACAGGGTATGTGTTTACAGTAGGTGGAACAGCTATCAGTTGGGTCTCAAAACTGCAAAGTGTTGTTGCACTCTATACAACAGAAGCAGAGTATGTTGCTGCTACAGAGGCTAGTAAAGAAATGATTTGGTTACAAAGGTTTCTAGATGAATTAGGTAAGAAGAAGGAGTTGGGAAAGTTATACAGTGATAGCCCGAGTGCCAAACATGTTGCAAAGAACTCTGCATTTCACTCCAAGACTAAACATATATAGCTCAAGTACCATTTCATACGGTCAACGTTGGAAGATGGACAGTTGAAGCTGGAAAAGATACACACTAGCGAAAATCTTGTAGAAATGTTAACAAAAGTTGTAACAAGGGAGAAACTGAGAATTTCCTCAGTTTCAATTGGTCTTCAAGTATGATGAAGAAGATGAGAAACAACTAGGTCCAAAGTGGAGTCATTGTCCGGAAAATGAAGCAGTGGTGGAGTTGCTATAATCAGTCTCCAAGTGGGAGATTGTTGGGTGTGGAGCCTGATTATCTTTTGTATTCAAAGGTATCGCCACATTGGACCCCAGTTCATAATGGGGTGGCAACGTCGCCCGTAAAATATTCAGTGTAGGGGGGGTCCAGGGGGGGCGACTACGACCTTTGAGAGCCCCCCCCTGCCACAGCACCCCCAAAGCTAAGAATAGATGTAAAATTTCCTTCTAAAATGTTGTAATTTCGTAGTCAATCTGGGTCGTTCGTTAGGCGGAGATTTGACAGTAGAATTTATGTTTAATTTACGGTTTTTTTCCCTAGAAGGCAACCCCTCGCTATATATGAGGGAATTGTATTGCGTCTATGTATATTTGTATTCTGAGTGAGGAAGAGAGAGGAGATTGAGAGCGAAGAGGGAATTACAGCAGACCTGCTATAGGTTGTATCTCTTCAGTTTGTTGGATAATATAAAAAGAATGATTGGTTGTTTCTCCATGGACGTAGCCCAAACTGGGTGAACCAAGTATATCTGTGTCTCTCTTATTTTATGTGTTTTCTGTGTTTATATTTTTGCAATATTTTATGTGTTCCAATGCTCTATAATATATAATTCTCTAACACTCTGAACACTATGGGCCAATAATATCCAGCTCTTAATATTTTGTGAGCAGTGGTCTCTCCATCATAGTGACCACCTACTGGGTCGTCGTGCATTTCTTTCAAGACATGATCGGCATCATCCTTTTCCAAACACCTCAACCAGATTCCATCATAATTTTTTCTATATAATGTGTCATTGGCCAAGTGATACTGATTAGATTTCAATCTGAGCGCTCTCCTTCGTGATGCATCCATGTGTTCAGGACATGATCCCCATGTTAGATAAAAGCGTATGTCATAATACCATGACTCAGGATCCAAAAGGACTTCTGACATTTCACGCTCATACATCAGCGTCTCATTAATCCATAGGGGCTCCTCCCTGAATTCTACTTGTGCATTTTGCATGCTCTGCGCTTCTAGTTCTTCGGATGCCCCTTCTTTATCCGCCAAGGCTTCTGCTGCTAGCCTACACAATCCCTGCCCTCGAACTATCTTCACCGGCTTAATCTCGAGGTCGAATTCTTGAAGTGTGGTTATCCAATTCCCTCTCCATTCACCCATTTCTTTCTGCACGAAGAGGGCTCTTACAACAGGGTGGGGAACAATTACTTTAGTCCTGGCCTTTAATAAATAAGGGCGGAAATTTTTTACGCCTTTAAAAACCGCAAAACCTTGTTTCTCCATGTTTGGGTAGTTTAGTTCTTCTCCCTGAATATTAGAGCTCATATAAGAAATAGGGACTTCATTGCCATCATCATTTTTTTGGGTGAGGATTGCGGCATATGAAACATCAGAAGCGAAAGTGTACAAGAAGAATTCCTTGTCAAAATTGGGGCTGACCAACACAGGAGCTTCTGTGATGGCCTCCTTAATTCGCTGAAATGATTTCTTAGCTTCATCACTCCACTTATACACAACGTCTTTCTTCATCATTAGCTGCATGGGACACACTATTTCTACGAAACTTGAGACAAATTTCCTAACGAAATTAATCTTCCCGAAGAAAGATTGCATTGCCCTTTTATTTGCAAGGGGTTGTATTCTCATGATGGTCTCTATTCTTTCGGGATCAATAACAATCCCTTCTTTAGAGAGGATGTGACCCAGTAGTTTCCCTTCTGTAACTGCGAAAACGCTCTTCTTGGGATTCAACGATATTCCATACCTTTGGCATCTTTCGAAACTCTATTTCAGGTGATAGATATGATCCCTCTTGTGATATGAATACACAGTAATGTCATCCATGTACACTACTACTGATATGTTAATCAATCCTTGGAAATCTATGTCCATAGCTCTCTGGAATGTGGCCCCTGCATTAAAAAGTCCAAAAGTCATTTTACGATATGCATAAGTGCCCCATTTAGTGTTGAAGGTTGTCTTAAGTTGATTCCCATTAGATACCAACACTTGATTATATCCTGAAAACCCATCTAATAGGGACAACATTTCAGACCCAGAAATGCACTAAAGAATGTGTTCCATAAAAGGGACAGGATAGTTATCTTTCTGCGATGCTTTGTTTAGGTTTCTGAAATCGATACATAGCCTAATGTCTCCATTTTTCTTTCTTATTGGCACGAGATTGGCTACCCAGTGGGTGTGTCTGACCGAAAAATTACTTTAGCATCAAGCATTTTGTTTGATTCTTTCTTCACCAACGGTTCTAGGCTTGGATGCATCTTACGAAGCTTTTGTTGGTAAGGCTTAGCCTCCTTTTCCAAAGGAATTACATGCTGCATAATGCTGGTATCAAAAGATTTTAAGTCGCCATATGTCCATGCAAAGACGTCCTTGTACTCTTTAAACAGCTTAACAAGTGCAGCCTTTTCTTGTGGAGAGTACCCCAAGCCCAAATTAACAGTTTTTGGGTCTTCTTTGGTTCCAAGGTTGACCGATTCATACTTCATGGATGAGCTATATTCTTTGCAGTTAGTCAGCTTCTTGAATTTATCATGCAGGTCATACTTGTGCTCCATCTTGACAACTAACTTGGGAATTATATTGGGCTGCTCCTTTTCATCATTTTCACTCCTGTTCATAAGCTTTTCATGCTCATTTTCATCAATGAGTGCATTTTTGAATGTCTTTTCACAATGCAAGAACTCAAGGATTTGCTCATCACCTTCGAACACTTGCCAATTCTAGATGTTATCAAGCACGGACGGTCTGAAAATCAATTCAACATAGTATTTATTCTTGGTTAATCTAAGATCAAGCAAAAGTTTCGCAGCCATACCAGCCATCAGATCGGCATCTTAGTTTTTCCCTCGAGGTATGTATGTGATATTGAAAGAATCAAAATTTTCAATTAAGCTCCATACCTCATGTTGGTACCTTACCAGGTGTGGCGAATTGCAGTGTATCCTTTTCCTTACTTGGTCCACAATTATCTGTGAGTCACCAAAAACTTTAAGATTTTTTACCTTCATATCAATGGCTTTTTTCAGGCCCTACAGCAAGCCTTCGTATTCTGTCGTGTTTTTGATGCATGTGAACTCCAACCGGCTGGCCATCAGATGTTGGTTCCCTTGCGGTTCAATGAGAATGCTCCCAACACTTGCACCTTCAAATCAGTTAGAGCCATCAAAGTAGAGTGTCCAAAATATAGAATCTAAAGTTACATCAATTGAACTACTTTCTACGAAATTAGTCCTATCATCTACTATAATACAGGATAATTCATTAGTTGGATTATGGGGGAGAGCTTCCAACTGTGTGTTTGTCACAGCTTCTTCAACGGTCTCTGCATGGAATTATTCGAAACAGGTTTCAATGGCACAAACGTCGAAACTATAATTCCCAAGAATAGAGTTGGTAAACATTACAAGCTCATTGGGGCCATTTAATTCTATCACCACATACTTCATGTATCTTTCTTGATCAACTCTCAGCATATCACCTTTTCCCTTCTGAGGCAGCAAGAGATGGGACCAATCAGTTGAGAAATATCCATTCAGTTTTGTTGACCAGTCCCTACTAAGCAGCATTCCATAAGCCTCGGGTATATCGACTACCACTATGTCAATGACTTGTGTGTATTGTGGTTTAGTAGCCATCTGAATCAACATATCTTTCAATTCCCCTATTACTTTTACATTTGTCCTGTCCAATTGCATAATTCGATTTCCAATTTTCTCGGGTGTCGCATGAAGTCTTTTAGCAATAGCGTAAGGCATAACCGTGGACGAGGCACCTAAGTCTACCAAGCAATTGTGTACGTTCATGTTGAAGATTTAAAATGTGATAAGGAAAGGTGGGGTCATGGATTTTGATTTCCTTCCTATCATGGCCACACTAAAATCTTGGGGGGTTCAATTCATTTTTTACAGAGTGGCTTCCATAGCTGATGGTGTTTGGGCTGTACTGGGGGTACTAACAGGTCTGGACACCAACTTCTTGGTTTGGCTGCTTGGGATGGTGGGATTTTTTCAATTCCATTCATTCATATCTTTCAAGAGCAGATCTTTTTGCTGCGTTAATTTTAGCAAATCGAAGTATGTGATATTAGCCCGAGATTTCTTAAGATCATCCACAATGTTGTAATCAATGTATAAACATGGTAGGGCAGAGTAAACATACCAGTTTTGTCATTCTTAGGTGGGAGTTTTCCATTTTGGGTCACCTTCATTACAGTCAGAGATGTATTATCTTTCTCTGGATAGTTTGCAACTCGAGTACTCTTAGAATCACCACTAAGTCTACCCTTCTCGACAAGGACTTTGAGAGCGAATGCCTTCAAAGGGCGAACATCTTTCTTTGTCTGGTCTTGTTATAGACATATTTTGGCACATCAACCCCAAACTTATATGTAGATAAACTAGGGCTCATCAACCCCTAAAAGAGTTGTTTCATACCCTAAAGGAACATAGTCATCTGAATACATCATTCCCCAAAAGTTCCATCTGAGAAACCATCCAGAAAATGCCTAAACTGGACCATACTGATTGCCCCATGGGAAAAGTGCGATGCATACCAAGGTGCGATGCATACTGTTTAGGCCTTCTATAGGGTGTGATGGGCGAGGATGGACAAATTTCTGGGACAGTTTTCTAAGTGGATGCTCATAGAATATTCTAGAAACTTCTCCTGTGCCACTTGCCTCTCTGAATTCGCCCAAGGATGAATAAGGGATCTAAACTTTAGTTATCCCCTCTCTTGTGGAACCAAATGTAACAAGTGGAATGACACTAATCAAACCCCATGGATGACTCACACCCTTGCACACATCTATAAATGGATCCCTCATCCAAGAGATCTAGAGGCTGGAATATTGTGAATTGCAAGTAAGTGCTGATAGTTTGTAATTGAGGAGAGAGCATTGTATTGTTGTTGTGATCTTTCTATTTCATGAGGTGAAGAAGGATTGAAGCTGGGAGGATGATGTTGGATCAGACAACTGGGTTGTAATTCTCCCTTCTATTAATAAAGTTCTTCAAGTTTTCTTCCATATGATTGTGCAATTGTGAATGTTATCATTTGTGAATGCTATCATTTGTTCATTATATATCTGATTCTGTAATGTTTATGTTGTAATAGATCACGATGCTTTGACGGTTCTCTGTTGCTGTACTTGTGCAGGTACTCTCCAATCGTGTTAAGTAAGGGGAGGAATTGCGGGTTCTGTCAAAGGGGAGAGAGATCAAGCAAGGGATTAAGCCGAAGTTCCAAGTTGGTTCCATTATCTTTCTCTTATCTGTTACACATAGAAGAAATCGTTGAATTGCTTTAAACTGTTGTTTCTAGGGTAGCTGCCAAACCTAGAGGGCTAGTCATTCGACAAGACACTAGTTTTCCCAGAAACAGGTCTACAAGCTTCATCATGCCCGCAAGTGGCCCTTTACTTCATGTGTGGATTTCATTAGTGTGGATTTCTGCCATACTATCTCCTTCGTCGTCATCATTATCATTTGTATAGAAATCCCATAGTACATTGATTTGAGATTCCTCGTCCACAGGCTCTTCTACTTGGTATTCTTCCTCATTTTCTTGTTCTGGCTCCAGCTCCACTATAGGTTCTTCTTTGGTAAGGAGCAATCTGATAAGAGCCAGCTCTTCCGTATTTAAACTCCCTTCATTGGGTGGAGCAGGAAACGCAAGTTGACCATGACCACCTTCTGTCTTCTTATGATAGAAAGGTTTGAAGGGTTTTCTGTTGTTATACTCTCCTCCACTCTCTCCAGAATTCCTTTTCATATCGATAACTGTGTTCATCAATTTCTTAATGATCCGATGCAAACCTTCCACATCTGTGGTGTCCTTTTCTTTGATCTCAGTCACTTTGTTATCACTCCCATTATTCTTCTTGGATGATTGAGATGCTTTCTTTCCTTCGGTCGTATGATGACATGTTGTGAGACTAATCATTTCATTCTCGACTTTTACTGCTTCCTCGATAGCACCTTGCAAGGTTCGTGCATTACTCCTCTTGACCCACATCACCGTAGGGACAGGGAGAGCAGTGATGTAGAATTCCATGAGCACCTCATCAGTAGGTCTAGCGTTAGCCAAGATTATGTTGAACAAAGTGTTGAACCGAATGTTAAAATCCTTGACCTTCTCTTTGGTGTCCATTTTCAAATGGGATAGTTCTAAAACTAAGGCCACAGGTGTTTTGTCATCGCCAAACTTGTCTAAAAAGGCCTGTTGAAAGGCACCCCATGAGGTGATCGATCCTATTCTCAAGCTAAAGTACCATGTGGAGGCCGCACCAATCAGAGTAAAAGGGAATAAGTGACATACTACATCTTCATCAGCTACCCCCAACATGCGCACGGCTAGGAAGAAAGAGTGAATATGGTTATCAGCAGTGTCTCCCCACTCAGGGTTGAATTTAGGCAATACTCTTTCTGCATTCTTGGGTAAGGCATGCTGCTGCCCAGGTACCGCTACGGCATCCTGAGTGAGCCAGGGAGGGAGTGCTCCCGGAGGAGGTGGAGGTTGATTCCCACCTGGAGGAGGCGGTGGAGGCTGATTCCCACCTGGAGGGGGTGGTAGAGGCAGATTCCCACCTGGAGGGGGAACGTTAGCCATATTATGGATAGGGAGGTTCTGGTTGAAGGTTTCTTCGAGGCGTTCTTTGTTAGGATTTTCCAAATCAAGCCAGGGATTACCTTTAGAGGGGGAATCCTCAGGAATTTCTTCCCAAGGAGTGTCGATACTTTGCAAAGAGTCTAGCACAATATCTTCAAGAGAAGGGGTTGCAGATGTCTCTTCGCTTATGGGAAGGATCCTTGGCTTTCTTTTAGCTGTCAAAGGTAAAGAATGAAAGATGGGGAGCTAAGATAGGGAGCGAGCGTAGGCACGAGTAAGTACTCTGACTGGTTGTTCCTGAGTGACAGGATACTCCCATAGTCTCTCATCTTTGGGTGACCCAAACACGGGACTTAGAGGGATCTCTATTTCTTTGAAATGAAGCTCTTCCAAATGGGCAGAATGATCTTTTCGACCTTTATGGTCCATACATTAATATTTTCGAATCCATGCCTGGCATTTATAGATGAAATCTTGAAAAGCTATGGACGGTGGTTCAGGCCCTCCTTCTAGCGCCAATTTGTTGACACGGTGAATTTTCGCTATAACAACAAGGGGAACTAACTCGATCGCAGGCCCCAATTAGATCTACTTTCGTTTGGGGTGGTTGGTTCCAATGGGTTTTAAGGATCCCGTAAACTATTATAAGTGTTGAAAGATTTCTCCCAGGAGGAAGACTTCAATTAAATCAACAAAAGGAAATAGCTAACCTATATGTATCAAATCCTATCTATACTAATTTTAACTACTTATGCTAATCCTAAGTATTCTAATCTATCCTGCAGGAGCATAACAAAAGAGATTAAACATCATGCATAGATTCCAAGTCCAAATGAATTAATTACTGAGTTCACAAATGAACAAGGTTGTATTAAAGCTTAGTAATCTAATTACTCACACAGGAATGCACATTCATATTCCTACAAATAAACTTGCAACTGATGTTTAACATAGTTTCAAATCAGGGACTGCTCATGAGTTAACTATGATAAAGAATTACATTCAAATAACCAAGGCTAGTCATAAGTTGTATCGTTATCAATATGCACAAAACAAAACACATTTATATTTATGCAAGCAACAACACCCTGATTCCAAACACATGAAAGAAGGGGAAAATGAATCTGAAAAAACTTCTTCTTGACCCAAACAGTCTTCTTTATTAGCGCCATAAATCAAAAGTTGTTCTGCCCAAAAAAAAAAGCCCCCTCTCCATCTCTGGAGGTAATACTTATGCAGGAAGAAACTGACTCTCTGTATCCCCCTGACCCTCCAACTTCCTGGCTTATTCAATATACAAATTAAATATACCGATGTAGAACAGTCCCCCAAATTGCCGAAACCTTGAGGCTACTTTTGCTGGAGCCTTTTTATTTTCCTTAGGTAAATGAAAGGATATCGATTAAGAGAGTGTGGTTGTGTGTCATCTCTTTATACTTGTATGGAGCAGACGTTATTCCCCATCATTTCCTAAAGGAAACTGAAGACACTATGCTCATCATCCCACATCTGGCTTGCTTTAAGGTGTATCTAGAGGTAATAACGTCTTGATGGATCAGCGATATCATGAGTGCTTCCCCTGAACATATGGAGTGCCTCCATTATGTACTATGGCGGTTTGTATCCGTTTCTGGCATAATATGTCTTTGCAATATCGACACTGGTGGTGCAGAGGTGTCATCTTGATATAAATCACATTTATCCGCTACCGGGTCCACTCAAACTCGCCTACAGAAATAATTCATACTAGCTATGATTATGAGTAATATGACAAACATGCTCACAAACAAACCTTGCATTCAGCCACAGTTTCTATTTAATCTTGCAATGCAAAACCACTGAACCTGTTGTAACATGTATTCTCATTGCCCATAATATTCATTTTTATTCAAGGTTTGCTTTGACAATGCTTCAAAAGCGAACCATTCACTCTATCGGATTTTCTTTTAAAAACCTGGACCACGACACTTTATCGGAATACATGGGAATACATGAAAAAACCCACGGCCGAACCATAATGCTAGACTTCAAATACTATACCCCCTGATATATAATCATCGTCGGGTCCACTCATCTCTTTGTGCCTTACGTATAAGCCTTGGGCACCGCCGATTGCAATTTGCGATAGGCCGGAACCGAAATATATATGTTGGGGTTAATAATTCCGGCAGGTCCGCCATATGGGATTTTCCTTTGAAAACCCGGACCACAACACTTTATCGGAATACATGGGAAAACATGGGAAAACCCACGGCCAAACCATAAGGTTGGACTTCAAATATTATAGCCCCAATTCTATAGTTATGGTCGGGTCTGCCCATCGCCCCTTCGCATATTGCATGTCGCTTTAGTGTCGCCGACTGCCGATTGTGATTTGCGAGTGGGGGAAGCGGACCCGAAAAATATATATGTTGTGCTTAATGGTCCCGGTGGGTCTGCCATATCGCAGAGGGTCTTATGTACAAACCTTCGGTTCCGCCAATTGCGATATGCGATGGGCCAGACCTGAAATATATATGCGTTGCATTTAATAATGCCAGCGGGTCCGCCATATCACATCGTGCTTTATGTATATCCCATGGACTCTGTCGATTGTGATTTGAAATAGGCTAGACCTGAAATATATATGTGTTATGGTTAATAATGCCGACAAGTCCAATGTATCGTGGTGCACGTTGTGTATCAGTGTTGAAAGTGCTGATTGTGATAAGCGATGAAGGCATGCATTGAGAGATGTGTAAAGACTGAAGAAGCGCGAAAAGGGTAAGTTATGCATGTTTGTATAGTATTTCTATTATCAAAGCATTGATGTAGAAATAAGGACGCGATGGGAGGTTTTGAGGGTTGAGTCCATATGCACCCATAGTAAAGAGTGGGGGGTGGCTATATGTGTGGGCATAGGGCACCATGAAGGTTTATGAGGATTGAAAGAGTCCCGATGAAGGATATGAATGAAGGGCTAGACTAGGTTATAAAGGAATCATGCTGCAGAGATTTATTCAAGGGGGGTCTTGACCATTAAGAATTGAAGATTTGACTCGACACAGAGTTAAAACCTTGAGATAAAAACAAATCATTTGGAGAAGTGAAAGATCAAACTTCTACAGGACCCATTCAAATTTTCTACCAGAGCATGTTTTAATAGGGTGGTGGTTGTGGCCACGACACATTTAGAGGCATTTAGAGCTGACAGTTGTTGATCTATGAACTCTTCTTGTTTTGTTAATTTAATGTGAAAATGTCATTAATTTCAAGCTCTCTTGTGGTAGGTGCTAACATTCCTATAGTAGCAATTCCTATACTAGTTGTGTCTGCACTAGCTCTGCCTACACCAACATGCCTCCACCAACATGTCTGCACTAATTTAGGGCTTTCATGCATTAACACATCTCTAGGGAAATATGAAAGAGGTTTTTGTTAAAAATATTGTTTAAAAACTTCCTCATAAGCTACGATACAACCAGGTTGTATGGATTTATGTTTAGGAAATAATTAATGCCTCAGCCCCAAATTCGCAGTAGTTTCTAAACTGCCCAATTTTGCCTCGTTTTGCACGCGGGTGAAGGCAAATGGAGAAATTTTAGAACCTGGGTTTTAGTCCCAGTATATGAAATTGACAAAGCCTCAAATATATTTCTAAAAATCACAATGGTCTAAAAGTTACATAATGGTCTTTGAGGCAGTTTTCTAAAAATAGACTATTTTTCCATAATCTTAGCATCTCAGATTTCAAACAGTCATTTTTGGGCACGATTTCTGAGGCAATGGATATGAACTAGAAATTTCTGAGAGAGGTTATTGTTGAAAATATAACAAGCTATATTTCTGACAAACAGTTTTCCAAAATTTATAATGGTTGAGATACGCAGAGTTCTTTGAAGGCATTTTGTTAAAAAGACCAAATTTTCCAGAATTGTAGAAAACAACCAGATTTGGGAAATTCGTCCCAGATATTCATTATTTCAATGGGTAAATGGTTGTAATGATATTATATTAATGAATATCAGTTGGGATTCAATCCCCATGTTATTTGCTAAAGAAACTATCATGTAAAAACCAATATAAAAGAGAGGAGCTATGTAGGTGTGAGGAGGATGGCAGTGTGTATTTTGTAAATTATATTTCAGTTGTAGAACAGGGAATTAGATCTTGTTGTACAGAGAAGGAAGAGTTGTGTACTAGTGGGATGATCCCTGGAGGGGACCATTGGTGCCATCGTTGCATTATTTAATGAATCTGTAACAAGACTTCTGAAATGAATTTCCTTGGCATTAAATTCTAAATTTTGGTTTCTACTCTGAAATGAGTTTATTTGGCAATCACTTTTGAGTAATTTTGTTTCTCCATATTGTTCTAAATATTTTGACTTAATCACTGCAAGGGAAACAAGCTGGATGGTTGGGCCCACCAGCCAGTCTGTTGCCCCAAACCTCTTAACTTTCTTTTGCTGCATTTTAGTTTGCTTGGTGTGAGTGTGATCTTAGATAATTTCGCAATTTCATTTCATAGCTCTTCTTTCAATCATTTCATTTTCAATTTCATTCCAAAAGCTTTATTTTACTGCTCTGGTTATTCAAGTTTAATATCAATTCTTTTGGATGTATTTTGATAAAGTTTGAACTAAAGTAAACGGTGAATGTTTTAACTACATCTCTTATTTATTCTTACAAAGATTTACCCTGATCTCATTGTTGCATAACAAAGTTTATTTCCATAATGTAATGGTGAAATAATTTTTGATCAAGAATTCCAGTTAAATTAACTTAACATGTATTCATGATTGCCTTTGAATATTATATGAGACAGATTCCTGTACTTTTGCAGAAAAACATTTATTCCTGCACTTTTGCAGAAAAACATTTATTCCTGCACTTTTGCAAGCAGATGTCAGGATCAGCATAAGGAAAGATTGTGAATCTTGTTGACAAAATGCTCACATAATTCTTCATTATAATTAAATGTTGCATATATTATAAGGAAGTATTTAATAAGATCAGGCCAAATAACACGAATTATATATTGGTTCTTATTGCATATTTCTCTAACAGTTAAAGTATTGAATTGTCTTTAAGAGAAGCAGTGCATTATTATCTTGATTCTTCTTAAATCATTCAATTATTTCCTTAGATTAGTTGGAATGAAGTTGTTGTGTGATTTCGAGTTTAATTTCACGTTTGCAACATAGCAATAATGTTTTAAGAGGTTTTGCATTCTTTATTTCTTGAATCGCATTCTTTTGAACGGGTCCTACATTCCCTTGTCCCCTGGACAACTGAGGAAGACTTACTGCAGGAGTTAACTCAACCCAAAAGAGGAGCCAGAAGTAGATTTATGAAGTGTGTTTACTTTTCTTTGAAGAGTCTTGTTTTTTTTCTTGAATGATGCTCCTTTTGAATTTCTTGCAAGAGCTTGGTTTTTATTTAACAAATTCCTAAGGTCGTATTCTGGCATATATTGTGCTATGCCTCTAAGTTTACTTACCCAAATTGACAAATTAAATGTTGGTGTAAATCTTGTATTTATATGGATCGACAATGCCACTGCAACCCCAAATAGTCATAGAACCCTTTGAACGATGGGCATCGAACTTTGTTGGCCCATTCGATCTGCCATCGAATTATAAAGCCTACATATTGGTTGCCACAGATTATGTGACGAAATGGGTGGAAACAGTAGATTTACCAAGAGCCACAGAGGAAGCTGTGATTAACTTCCTCTTTGGGCTATTCGTGCGGTATGGTTTACCATGGGAAGTGATAATAGATGGGGGAGGGAAATTCGTAGGACACAAGATTACTGCCACTCTCAGAAACCATCACATTACACATAGGATCACTTCCCCATATCACCCGCAGGCGAACAAGTAGGTCGAAAGCACCAATAAGGTCATTGAAGTGATTCTGACCAAAACAGTCTCAACACATTGGTTAGACTGGGTTGCTAGACTGCCAGAGGCCTTGTGGGCCTATCGCACGACTTGGAGAAATACTACTAGATACTATGCATACCATATGGTGTTCGGCAAAGAACCTATTGTTTTCCGATCGAATTCAAAATAAAGACTCTAAGAACGGCTCAAGAAGTGGGGTTGGATTTAAGAAAAGCCCAAACCAAGCGACTTCAACAAATAAACAAACTAGATGAATCTCGATGGCTAGCTTTGCAATGGAATGCAATTATTCAGTAGCAAAGGGAAAAGTGGCAGGACAACCTCATCAAAAAGAAGACATTTCAAAAAGGGGATTGGGCACTTCTTTACGACTCCAGATTCCAGGACTTTCTGGGCAAGTTTCAAACAAGGTCACTCGACCCTTATGAGATCCATGAAGTACATAACAATGGTACTCTTACTTTGACTACCATTGATGAGTCTAGCCATTCTTTCAAGGTGAATGGGCATTGCATGTGTCTCTACCACTCACCAAGGATTCTTTCTGCCAGAAAGTACGCGAGGACCCCTCCATGCAAATATTAGCTGTAGAGAGTGATGACCCTGCATATTTTATTTCAAAAATTTGAGATTTTATTAAATTGTAAATAATGTATATACTCTTTTTAATTGATTGTAATTCAGTTAGGTACCACCATGTAAATATGAATATTTTTCTTGTTTGAAGTCTTGGTAAGTGTTATTCAATCGATTGAACGATTGTTGTTCAATCAATTGAACAACACTTATGTTTATGTGTGTGGCATTGTTCAGTCGATTGAACAATTGTTGTTCAATCTATTGAACAATGCCTCTGCATTCTTGTTGACATTTTCTATTCAAAGGATTGAACGATTGTTGTTCAATCGATTGAATAACGCTTTTTTTGTTTTTCACTTTTATATTTTCGTTTATCAAACGATTGAAGGATTTTTGTTCAATCGATTGAACAACACTTTTTGCGTTTTTAATTTTTCATTGTTCAAACAATTGAACGATTGTTGTTCAATCGATTGAACAACACTTTTTGCGTTTTAAATTTTCATTGTTCAAACGATTGAACAATTGTTGTTCAATCGATTGAACAACACTTTTTGTGTTTTTAAATTTTCGTTGTTCAAACGATTGAACGATTGTTGTTCAATCGATTGAACAACACTTTTTGCGTTTTTAAATTTTTGTTGTTCAAACAATTGAACGATTGTTGTTCAATTGATTGAACAACACTTTTTGCGTTTTTTATTTTTTAAATTTTTGTTGTTCAAATGATTGAACGATTGTTGTTCAATTGATTGAACAACACTTTTGCACTTGTTATTTTTCAATTTTTGTTGTTCAAACGATTGGAAGATTTTTGTTCAATCGATTGAACAACACTTTTGAGTCTTTATTTTCAATTTTTGTTGTTCATACGATTGAACTATTGTTCTTCAATCGATTGAACAACAATTTTGTGTTTTTTTTCTTACTGATATTTTTCGTTCAAACGATTGAACGATCATTGTTCAATCATTTGAACATCCATCTTGCGTGTTTTATTTTCGATTTTTCTATTCAATCGATTGAACGACTATTGTTCAATCAATTGAATAATTGTTTTATTTTCTTTTCGATTTCTCTGTTCAAATGATTGAATGATTGTTGTTGAATCAATTGAACAACACTTTTGTGTTTATTTTAGGACGAATTGTGATTTATTTTATTGATTCATTACCGATCATTGTGCCATCTTATTTTTCTTTTATGTTTTGAATAAACACCATCTAAGTGGATTTGTGCCTAACATAAAGAAAAATAGTAATATCAACACTATTATGATTTATGAAGCCTCTTGATGGTTATCTTTATCCAAAAGCTGATATGGTGCATCTCTATAATGACTGGCTAGACATCTTTTTTGGACACATCATAAAATGATTCATTATTTCAAACCATGTTGGCTTATTTACCACACTTTCAAATGGACAAATCCCTTCGAAATGATGAGATGGGGGTAAAAGTATACCCTTTCCTTGGCATCTTTTTACTTCTTACACCATCCCTGACTCTTAAGGAGCAAATGAGCCTCCCTCTTTTTATAAAAACATCAAAAGATGAGAAAAATGAAAATAAAGAAATATGCAAATGCAATGAACACTATCTTAAAGAGGATAGGGGGTCTCATCATGAGCCAACCTACCATGATCATAAATATGTAACAAGTGACATTCCATTTTTGGCTACCAAACCAAGGTAATGACCTTCTTGATGATTAAAAACTGTCAGAAGGACAGGGGGTCTCATTATGAGCTAGCCTGATCATTTTGTTATATCTTGGTGAATGGCACTATGATCATCTGGTCACCATGCCAGCATAGTGGTCTCTTTATGGAAGAAAAAGAAGAATCAACTACATACTAAAAGGAGGACTCTGGCTCATTTGTGGGGTTAAAAAGCAACCCTGTCGAGGCTATGAACGCCTGCTGGAAATAGTGGCTCTGCTTATGGTATTGGAGTATTATCTTACACTACCAAATGCTCTCTATTCTATTTCCACCTATGGATTCATTTCTAAGAAGATTTCTCGTTTGAACAACACTCTTACAAGCCAACATGCATGGTAACTTATGTTATATATTCATTATATTATATTTGTCCAATCATTTCATGACATTCATTACTACTTACTGCTAATTATGCATTTATTAGGCCATTTTCACCTCTGATATGTGTCTTACTTTAATTTCTTTGTCATAAATTGCATCGCTTTTCTGGATTGGTTGTCTGCATTTATGAATCCTCAATTCATGCACTTGCTTTTCACATGCTTGGCGGATGTGGACGTCCTTTTTCCCATTGGAGGGGGGATGGTCTGCGTGTGAACAACGTGTGTGACAGTTATGGATAATTGAATGCTAATTATTAAATTGATTTTCGGGTAAAGGTTGCATGATGATTGGATATGCGTAATAATTAGCAAGGTATTTCCGATTGGAGAAATGATGACGACCATTATGGATGGCATGCGAATTGATTATGGGCCTGCATCAAAAATGGTTGATGAGACAAATGACTTGACTGTATATGTTTTTAATTGCTAAATCAACGTCATTTTTCCTGTTAATTTCTTTAACGATCTTTTCTGCTGTTCTAAATTGCAAAAGAGCAGGAGAATTCCATGCAGGAGAACCAGTCACAAGAACACAACAGCCATGGGAGGTAGAGCTATCCAAAATGAGCCCACAGTACTCATGGTATCAGACCAGGCTCATGCAATTCTCGAGTGCGTAGGATGGCTGCAATATCTGAATAAATTGCAGGGATTTCATGAAGAAATGACACTCGAATTCTTGCAGAATTTGCAAAATGGCAACACCACAGTAAGAGGCAGGGATATAACAGTCTCTGAAGTAGTCATAGCTGAAGTCACTGGACTTTCGACTGAGGGAACAAAGTGGATAGACAAGCATGTCCTTCTGCACAATGCGGTTGCAGTGTTCCAGGACCCGGATGAGCAATTAGCACGAACAGGGAAAGGGATTCACCCTTTAGCGTTAAGACAACCATGGCAGGAGTTGGCAGTCATCATGCAACGATACATCACATGCGATGGTCACCAGGATGTGGTAAAGCCCCATCAACTCAAATTGTTAGCCATCCTAAAATAGAAAATTTCAGTTAATTTTGTTGTTTTATTTGAATTCTCTATTGCATGATGTCGCTCGACGAGTTAGGAAAGCTAAGGACCCACGCATCGTCATCAGTCATCACGGACTAATTAAATTGCTTATCATACATGGACTATCCCAACAGCAGTTAACCTAGGACAATATTGTAAATCCTGCTCTGGCTCCACCTCCAGAAAACCCAGTAACAGAATAGCAAGGGCCTAGAACCCTAGGTCCAAGAAGGACATTGAAGAGGAAAAATTCCTCTGTGCCTTTGAACCTAGCAAAAGATAGATGCTCTGCGCGGGTGAAGTCCCAACGGCATACCCCAATTCAAACAAATGAGGTCGGGCCATCGCTCACACCACCTCCAAGTCCGCAGAATACCCCTTTGCAAGACTATGAGGAAGAGGTGGCCAGGGTATTGGAAAACATGGGGATGTTTGGTGAGGGAAGAGAACAACCTGAGAATGTTGAAGGACATAATTGTACCCCTAACCAATCTGCCTCTGTTGATAACCCTGGTTGTGATCAAACCCTGCCATTTACTGATTTCTTGGAAGAACAGAGGGAACTAGTCCCTTCTGTGGAAAAACCCCTTCAAGCTGAGATTCATGAAGAAAACCAGACAACAGATATTGGTCCAGTGGACCCCCCAGTTGAAGAAAATCCTGTAGATGAGACCCTAGGAGATGAAAATCAACCAGGCAATACTATTTTTTCTAAGTCCCCTAAGGACGAGGCCTACCCAAAAGAAAACCCAGAGAATGATAACTGCTCAGGAGACACCATTGTATTGGGGTCTCCTGAGAGAAAAATTCATGTCGAAGAAGAATTAGAAGGTGAAGCTCCATCGAGAGATACAGTTCTAGTTGAAACCCTCCCTGATGTTGACACAATGCCACCCAAGCATGAACCTGAGGAAAATGTAGCTGCACCACCACCAGTTGGAAGTCCCAGAATAAAGAAGTCCTACAAGGACAAGCTCAGAAAAATGCTAAAAAAATATAGAAAACAGAAGTGAATAATTGGGCAGCTAAGACAGTGGTTAAAAGAGGCCATCAGAGCCAGGAAATTGAAAGTGGAAAAAGAGACCATAGGAACATAGACAGAACATTGTTCTGGAAAGGATGCTGAAACCCAAACTGAGATTCTTTTGGTTTGTTCAAAGGAAACTCAGATAGAGCCATGTCTTGTAGAGGACACTAAAATGCAAACTGAAGACCCCTGTGTTTGTTCGCAGGAGACCGAAACGGACTACCCTACTCCGAAGGTTGTCGTTCAGATAGATGCTGAAGAAAGCATCCCAATTGATTATTGCATAACTCAAGAAGAATCTAAGGATGCTATCCAAACTGAGCCTATGGAGACACAAGATAATGATGCCCAAACAGAGGAGACACCTGCTTATATTCCCTTAGTAAGGGAGGCATTTATTAGGAGACTACAGAATCAACTACTGAAGGTTCAGCAAGAATTACCCCATGACAAGGAGGAGGTAGTGCTCCTACGTATTCATCAATAATTAAAGAAAAAATTTGAGGCACTCATAGCGACTGAGGATGAGACCTTCACTCAGTACAAGGCTAAATAGAAAAAGGTTGAGAAAGCACAGGACAAATCCCAAAAGGCTAAATAGAAGTTGGAAATTGTATGCTCTCTTTATTCAGACACCCTTTCATGCAGAGCCCTTGCTACAAATTATGCCCTATTCCTCCTGGAAAGATACCTCCTACTAAAAATCAAAGCTATTAAGGCTGGGAAGTCTGTGGAAATCAAAACTACCCCAGACTTTGTCAAGTGCTTTAGAGAACAGAATGAGCAAGTATAGCACCTCCTCTGTGAACTTTATATTCACAATTTATTTCTCAAATATGACAGAGACAACAACCCTGGCCCCTTTATAGGGGATGTACAATTCCATGCATTTCTCTCTTTTGATACTAACCAACTCAAATGGGCCAAGGCTCACAATACTTTTATAAAGCATGAAGAATGAATTGACCTATGGGCTCAGAGGGGAACCTACAAAACCCTTGCATCTCTCGGTCAGGAACAAGCAATTCATGAAGCGAGATGGTGTTATGGGCTAATTAGGGCCATTTCACATAGATATTATACAAGATGGAAAGGAGTACTTCCAAGAGATTAAGGAGGAAGCCTTGTCTTCAGCTAGACAAAGGTGGGAAGCCTCCAGCACTACTGTTAGAAACCAAGAACCATTTGGATACTGGAACTTTAAAGCTTCCTCCTCTCATTTCCATAAGTACAGTAACATGGTCTTAACCATGGGGCCTAAATGGATAGGATGTTGGTATAGAACTCCAATCATATGGTATCCTCCAGATAAGTATCGTTGTGACTACACCTTGAGGGATCAAGACGTTAACTAGGATTTTGCTATACTTAAGAAGAAAAATGGCTTCAGAATTTATAAGGAGGAGGTATATCCTACCTATTCCCTAACTCAGCTACACCTCAACTATTTAATTGCATGAGGTCATGCAACAAGGTAAGCTAGGGAGTATGTTGGGTCAAGAAAAATGTATGTTTTCTCCTTGGTAATCGCTTTATTTAGCACTCATCCTCACATGATTATCTATGTTTATGAATAAAACTAGAGGAAATAATAGCTAAAGATGAGTAAAAGTAATCAGTAACAAATTAGACGAATCTAAGAAGGAAAAATTGATTTTTACTGTCTTTATGGAAAAATTCACGAATTGAGCAATAGCTACCCAATCGACATAATGCCAACATCTCATAAGGAAAAGCGACAGCGTTAGAGGCAAGGCGGGATAGCAGAAGACCGAGAAAACCAATGACTAATTTATGACAGAACTGGATCAAATATAGCGAGATCCTCAGGATCCCCTGATCCTGAGGATTCGCTTTTGTCTATTTACTTTCTAAATGTAATATATAAGGCTGAAAGGTAAAACTGCATGGAGTTCATAATTTCACAGTTTGTAATTATTCTTTCTGACATATCATACTGTTATTTTGGATGTTGTAACTTGGTTATTTATATTAATGAAGAAATATTGTGTTTAACTCATACTTATATTCTGAGTATCTCTTAGCGGAGACTTCTGGCGACTTTGGGCCCAATCAAGAGAAGGTCTACTGCTTCACATGTGTCATAATCTTTTCTATTTCATTCTTGACTGTTTGTTAATGTTAAGTTAATATTATCTTTGATTATTGTAAGGATTATTGATTCATTTTTCTTTTGTTGTTCATTCAAGATTCATATTGATCCGTGTGTTATATGCAAATAATACTTTTGATTGAATTTCTTATGCTAGTTCCAGCTCAGGTCACTGTTCCTTTCAAGTAATGTTATCATAGATTTCAGAGATACAATTAATCGCTTTATGCTTCTATAATCATTTGCTATCTAGATAATGTTTGTTATTCCTATATCGTTTGTTGTTCAATTCAAAATTGTTGTTCAATTTGGAATTGTTGTTCAATTCGGAATTGCTGTTCAATTCAGAATTGTTGTTCAATTCAGACATGTTGTTCAATTTGAAATCGTTGTTCAATTCAGGTTTGTTTTTAAATTCAGAATTGCTGCCTAATTAGGATTTGTTGTTTAAGTAGTATTTGTTGTTCAATTACCATTGCTATCAATTATTACAATTCTCTTTCATGAGTGAGAGAGTTAGCTTCAATTCTATTTAAGACAGCCAAGTGTGATTCTTTGTAAGTTGTATTCAGATCCATTTTCTTTCATGATAGGTTAAGTAGAATCACGGAATGTGTTATGAATTTCTTTTATAATTATTTGGCTTGAGTTTGAAGAAGATAGTCAATAGAAATTGCAATGATTTTTTATTAGTTAACCTCTGAATTCACTGCACAAATATTGCTGACACTCTTGAAATAAAAAGACTTGCCTCGGGTTGACAATTAATGTAGGAATTAAGATTGCCTGTAAAAAGACATCTTAGTGCACCAACGGTGCATAGGTATAAGATGGTGAAGGGCAAACGGTCTAGTAGACAGGTTGAGAACTAGTTGCCCTGACATCTGCTGATGTGGATGGGTAAATGCATAAGAGGTGCTTTGTCCTGAATACATGTTGTTGGCAGGAGGGGCATAAGTGTTGGAGGAATTGGTGCCCCCTTGTGAATAGCCATAACTGTATTGAGTATATGGTGAAGGATGTGAAATAGTTCCAACGATATCGTCGGTGGCGTGAGATGCCCCTAGTGCATTGGCACCACCAGGATGAGGTAGGTCTAGTATAACGGTATAGACATAACAGATTGAGCATAAATCAAGTCATATCTCAGAGCAATCTAGAGAGCCTCTTCCTCTATCTGAGGAAAATGAGACATGACATCTTTGTAAATAAGTGATAAAAGAGTCCTAAGAAACCAATATACGTAGGCACAGTCTTCGAAGGGCGCATCACGGCACATGCTCCTCCTTATACGCCATTCTTGGACATGATCGAAAAGATAGGTAGTAGAGGACTGACGAAATGCGGTCAAGAGTTCTATACCAGTGTCGTATCGGAGAGGTAACTGAAAATATGAGAGGAATGCTTTAGCAAGCATCGTGAAAGTGGAATGAGAGGCGGCGGGTTGGTCAACATACCACTTCGCAGCATCTCTAGTGAGCGTGCGTTGGAACAATTGAAGATGGATGGAATCATCGGTGATGGAATTAGATGAACACCACATATGGAAGGATTGGACATGATTGGTAGGGTCCTCTCCAGAATTACCCTCAAACTTGGGAATGTCGGAGGGAATCTTAGTCAGCATCGCTGGCCAACCAGCATTGTGGTGTATAGGGTAATTGATCAATTGGATGAAATTTGGGAGGCTTAACTGAGCCATGAAAGGTAGCATGGAAGCTAGCAGAATGGTTCCTGAGGTGGTTCTGCTATATGTGACTAGCATGGTATAACTGGAGCCAACACTAGGTTGGGTTCCACCTGGAGTGGGTCTTTACATGATGAAGATATGCGGTGAAGGAGGCTTGGAATTAGATGAGGAATCAAATGAACCAGAAGAGGAGTCGGTATGGGGACTCGGGGGACTATGAACTCGAACCCTACGAGGAGGAGTAATATGCCCAAGAGGAAACTGGGGATGAAGGCCTAAGAGTCTCTGTGACAAATTCCTTGGTGGCGCAATGGTTGTAAGACACAAGTGACACAGAAATGGTGAAGGGAGATCAATAAGATGTTTTTGTCTTTGTGTGGGGAGATAAATTAATTAAGTTAAGTCTTGGCTTGGTGGTGTAAACCAAGCACCCTTCGCTTAAGGTGTGCTTGTGTGTGTAAGTGTGTTTATTAATTAAGCCCAGATCATGTTTGAAAAAAGAAAAAGATTGTTGAAATAAACTGAAATTAAAAACAGAAAATGAATAGAAAATCAACTTTCTAAAACCCCACCCAAACTGGGTTTGCAAACACTATGCTGGTTGGTGGCGAAATAAACTAAAAACACACAAAAAAAGGCCAAGGTATCTAAGTGTTGGTGTGATTAGGATCAAATGACACCATGCTGCTGGAAAGTGGTGCAATAAGAACAAAAAACTAGGGGGGAAATCACTGCAAAAAGATAGGGAGATGGGTGTGAAACCTAGGGAAACCGATGGGACCCTAAGGCCAACGAACAAACAAGGTTTAAGATGAAATTTTGGATGGAAGCAACCTATCTTTGAAGATCTGAAATAGGAAGGTACATATCTAGAAAATATGGTTGAAAGCTCTACAAAACTCAGACTTCTTAATCATCTAAACTCCTCCTATAAAGGTGGGAGTGTACTAGAAGCCATAAGGGGCTAAATTCCACTTCGACGAGAAAATTAGAGTAGATCAAGGCCTAAGTGGGCAAGTATAGTGGTCAACCAATGCAACAGAGAGCTCTTAGAAAAACCCAGAAACAAATCGGAAGAAAAATCCCATAAACCCTAAAAATCTCAGGTACTGACCTAATTCCTGGACATCGCACTTTTGGGGTAGAAAATTTGGATTTCTACTCCTTGATTCTCAGTCGGCAACTCTCAGAAAAAATTATCGTCTCTGTCGCGACAAGTTCCTGTGACCTGCAGAAAAGACCAAAAAATTTACGGAAGTTAGAAATTTGACTGATCTAGGGTTAGAAAGCTAGTAAAAACATTAAGAGACTAAAAAAACAAAAACTCTAAGATGAAAACTAAAGGTCACCTAGGTTTTCAGATCAAAATTAGAAATGCAGTGGAATCACCAATTTGTTGGCAACAATCAGAAAATCACCAGTGGAATCGCCAATTTTTCTATTGTGTTTTCTCCTCGAAGGTGTACAAAAAAGAAACACTTTAGATTGTGGATAAAAAATAGTCCTAACAATATAAATGGATGCTAAACATTGTAGATCTGCAGAAAATGATAGAAACAAAACCTGCCAAAGCCCTGATCTATGCCATAATCATAGTTAAACAACAAAATGGAATAGTAAAATAAGCACAAGTAACTCCAATAATCCAATGGAAACCAGATATATAAAGAATATATTTTATTAAACAACACCTGTGAAGGGAACAAATAATGTTACCAATACCCCTCTATGGGATGGGTTCTTGGCTATCCTCAAATGTCTTTAGCTTTTGTAGAGTCTCTCTCCTCTATAATGTATATAACCCAGCAAATAAAATGCTTGAGCTCAATGGGAACTCAAATGAAAAAGAAGATGGTGTGTGGCAATGATAATAATCAGAGCTACAACAATGAGTGCAACAATGAAAATAATCAAAAGTGAATAATGAATGGAAAACCCTTCTATTTATAACAAAATATTAGGTTATCCTCGAATAATGAGCAATAATAAAATATTTTTAACTCCATTCTAGAAATAACCATTTGGAATATTTTACTATATTTGGTTAGAGGGAAAAAGTATTTAAACTTTTATATAGAAATAATAAATAAATAAATGATTTATTTATCATCTTAAGAAATATGGTTAAGGAATAATAAATAAATAATGATTTATTTAATTATTCCTAAGGGATTTAGTCAAACTTGACAAGGAATAATAATTAATTAGTAATTAATTAATTATTCCTAGAGAAAAAATAAGGTAGTTAATGATTTATCTATTTATTTCTCATAATTAGGTCAAATGTGACAAGGAATATTAATTAAACAATGGTTTAATTCATTATTCCTAGAAGATAATTAAATAAATAGTGATTTATTTAATTATTCTTCATGAGTTTAATTATAAATTTCTTAACAAATGTGGTTTATTAAGTAATTTCTCACAATGAAAACAATTTTACTCTGGTAAAATTGGCCCTACATGGTGTAATTTGACCCATCTAGTAAATTATGGCTAGATGATCATTTTTCTGTGATAACAATTTGTTTGAAGAATGAGTGGTTTTATGATAGTGCTTACATGGATGAAGATCAAAACAGTGATCTTTCATATGGCCAACTCAGTCACAATGTTGGCATCTAACAATGTTTGGCTGCAATTGTGTAGGAGCATATTCTGGAACAGGTGAAGCTGAACTGCCAAAAAGAAACCCAGCACTTTGAAATTGAATGGTCTTGGAATAGTCTAGAATATGAAAGGACACATCCTTGTCATATCCAAGATTGGTTTTGTGCTTGTTGTTGAAAAACTCTTCCCAAGGTCTGATGATGGGCTTGGGAAGTGGAACCTAAATACCTGCATCTTTATACAAAACTTCTCTTGAAATGGGTACTGCATCTGCAATTTCTTGTTGCTGATGGGATTCTGCCTCAATGTTCTAAACAGAAACAGGTTCAAAATGATGACTCCACTGTTGTAATTCTTCTAGTTGAAGCTAAGATTCAAGTTGTAAAAAATAAATCTTCTCTTGTGCATTTTGTAGATAGATTCTAATGTCAGAAAAAGACGCTTTGTTGATTTTCACTATGTCATTAGTTGTAGATTGTATTATAGTTTTCAAAAACTCTAATACTTCATAAATCTTGGCCATAATCACAATAATATAGACTCGACGAATGAGATGTTGTCTTCTATTGAAGTTTTTATTTTCCCAATATTGAATAGCTAATGGCCAAAGAAAACAACTTCTTCAAAAAGATAATTACAAGAGAATAATGTAAAGAAAAAGCATTACCTCCGCTGGACAAATTTACCCTTACTGAGAGACAATTTTAGCTTCAGAATTCAGCCTGCTTTGTGGAGTAAATTCACCCTCTTGGGAGAAACCAACTCGGCCTCTTGGAGTGATAATTTGGCCCACATCAAAAGGATCTAGAAGACGCAGCAGGTCTCCTAACATCAATTCTGAGACAAGATCGAGGAGGCTGAAATCTCCATCTCACCAAGAACGACAAATTTTATTTCTTTTGTTCATTCACTCGCTATTTACAGAGAATTTATAGTTTAAATCATGGGCTTGCCAAGGGATGCTCAAGACTTTTGGGTAGCCAAGAGACGGTCCTTCCTTGTTCCATCACCACACAAAAATAATAATATAGTTAAATTTAGAAGAGGTGAAAGTCTTTCGAGCAAAGCTTGGACCGATGAAGGAGTAAGGCAGCTGGAATAGCATGTGTAGAAAGTAATATACCTACCTTAATTAGCAAGTGCTATACATACTGATTCTGGCATAAGGTGAAATTACAGACTCTCCTCTGTTTTAGTGTTCTAAAATTCTTGGGGGCCTCGTTTCCTTTTCTCTGCTCACAACATTGTTGCTCGACAACATGTCTGGAAATAGATTGTGGGCATCTCATAATTGTGATGGCAATAATAAAACCTCGCGGATTCATCTCATCATGAACACAAGTGGTCGCCTATAGTTTTAAGACATTAGCTTTCTTTCAAAGATTGGATAAATGGTAGCAATAAGATGAGCAACAACATTAATGATGTTGATCTGATGATATCAGTCCCTGAAGAATTTCTGAGTAATGATGAAGAATCAATGAATGCCACCCCACAACTAGCCGAAGAAGAGCAACCAACTACGCCTTAATCTAAGCTCATTGGATTGCATGGTGACTTGGGCTTGGATATTGAACCATGCACGCCTCCATCTCAAATTTTAAGCTCTTTTAAAGGTGGTCTTGGTACTCCTCACGCTCCATGAAATAGATATGAAGAAAATAAATCCAATCCTAAATTAAAATCCGCAGATGTGGAGTTTTTGAAAAGAAAATGGGATTATTTCACGCGCTGGCCTGGGATTAGTAGGGGGAATGAAATAAGGACTTAGTGTGTATGCCAGCCAGAACCAGAATCAAAATCGATTTAGCAGAGGAGGGTCAATGTATACCAAGGAGGCGGTTTCGATAATGTCAACCAGTTTGGATAATGGATACAGTGCTAATAAATGGGAGCTGAGTGCTAATAACCAAGAGCGAATTTACATTGGTATTCAACGTATGGCGGTATTACCAAACAACGTAGTGTATCACCAAACTATATAGCATTTGGAGGAGGTGATAATGATACAATGTAATGTATATATATTACCACGCAACACCAGTCACACAATACCTTCATGATGGGAGCACGCAGAAGGGTGAACGGGAAATACTAGTCATGCAATACCTTCATGATGGAGGGGACCAAAGCCAACAATGTAGGACGACTATGCGGTGAGACTGGTAATCTCTGGTAATATGCACCGAGGGGAGGATACCAATAGTCTGCATTCCGCTGGAGTTGATAGTGAACTAGGTTCTGATGTGGGGGTAATTGTAATCCCTGGAAGTGGTAATATATTAAACACAATAATATATTAAAAATATGTGGAGGAGTATGCGTGGTAACCAATAGCGTTCGGGAGTATGTGTCTCACAATCTGATAAATAATCATCGCTCTGCTCACTAACAGGTTATAATGAGGTGCAAAGATAGGTGACAGATCCAAATATGAGGGAGAATGCCCATTTTTTTGTTATTTTAGGAGAATGGGTAGAGATGGCAGATCGTAAGGAGATAACCCAACTCAAATATAGCTGACAAAGGTTTTAGAATGGAAAATCTAAGTGACAGAGGGATAGGTCTGACCATCCAGCTCTTATACCATGTTAAACAAAACCATGCTGAAGACAAGAGTGTGAAGGATAAGCATTGAATGCATATATTATTCACATGATATACATTTTATAATACATTGGAGTGACCATTGGATTCCATATTCCAAGGTCTCTTGGACTCCGTTTTGGCTGCTCACATTCCACACCAAACCTTAGAGGATTAGGTGTCCAACAATTTTCAGTAATAAGTTATACAGGATACCAGATGTGGCCCCACCTACCACCATCTCTTTCATCTTTGCTAAGAAATGAAGGTAATCTCTAAGACCAGGAAATTTGTTTTCTTTATAATTTACTCTCAAAGTCAGGGGAAGATTGTGGCCACAACCATGGCCCCCAGGAAGGGTTCCTCCACACAACAAAAGTAGCTAGATAAGCTCATGGAAGAATACAAGGACATCTTCTCCACACCTATAGGGGTACCCTTGCCTGTCAAGTCAAGCATTCAATCAATCTAACTCCCAGAGTGCCTCTACCCAATGGGTTGATCTACTGTCACTCCATTCTGGAAAATGAAGAGATCAAGTGGCAGATCCAAGAGTTGTTGCAAACATTGGGGGAATTTTGAGGTCTAAAATGTGCCTCCTAAGGAAATTATAAAATAATAGTGGAAATAATAAAATAAGATTAGATTACATCATCAAATTTTAGAGAGAAAAAAGAAAAAAATGTTTTTTCAACTTGTATTTTCAACTTATATCCCTATGGGTTTACTCATATTTCAAAAAGAAACACTTGTTTGATGCAAAATTTGATTCCTTGACATGCAAGGAGTACCCATGTTGCATACTTTCGATGGACCCTACTACATGAAAAATGAGAAATACATGAAAAACGTGATTGCAATCATGTTTTTTCATGTATTTCTCATTTTTCGTGTAGCAAGGTCCATCGAAAGTATGCGACATGGGTACTCCTAGGATGATGAATTAAATTTTGCATCCAACGAATACCCCACTCAAAATTTGATTAAAACCTTAGGGAGATAATTTAAAAATACGAGCTGAAAACGTTATTTTATTATTTTATTATTTTCTAATATTTTTACTTTTTTACTCCAAAAATGGTGAATCATCCCCCATGGTTGTGTTGGGATGGTTACTTTTTTACTACAAAAATGGTGAATCATCCCCCATGGTTGTGTTTGGATGGGGTCTGTGGGGTCAATTTTGTTAATTTTTGAGTTAATTTTGTATTATCTTTTGTAGCGAATGTAAATTCCCCGCGAAATGTGGAAAAGCTGAGCGCAGAGCGCGAATCTAGTAGAATTCAAAAGGGGCATTAGTCCCTTACTTGGGTAGGTGATAGATTTGTTTTGAGACTCGCCCATGGTTCGTCGACCATGGTATTATAAAGCAGATACTATAAATAGATTATTCATAGCTAGTCTAAGGATGAATCAAGTAAAAAAGAATCATTGTAAGGGCAAGATGCTAAGGTAGGAAAGGTTTGTTTCCTATACTTAGGCAAAAGGGGAAGGCTCGTGCAACTGGGTGCGTGGAGACCTTGGTAAGTCAGCAAGCTGAGTGTGTGGGCACCTACAGCTGAGTGCGTTGGGATAAAGAGTCTGTATCTAAATGCTTATATTTAATAAAGACTATTTTGGGTTGAAAATGATGCATTTGTGTTGTTTTATTTACTTAAGTTTATATATCTTTGCTCTGTAATCTGTTTAATATGAATTAATGCTTATTTGTTGCGCGAAACTAGTAGATCTATAATATTTATGCGTGATAAATACAATTAAGTACCTTTACGAAGATCTGAAGGTCATTTAGATAGAGTTGCAGTAGTTGTCTATCCGGAAAGGATAAGGTTGCACGAAGGTAGATCTAAGCCATAAGGACTTCAGGAAACCATCACACAGGCCTCTGGATGCAGAAACCTAGTTCTAGCATCCCCCAATACTGCTTCGAGTGAGACTGCAGCCTGCGCTATGCAGGTTGTTTCCAAAAGGGCCAAAAGTTGAGGTTTTGTTGGTTGGCGCAGTTAAAGCTAAACATGGGTCAGGCCCCATCAAGCCAACAAATGGTTTTGTTGCAGGGATAGGGATCTATTTGAGGAATGTGTGATGTCGAATAAGTGGTTCCCTACTAAGAAATAGATTGAGAAGTGGATCAATCGAAAGTTTCACACGTTTGCATCTCAGGAGAATAGAAACCCTTGGTTATGAAAGGAACAATGATTGAATAGATACCTGTACACAGACGAAAATGAAGCCTTTTCTGTTTCTTCCCTTGCGAATTGCATGAGTGATTGTCTAGATTGGCAGAAAGTTAAGGTACGTGGAGGCTTGACAGACCTATTATGTGGACTCTAGAGCTGGTGAGGCATTTGGAATATTTAGAAAATAACATCGCGCGGGTTGTTGATCACTAGATTTATCGTATCATAGGAGGATTCGTCACTGAGCTCGCGATTGATACGACCATCAGTTATAGCGAAGTAGAGTGAAATCTCTTCAAGGGACCACAAGGTAAGTATTTAAAATCTCTAAAAACTTGGATTAAGATGCTATTATGTGAAAAATAGGTTATGCCATTACCTTGATGTTTGGGACTACGCGAAGCGGAAAACCCTTCAGAAGGAATGGAGAATCAGGCTCTAAATATAGTCTGCTATTGGGATCCTCTTCAAGCGATGATGAAGGAACTATTCTGAATACACTGCGAAGTGTGCTGTAGTTGGTAAGTCAGGGTATCCTGAGGATACCTCATCCATCCACTCCACCTTCGCCGCATACACCTACACCTTCACCTCCACCTCCACCTCCACCTCAACCATTCAACATGGAAAACGCAATGAAGATGTCGATATTTAAAGGGGTAGGGAGCGAAGACCCCAAGAAATTCTGGTTTGTTGCAAATGTTGTGTGGACAGCGCAGCAGATCACTGATGATAACCTAAAGAAAGCACAGCTGGTCACAACATTGCAGGATAGGGCATTGACTTGGTATATCAAGTTTTGTCAAGACAGGCCTTGCGCGATGTTGGTAGAGACTCAACAAGCATTGAACAATGAGTTTAAGAACCCTAAGTCTCAGGCATACTCTATCACAGAGTTTAAGGAGACACAGTAAAGGGTAAATGAATCCTCGTGGGATTTTGATTAGAGGCTAAAATTCTTGATCCAGCAGGATAATATGAACATCACGAATGATCAACATAGAAACTGGTACATTTCTTCATTGTTGCCTCACCTAAGATTACCATTATTGCAGTAGAAGATAGGAACACAAGAAGAGGTTGTGGAGATAGCGATGAGGTTTGAAGCCTCACCATTGCAATATATGAACATTGGAGTACAACAAATTCAGTCATAGCTAACAAGTCTTCATGTGGAGCTGTAGAGCTTGAAAACAGGGAAGGAATCTCAACTAGAGGTGCACGCTGAAGTCTAGTGTATAAAATGCAAAGAAAAAGGGCATGATAAGGACCACTACCCTGTGTATCAGAATTACCTAATTGGAGGAGGTCTTATGCCTCTAAAGCCTGGAAATATCATGGGAGTACCATTATGGTGTGCTATCTGTCAGATAGCTAGGAAAAACATAACTGATAATTATCACCTCTTGCAGAAGTTTGTTCAAACATGCAACAACTATTTTGTACCTTCTGTAAATCGGTTGCACATGATGAATGAAATTGCTGAAGTTATGAATTAATGATGGAGCGGACTCCTACGTATCATATGCAGGTAGAAAATTGACCTCAGGATCAGAGCACAAGTGCAGCATGCGGAGGATTTCAAGGTCATGGAAGAGGGAGAGGAGGAGGGGCTAGCAGAGGTCATGGACAAGTTATTTTTTATAATTGTGGCGAAGCTAGACATTTTGCATGCCACTGTCAGAACCCAATGCATCCATCTTGCCAATATTGTAGACAGTTCAATCATGTGATAGAAGACTGCCCGGTGCTGATTGCCAAGATGAAGGAGAAGAAGATGCAATAGCCTACGCAGAACATCCATATGATGAGGGTGGAGCCTTGTGAAGAGGATCATAGCATCAATATTGTAACGTGCAGTGGTATGGCCACAGGAGAAGATAAGGGAAAGCAACCATAAACCAAAGGATGGGTGCACAAGGTTGCTGAAAAGGAAGTTGGGTTTGACCTCAACTGAGCTAAAGAAACTTTTATGGAGGCCAAGAAGAATTTTGTTGAAGCTTCTATGTCTGGGAGTCAAGAGAAATTAGCTGGGAATAGTGAAGTGCAAGATGTGGATCCTTCATTGTTAGCCACTTTTCTCAAAACTTGTATGAAGTTGTTGAGGGATTAGAAGGTAGTAGAAGGGCTCCAAGAGCTGATTGACAATTGTATGGGAAAAATTAATATTCCTTCAGAACAATGCACTGTGAGGAAACTAGGTAAAAATAAGAAGCGAACAGGGCACGAGATGACGCGATGCGCAAATCAGGGAGTATGAAATGGACCAAGTCATCCTGGATTTGGGTTTTGATGCGAATGTACTGCCTAAGAAGACATGGGAAAGGATGGGGATACATGTGCTACAATGGTCTCCTATATAGCTATGCATGGCTAATCAGCAGAAGATCATTCCTATGGGGTGCCTGTATGGGGTAACAGTGGACATTGAAGGAGCAAGTGCATTGGCTGACTTTGAGGTAATTGAAATAGTGGATGACAACAATCCTTACCCTGCGCTACTAGGAATTGATTGGGCCTTCGACATGGATGCAGTAATTAACCTGAAGAAGCGAAGGATGACATTTGAAAATAAGGTGCTTAGGGTTATTGTGCCACTACATCCCGCTAAAGGAGTACGGTACACTTAACCAGTCTGCGACTATGAGGAGGACGATGATTTGGATCAAATCTACAAGATTACTGCACGCAACAACAATTGGATCAATCCCACTGCAAATGGGTGGATCGCGTGGGATAGAGACAGCTCATGTACCTCAGACTCAGATGAAGAGCTCGAACACTGGCAGAATAGGTTGCATGAGGTCTCTACGCTACATTGAAATATGATGACCAAATCATTGCAATGCGTATATACAGAGGTAAGAAAACTTCCGCATTATGATGGCTTAACTGATGTTAATCTATTTTTGTATGAGTTTGAAAGGAAGGTGCCCGAGGAACATCGATTCTAGGCACTTGAATTGGCACTATGCACTACTCCTTCCCGTTGGTGGGGTACACGTAAGGAAAGCTTCGCTGACTGGAGGGAATACAAGTAGATGATGAAGCTGAGGTTTAGATACGCTAATACCCAGATGACTGAGAAATATATAGGTAAGGATGATCCGAGCGAGCATTTGGCGCAATGGACTAAATCTTGGGGAGAAGATCCACAACCAAAATGGGAACATATCTTCTGTCATACCCTCGATACTATCCCAATGAACTGACATTTGGGAACAGAGCTACGCCATGGGACGACCAAATGGGACGTCTTGAGGGAGAGCTTCTTATTAACTTTAATCTTTGAGGATGTATTTGAATGCATTGATGAAGTGCTCCATGAAATTAAGGCCACTATCTTTAGAGTGCCTAAATATCCAGTATAATGGGTTCAATCGGGCTGGAGTGCATAGATGCGCAATGCATTGGAATGCTATAATGTGACTGTAGAAGAAGAAGAAGAAGATTCGCAAAAAATCAATATTCCAAAGACTGGAGGACAGTGCGAGGTTGAAGGAACTAAAGCAAAGAACACCAATATATCAGAACCTTTGAAGACCAGGCAAGTAAACATTAGATCTGACGCGCAACCTAAGTTTGAAAAGATAGGATATTATTGGATGCAGATACAGTTGATAAAGTTGCGGAGCTACTGCACGAATACTAGGACTTGTTTCCTACCAAGTTCTTAGACCTGAAGGGAATAGTAGGGGATTTGGGAGTGATGAAGATCACTTTAAATCCCGATGCGAAGCTCGTGAAACAGAGACCTTACTGACTGAATCCCAAGTATAAGGAAAATGTGTGCAAAGAGCTAGACAAAATGCTAGAAGCAGGAATTATTGAGCCAATAGAAGAATCTAATTGGGTGAGCCCTATGGTAGTTCAAGAGAAGAAGCAGCAGGGTGAAATCAGAATATGTGTAGACCTGAGGAAGCTCAATGATGCATGCATTCATGACCCATTTCCAACACCATTTATGGACGAAGTTTTGGAGAATGTTGGAGGGCAGGAAGCTTATTCGTTCACTAATGGGTTCTCAGGGTACCATCAGATTAAGATCGCACCAGAGGATCACAGTAAGACGACCTTCGCAACGGAGTGGGGATGCTTCCAGTACATAGTGATGCCATTCGGGTTGAAGAATCCGCTCACGATATTTTTAATAGTTGTAATTGTAGCGTTCAAATAATTCATCCATAAATTCTTAGAAGTGTATTTTGATGACTGGACTGTGTTTGGATTAGTAAAATTCCATGTTGCAAGTCTGCGCCTCATGTTGGATACTTGTCGCAGATACCAAATTTCTCTAAATTTGAAGAAGTGTATCCTTTTTGTAACTTATGGGATACTGTTAGGTCATGGGGTCTACAAGAAGGGATTAATGGTAGATCCTGTGAAGATAGGAGTGATTGTCAATTTAGAAGCTACGAATAATCTAAAGCAACTGCACGCAATGTTGAGGCACACTAGTTACTATAGAAATTTCATCAAATCTTATGCACAGATAACCGCACCAATGGAAAAATACTAAAGAAGGATGCAACCTTCTGTTGGGATGAAGAGTGTTAGCACAGTCTGGATGTGTTAAAGGAAAAGATGGTGACTGCGCCTATTTTGGTGTTCCCCGATTGGAAGAAAGAATTTCATGTGCATGTGGATGCCTCTTGTATTGTGTTGGGTGCAGTATTGACCCAACTAGGTGAAGGTGAGATAGATCACCCTATAGCCTTCGCGAGTAGGAAATTTTCAAAGGTCGAGAAGAACTATTTGACTACCGAGCACAAAGGATTGGCGATGGTCTATGTGATACAAAAGTTTCGACATTATTTGTTGGGCACACATTTCAAAATGTATATAGATCACTCCACTCTCAAATACCTGGTCAACAAGGCTGTGTTGGGGGGAAGATCTGCAGGTGGTTATTACTGTTTCAGGAGTATGACTTTGAGGTGATTGTGAAGCCTGGGTGGTTGAATGCAGGACCGAATCATCTATCCAGAATTGAGATAGGAGAGGAACCAACTAGTTTGGAAGAAGGCTTTTCAGATGCACATATCTTTTTTGTACGGGTCGCAGATGATCACTTTCTTGATATAATTCAGTTTATAACTACTGGAACAACCCTACAAGGATATTCTACTCAGAATAAGAAGGAATTGGCGGTCTGTGCTGTTATCACTCCAGGAAACTCTCCTAGGTTGCAGCTCAGAGATGCCTGGTAAAATATAATCTTCAATATTGTTCTTAGAACTATTGGAATGGATGATGGTTTGGATCAAGTCAGATAACCATTTCAGCTCTATTATCACTCAAGACATGCATGAACACTCTCAAAAATACAAGGCTTTAGACCACTAATGCTCAATAATTTATAGATTCAATGGATATATGGAGAACACTGACTGTACCAGCAGATTGCATACATAAACACATATGAATGGCTATCTATAGGAAGTAAATGAAACTTGCAAATATAATTTATCAATGTAGAGATTAGATGACAGTTATTTGGCATTAGACACAGTAGAAAACATGAATAACCTATTCAAGTGCAAGCATAGATCAGTAGAGAAAATGGACATTGAACATATAATAGCAAAAGAACCTTATATTGCTAGAATGAAGATGAGAAGCTTGAAGGAACAGAGTAGCAACAATCTACAGAAGTTGAACCTTTGTTACATCTAGTTTTCAGCCTTTTATAGGCCTTTTACAATGCTCCTGAGCTCTCAAAGGCTCGGAGTCTTAATCTGTACTCTCTGTCCCTTAACTATTTGATTCATTGAATAAGCAAGAATGGCTCAGAGGTTTTCTCCTTATGACAGAGGAATAACCACCTGCAGGTAGTTTGATGTGCTGTCTAGGAGCTCTCTAATGCCAGAGATGCTCCATGATCACTTGTTGATTTTGGATAAGCTGCGCTGTTGATGCCTCATGACAGATTTTGTTTCGGGATGTGTTGCACTGTAGATACCCATGATATTTGTATTTCGGGCTAGCTACTCTGTCTGCTCCATGATCTCTGTTGTTGTGGATTTGTTGGGCATGCTGTGTTGCGTTGTGCCTTTTCAAATGTTAGCAATGCATGCTTTCTGTAAATACAGAACAACGCTGCCATACTGTTTCTGTTTTAAACAGAAAACACAGGAATATTGAGAAATCCTGCCCCTCTGTGTCCTTTTCGGACTTCAAAAGTCCTCAAAAATGGGATATATATCTATCGGGTCTGCCTTTGGGGTGATATCACATCTCCACCGTTGATCTGGGAGTTCTAGATCCAACGGTGGTGATCCATTTCGGGCGCCTCTTTTGTACTGGAGTTAACCGCCCGATGAGGGTGGTTTTCTCTCTCCTCGTCTTGGACACGTGGCGGCCGCTGTATGGCATCGGGTGGAGCTTGGCCTAAACCACTTATCACCTTTGGCTCTCCCAAAATCCTATTGGTTTTTTTGTTTTCCCTTTATATTGGAAATATGTCGAAACATTGGAAATTATGAAAAAACGGCCTTGGCGGACTTGAAATGTTTATATATTTCATTCTCGAACCCTTTTGGGTTCGGGACCTATCGCATCGTCTCTACCGAAGGCTTCCTTTGTATTTCTTAAAATACGAAAAAACATTGAAAATGCATTAAAATTGGCCTTCTTGTGGACCTAAAATTTTCTATATTTCACTTCCCAGACCCTTTTGGGTTCGGGCTTCATTGCTATCAGCGCTGCGCAATTCCCCTTTGTATTTCGTTATATAACGAAATACATTAAAATGCATTGAAACTGGCCTACCCGCGGACCTAAAATATTATCAAATATGTTGTATATAACCATCGAGTATGGTTATCGGGTCACCCATGTGTATATGCCTACTCCCTTTGTATATCCGATGCGATATAGCGATGCGATCAATCACAATCACATGTCGCTGATGCCTAGGGCTCTTTACTTTAATCATCGTGCCTCTGCCGATGCGACCCACCGATCCGATCATCAGAGATCGCTGGGTCGGTGGTGTCTTGCGCCCATCCTTAAGTAATCCTCTCTGCAGCGCTGATTGCAATTAGCCACTTAGATCTGGGCCGTTGATCGGCCAGATCTAACGGCTGTTGTTCTTTCACTATTTAAGCCTGCGATTTTGGTTTTTTCATGGTTTTCAAGTGTTTTTGCCTCCCGATAGTGTATTTCTGCCCTTCCAAGGGCTCTCCTCTTGCACTTATTTTGACCTTTGGATGATCTTGAGCAAATCTTGAAGATTTCAAGAGCATTTTTGGATCCATTGGCATGATTTTAAGCAAATTTGGAGACTTTAAGAGCATATATGGATCCAATTTTGGGCCTTTTTCTAGCGAGGCTAACATTGGCTCCTTCTGGGGATGAAATCCTCCCTGTGAGGTTTCAAGGATCACAGATCAATGCCTTTCCTATAAAAACAAAATCAAATCTTCCTCCTAGTGTTCCATTGGGCATGGAGTCTATTTTGTAATGAAAATAAAAACTAGAAAAACATATTTACAATAACAAGGCTTTAAAGCCTTAAACGAAATAAAGTTTCAAGAACTGCCCATTTACTGGGCTACCAAAAGTATCTCCTCCTTCTAGACTGTGTAGAATGAATGTATTGTTCTGCTGAATTTGAGCGATGACAAATGGAAATGTCCATAAGGAGTAAAACTTGCCATGATTACCTTTCTTTTTCTTAAATGCATCCCATTTAAGCACCCAATCACCAACTTGGAATAGTCCACTTTTGCCTTCCTATCAAAGGTTTCTTTGATTCTCTTCTGATGAGCCTTTAACTTCTCAACCAACGGCTCTCTGATCTGTTGTAGTTCAACCAGGTTATTCATTCTTCTTACCATGTCATTCTCTTCATATTGTTCTTCTTGCAAGAATTTAGCCACAAGGAGAATCATCTAGATAGGGAAAACAGCATCAGCGCCATAAACCATCTTAAATGGAGAATTCCCTACGGAATTTTTGATGGTAACTCTGTCAGCCCATAGTGCAAACTTCAACTTGGAATCCCAGCCCTTTTTGTTGTCCTCTAATAGTTTTTTGATTACCCTTACCAGACTCTTGTTAGACGATTCTGCCAGGCCATTACCTTGAGGATAATATGAGGTAGAATGTACCACTTGAATTCCCATGGATTCAGTCATGTCCACCAATTCTTTTGCCTTGAAAGCTGCTGCATTATCAGTGACTAGTTTGGTTGGGCAACCAAATCTAGTGAAAATATTCTCATTCAATAAGTTTATGACAACTTGATGATTGGCATTCTTAGTGGGTATAGCCTCAATCCACTTGGTGAAATAATCAGTGGCTACTAATATCCATTTGTGTTGGCCACTGGAATGTGGGTAGATCTCACCTATAAAGTCCAAGCCCCACTACTGGAAGGGACCATTGACATGTACTAGCTTCAAGGGCACAGATTTTAGTTGTTGTCTTCCTACAAACCTCTGACACTTGTCACAAGCTTTCACAAAAGAAAACACATCAGAGAACCGAGTATGCCAATAATACCCAGCCCTCAGGATTTTGTGGGCTATGGTTTTCCAATAATGATGCCCTCCATAGATGCTAGAATAGAACTGGTGTATGACTTCCACATATTCTTCTTTATCTAGACATCTCAAGAGGATTCCTGATGGGTCTTTCCAATGAAGCAGATTTTTATTTATGTAGAATTTGGCTGAGCTAAGCCCTGGAGGGACTTCTAGTTTTTGAAAAAAATGAACTATGTTGGAATACCATTCATAGGTGGCTAGATTTTCAGCCAAAGACTGATTCTGCTTTTGCTCTTCTGCTGCTCCCTCTGTCTGCTCATCATATGAATTTAGACCCATGCAATTTATGTCTAACAAGCTGCAATTTTCTTCATCCATAAGTTTAGCCAAGCCCTGGCCTTTGACAAGCTTAGTGGGCTTCACCTCTATGTTAAACTCTATGAATTTTGCAATCCATTTAGCTCTCTTTCCATCAATATCTGGCTGAGTTAAGACATCTTTTACTGAGGCTGAAGGTACATATGCAACCACTTTGGAATGTAGGATATAAATTCTGAATGCCTTCAAAGATTTTATGAGAGCATAAGCCTTTTTTTCAATAAGGTCATACCTTAGTTCAGCATCCCTTAGAGTTTTGCTAAAAAAGGCCACGGGGTGCTCTATGCCTTCATCATTTTTCTACAACAGAACTGCTGCAAGTGTATCATAAGAGGAAAAAGAGAAGATACAAAACTCCTTAGTGTAATCTGGGCTAATTAGAGTGGGAGCTTCCATGATGGCTTGCTTGATGGCTTCAAAAGAGCTTCTTGAAGCATCTGTCCATTTTATTTCTGATCCTTTCTTCAGCATGGAAGTGATGTGCTTTACTAGCTCTGCAAAGTTTGGAATGAACCTCCTTACAAAGTTAATCTTACCCAGGAAGGATTGAATGTCCCTTTTTGACCTTGGGATTGACAATGTCTGAATTTGGATTGCAGGTTTCTGTGGAGAGGTTTTTGAGAGATTGTATTCGGATAATCCACAGTATTCATCATTTTCTTTTTGTCGACGTTTCGAGTCTAGAGCAAGACTCATCATCAGGACTTTGATATACAGAGAAGAGAAAGAATTCTTTTCTCTGTATTTTGACCCTTGTTTTTTCGAGATTTCGTGTCTCTTTCCAAGTATCCCCTCCGTACAGGGTAACGATTTTGGATTGCAGGTTTCTGTGGAGAGGTTTTTGAGAGACTGTATTCGGATAATCCACAGTATTCATCATTTTCTTTTTGTCGATGTTTCGAGTCTAGAGCAAGACTCATCATCAGGACTTTCTTGAACCCTTGCCCGATCAATCTTCACACCTTTAGCAGAAACAATATGTCCCAGAAGTTTGCCTTCTTCTAGAGCAAACTGTGTCTTCTTTGGGTTCACCAAAATTCCAAACTGTCTGCACTTTAGGAAGACCTTCTTCAAATGCTACAAATGGTCTTTGTGACTGTTGGAGAAGACTGTTATGTCATCAAGATAAATAAGGACAAACTTGTCCTTCTCTCCCACAAAGGCTATGTCCATAGCTCTCTGAAAAGTAGCCCCAGCATTCATCAATCCGAAAGGCATCTTGGAGTACATGAAAGTGCCCCAAGGAGTAGTGAAGGCAGTCTTTTCCTGATCTTATGGATGTACAACAACCTGATTGTAACCTGAAAATCCATCTAAGAAAAACATGACTCTAGCCCCTGAAACTCTTTACAGCAAGTGTTCCATCTTAGGCAAGGGGTAGTTATCTTTTTTAGAGCACTTGTTCAGATTTCTGAAGTCAACACAAAGCCTGATTCCTCCATTTTTCTTTCTTACTACCACAAGGTTAGCTATCCACTTTGAATACCTTAGGGGAACTATGATCTTGGCATCCAACAGCTTCTTCATCTCTTTCTCAATCAAAGGCAATAAGAGAGGGCTGATAGGTCTTAATTTCTGCTTAAAAGGGGTGGTGTTCTTTTCCAGTGGAATCTTATGATGAATGATGTTTGTATCATAGGCTTTAAAATCATTGTATTCCCAAGCAAAAATATCAGCGAATTGCTTCATGAGGGTGGAATACTCAGAATTCTAGGCAAAAGACAAATGAGTGGACAAATTGATGAATTTCGGATGGGCTGGGCTCCCTATATTATGTTTACAAACAGCAGACTCATTTTCTGTTTTGGCAAGCTTATAAGGCACATCGTTATGATTGAACAACTTCCCTAGAGGCACCAATCCTTTTGGTATATGATTACTAGGCAGCTAGATAATTCTTCCTCGGCCGATCTCGTCCTTTAGCTTGGGTTGGCCACATTCTTCCATGGTTTCATTTTCTTGGTCGATGTGCGTTTCATAAAATTCCTCAATGACTTGTAAAAACTTGTTAATTTCCTCATCATTTTCAAAAAATCTCCAATATTTGACATTTTCAAGCAGAGACAATCTATATTTTACCTGAACTTCATACGTCAATCTAGGAGGCAAAGGAGGAATAAACGTGCCAACAGACACAACAAGGGAGTCGGCTAGCTGGTTCTTCATTCTTGGAATATAGGAAATGTTGATATTATTAAAAGAATCCTTGAGCCTCCATACCTCATCTCTGTATGCTTTCAGCCTTGGGTGCTTTTCTTGGAAGGTTTTAATGACTTGTTGAATAATTAGGTCTACATCTCCAAACACTTTTAGGCCTTTGATGCCCATTTCTTTAGCAGCGCTTAAGCCCAAAATCAAAGCTTCGTACTCTGCTATGTTATTTGTGACCTGAAAGGTTAATTTGAAAGATAAATGAATGTATTCCTATGTGGGGGACACAAGGACTACACCTGCCCCTGCAGCTTCCTTAGAGCAAGCCCCATCAAAGAACATGTCCCAAATTTGTGGGCCTTCTTCCTCAGCGATCTGGAAAACTGGTTTTTTAAGCTGTGTGGAGGCCAACTGGGATTCTTCAATATGAAGAATACATGCTCCAAAATCAGTGTCAACAGCATAGATGGGATGATTAGTGGGATTCCTTTCATCGCTGATGATATAAGCCAACTGAGCTTCTCTGTATAATCTCCTGCTCTCACCTCCAAAAACTAGGACAGTAGCATAGGATAGATCATTTTGTAATGATCCACCTAATCTCTTGATCCAGCCCCTGGAAAGTAACATGCCAAACTTGGGGGTACATCTGCTACACAATATCCATCATCATGCTTTTCATGGGCAGCTAAGACAAAGTGATGGCTAGGTCCTTGATTAATCCCAAACAGTTCACTTTTCTAGAGTCAAAAGAAAATAGGTCATGATAAGGTTTGGTGATGTCAAGACCCAACTCATCCATGACAGCCTTAGGCATTAGATTATGGCTAGCTCCAGTGTCCAAAAGGAATTTGTGAAGGATTTTTTCATGAATAGTCAGAGAGACATAGAATGATGGGGAGATGTCTTCACAATTTTCAATCATTGGGCTGAGAATAATAGCTAGCTTGTCATCTTGCATATTTACATAGTTAGTGGAGGCTTGGATGGCTTTAGGCTCAAGGGCCTCGAGGATGGTTCTTTTGAAGGACTCATTCTTCACTAGTTCAATCAGAGTCATAGGTATTCTTAGCTTCTGAATTTCTAAATGAAAATTGAAAGGAGAAGGATACTTGTCAAGGCCTCTTACCTCATGAGTTGGAGCTTTGAGGATGATGGGATCAACTGTTGGTTGCTTTTGCTTATTAGCTTGTTGTACTGCAAGGACAACAACTCTTTGAATAGGAGCTTCCTTGGCATTATTCATCTTTGACCTCAGATTATATCTTTGCTGATCTTCAGTTAGTAGAACAACTTCACCATCCCATTCTTGGCTGATCTGTTCATTGAATAATGACTTTTCATAGGCAGCTGAGGTTAAAAAGGAAGCATTGCCTTTGTCTTCCAGACAATGGATCTCATCATCTTCTTCAAACTGCTCTTCTTCCATGATTGCATTTTGAAAAGGGGCCTTCACCCTTTGGTCTTCATTAACTCTTTGCTTCTTTGCAAAATCTGCAACTGCTCATTAGTTCTTCTATATGGATTTGGATTTGGATTTCTAGGAGCAAAGGTATTAGGAACTCTCCCTTTCCCAGGGTGCTTCTCAACCTTTAATTTGGAGATTTCAGAGGCTAATGACTCGATCATTTTGGTCATTTTATCTATCTTAGGATCATAGGATGATGAAGACTCGCCCCTCTGTCTTCTTCTATCAAAATTTCCCTTGAGCTTCTCTGTAGCCATGATGTTTGATTCCACTTCCAAGGCTGCATCCTACATGTCAGCCAAAGTAGCACATTGCCTCTCTCTCAACAGTAGGCAAAAGTCAGAATCAAAAGCACTGGCATAGGTGAGTTTAGCAGAGGTAGTAGTGGGTTTTACTTCAGCTGGTATCTTGTTGTACATACGGTTAAACCTCTTATTAAAATCAGACAGCAACTCACCATTTTCCCTCTTTAAGTTCCCAAACTCAGTGTGGTAGTAGAGGAGATCCTTCTTATCCCCCCAATGCTTTAGGAATGCATCATCTAAAGCTTCAATATCTGCTATAGATCTTGGGGTTAGTTCTCTGAACCATTTTCTAGCCTCTCCATCTAGGCTTTGGACAAAGACTCTCATCCACACATCATCTTCACTAATGTCCAAGTTATCAGCATAGCTATAGAATGACTCAAGATTCTCTTCAGAAGTAACACCTTCAGTCCCAGTGAACTTAGGCCTATATTTCTGATATTCTCCAGTAGGCATGGTATTCAAAGGAGTGGGCAATATTAGAGGTCCATACCTATCAGCTATGATTCTTTCCATTTTGTTAGGTGCTTGTGGACCTGCCATATCTGTGGTGGCTAAAAGAGTACTAGAAGTCTGAATGATAGAGGGCTGAGGAGTGACTGATAAGACTAAAGGAGTATGATGGATAGGAAGTGAGGTTTCCTTTGGGCTTACAACAAAAGGAGAACCTGAAGAATAAGGAGCTTTATGAATCTTTGAGAGTTTTTCTTCACTGCTAGTATTAGATGCTATACTCTCAACATGTATTTGTTTTATTATAAGCCTTTCTTGAAGAGATATAGAAGATTGTTTAAGTTTACCTGAACCTGATGCTCCTTTCTGTAATACCTTTCTCTCTTTAATGATTTTTTCAGGGTCAGGTACTGGGTCAGCTTGTAGCTTCTGAGGATTTCTCCAAGTATGCCTCACAAACTGAGCCAGAACTATGAAGTGGAGTCGCCACGAGGTTTGGCCTCCAGTAGAGTCGCTAGATAGATGATTACAACCAAAAAAGTGCCCTGACTTTGTCTATCATCAAAGCTAGATCTATGTTGTTTCCCAGGGAAGTTGAGCTTTAGTTTTCTCTCCCTGGAAACGGCACCAATTATGTTATCACTCCAGGAAACTCTCCTAGGTTGCAGCTCAGAGATTCCTGGTAACATATAATCTTCAATATTGTTCTCAAAACTATTGGAATGGATGATGGTTTGGATCAAGTCAGATAACCATTTCAGCTCTATTCTCACTCAAGACATGCATGAACACTCTCAACAATACAAGGCTTTAGACCACTAATGCTCAATAATTTATAGATTCAATGGATAGATGGAGAATACTGACTGTACCAACAGATTGCATACATAAACACATATGAATGGCCAGCTACAGGAAGTAAATGAAACTTGCAAATCTAATTTATCAATGCAGAGATAAGATGACAGTTATCTGGCATTAGACATAGCAGAAAACATGAATAACCTATTCAAGTGCAAGCATAGAACAACAGAGAAAATGGACATTGAACATATAATAGCAAAAGAAGCTTATATTGCTAGAATGAAGATGAGAAGCTTGAAGGAACAGAGTAGCAACAATCTCCAGAAGTTGAACCTTTGTTACATCTAGTTTTCAGCCTTTTATAGGCCTTTTACAATGCTCCTGAGCTCTCAAAGGCTCGGAGTCTTAATCTGTCCTCTCTGTCCCTTAACTGTTTGATTCACTGAATAGGCAAGCATGGCTTGGAGGTTTTCTCCTTTTGACAGAGGAATAACCACCTTCAGGTAGTTTGATGCGCTGTCTGGGAGCTCTCTCATGCCAGAGATGCTCCATGATCACTTGTTTGTTTTGGATAAGCTGCGTTGTTGATGCCTCATGACAGATTCTGTTTTGGGCTGTGTTGCGCTGTAGATGCCCATGATATTTCTGTTTCGGGCTAGATGCGTTGTCTGCTCCATGATATCTGTTGTTGTGGCTGTGTTGGTTGTGTTGTGTTGCATTGTGCCTTTTCAAATTTTAGTAATGCATGGTTTCTATAAATACAAAACAACACTGCAATACTGTTTCTGTTCTAAACAGAAAACACGGGAATATTGAGAAATCTCGCCCCTTTTTGTCCTTTTCGGACTTCAAAAGTCCTCAAAAATGGGATATATATCTATCAGGTCTACCTTTGGGGTGATATCACATCTCCACCGTTGATCTAGGAGTTCTAGATCCAACGGTGGTGATCCATTTTGGGTGCCTCTTTTGTACTGGAGTTAACCGCCCGATGAGGGTGGTTTTCTCTCTCCTCGTCTTGGACACGTGGCGGCTGTTGTATGGCATTAGGCGGAGCTTGGCCTAAACCACTTATCACCTTTGGCTCTCCCGAAATCCTGTTGGTTTTGTGATTTTCCCTTTATATTGGAAATATGTCGAAACATTGGAAATTATGAAAAAACAGCCTTGGCGAACTTGAAATGTTTATATATTTCATTCCCGAACCCTTTCGGGTCCGGGACCTATCGCATCGTCGCCACCGAAGGCTTCCTTTGTATTTCTTAAAATACGAAAAAACATTGAAAATGCATTAAAATTGGCCTTCTTGCGGACCTCAAATTTTATATATTTCACTTCCCGGACCCTTTCGGGTCCGGGCTTCATCGCTATCGGCGCTGCGCAATTCCCCTTTGTATTTTGTTATATAACGAAATACATTAAAATGCATTGAAACTGGCCTACCTGCAGACCTGAAATATTATCAAATATGTTGTATATAACCATCGGGTCCGGTTATCGGGTCGCCCATGTGTATATGCCTGCTCCCTTTGTATAGCTGATGCAATATAGCGGTGCGATCAATCGCAATCGCATGTCGCTGATGCCCAGGGCTCTTTACTTTAATCGTCGATGCCTCTGATGTGACCCGTCGATCCAATCATCGGAGATCGCTGATCGGCGATGTCTTGGACCCATCCTTAAGTAATCCTCTCTGTAGCACCGATTGCGATTAGCTACTTAGATCTGGGCCATTGATCGTCCAGATCTAACGACTGCTGTTCTTTCACAGTTTAATTCTGCGATTTTGGTTTTTTCATGGTTTTCAAGTGTTTTTGCCTCCTGATAGTGTATTTCTGCCCTTCCAAGGGCTCTCCTCTTGAACTTATTTTGACCTTTGGATGATCTTGAGAAAATATAGAAGATTTCAAGAGCATTTTTGGATCCATTGGCATGATTTTAAGCAAATTTGGAGACTTTAAGAGCATATATGGATCCAATTTTGGGCCTTTTTCCAGCAAGGCTAACATGCGCTACTGAATTTTCTGTGATTGTGTGACACTTGTATAAGATAGGTATTGATGAAATATTGCATCGATACATTCCGTAGTTTTAACGATCTAGTATCCTCGTCGAAGCACATGGAGGAGTGGTGGGAGGACACTATGCAAGTAGAGCGAGTGCACAAAAGATTTTTCACACAGGATTATGGTGGCCAATGCTACATAAGGATTCTAAGGCATATTGCAAGGCATGTGATGTATGTCAAAGGACGGGAAAGCCATCACAAAGGGATGAATTTCCCTTGAATCCTCAGATTTCATTACAAGTGTTTGACAAATGGGCTATTGACTTTATGGGTCTGATACATCCCCCAGGGAAAAAGACTAGCGCGTGGTATATTATTACTATGACTGAATACTTGACGAGGTGGAAAGAAGCACAACTGGTGAAGGACTGTAGCACCGCTACAGTCGTGAAGTTCCTATTTGAGTATGTCTTGACCAGGTTTGGGTGTCCTAAGATACTGATGAGTGGCAGGGGTATGCACTTCCTCAATGAAACTATTGTTGTGATGCTTGAATAATTTCAGGTTTATCATCAAAAGAGTATGCCCTATCATCCTCAAGAAAATGGTACGGTTGAAGCATTCAATAAAATCTTGGAGAACGCATTGACGAAGTTCTACAACACACAGAGAAATGATTGGGATGTGTGCATACCAGCAGTCCTATGGGCATATAGGACGACATGTAAGAAGTTGACTAGACAAACCCCGTTCAGATTGGTCTATGTGATAGAGGCTATGATCCCTATAGAATATATTGTGTCGAGCTTGCGAATTGCAGCATTAATTGATATGGCAGACCGTGAAACTATGGAGGAATGCCTGGCACAATTTATGGAATTAGAAGAAGACCAATTTCTAGTAGGATTACCCCAGTAGGTGCAGAAGGAGCGCGAGAAGGCCTGGTACGATTGAAATTTTAAGATGTGCACCTTTAAGGTGAATGATTTAGTGCTACTATATGATAGAAAATTCATGAAGTTCCCTGGGAAGTTTCAAATGAATTGGTTGGGGCCCTATGTAGTCAAGGAAATTACAGATGGTGGCACATTTTAGCTTATGAAGCTGAATGGAGAAATATTGCGTTGGGAGCAGTATTGACCCAACTAGGTGAAGGTGAGATAGTTCACCCTATAGCCTTCACGAGTAGGAAATTTTCAAAGGCCGAGAAGAACTATTCGACTACCGAGCGCGAAGGATTGGTGATGGTCTATGTGCTACAAAAGTTTCAACATTATTTGTTGGGCACACATTTCAAAATGTATACAGATCACTCCACTCTCAAATACCTGGTCAAAAAGCTTGTGTTGGGGGGGAAGATCTGTAGGTGGTTATTACTGTTTCAGGAGTATGACTTTGAGGTGATTGTGAAGCCTAGGTGGTTGAATGCAAGACCGAATCATCTATCCAGAATTGAGACAGGAGAAGAACCAACTAGTTTGGAAGAAGGGTTTTCAGATGCACATATATTTGTTGTACGGGTCGCAGATGATCACTTTGCTGATATAATTCAATTTCTAACTATTGGAACAGCCCCAAAAGGATATTCTACTCAAAAGAAGAAGGAACTGGTGGTCTGCGCTACTGAATTTTCTGTGATTGTGGGACACTTGTATAAGATAGGTACTGATGAAATACTACGTTGATATGTTCCGTAGTTTGAACGATCTAGTATCCTCGTTGAAGCACATGGAGGAGTGGCAGGAGGACACTATGCAAGTAGAGCAAGTGCACAGAAGAATTTTCACACAGGATTATGGTGGCCAACGCCATATAAGGATTCTAAGGCATATTGCAAGGCATGTGATGTGTGTCAGAGGACGGGAAGGCCATCACAAAGGAATGGATTTCCCTTGAATCCTCAGATTTCATTACAGGTGTTTGACAAATGGGCTATTGACTTTGTGGGTCCAATACATCCCCCAGGGAAAAAGACTAGCGCGTGATATATTATTACTGTCACTGAATACTTGATGAGGTGGGCAGAAGCACAACTGGTGAGTCCTAAGATGTCCTAAGATACTGATGAGTGGCAGGGGTACGCACTTCCTTAATGAAACTATTGTTGTGGTGCTCAAAGAATTTCATGTTTATCATAAAAAGAGTATGCCCTATCATCCTCAGGAAAATGGTACAGTTGAAGCATTCAATAAAATCTTGGAGAACGCATTGACGAAGGTCTGCAACACACAGAGAAATGATTGGGATGTGTGCATACCAGCAGTCCTATGGGCATATAGGACGACGTGTAAGAAGTTGACTGGACAAACCCCATTCAGATTGGTCTATGGGATAGAGGCTATGATGCCTATGGAATATATTGTGTCGAGCTTGCGAATTGCAGCATTAATTGATATGGAAGACCATGAAACTATGGAGGAATGCCTCGCGCAGTTGATGGAATTAGAAGAAGACCAATTTCTAGTAGGATTTCACCAACAGGTGCAGAAGGAGCGCGAGAAGGCTTGGCATGATCGACATATTAAGTTGCGCACCTTCAAGGTGAATGATTTAGTGCTACTATATGATAGAAAGTTCACGAAGTTCCCTGGGAAGTTTCAAATGCACTGGTTGGGGCCCTATGTAGTCAAGGAAATTACAGATGGTGGCGCAGTTCAGCTTATGAAGCTGAATGGGGAAATATTTCTAGGAAGAGTCAATGGGAGTTGAATGAAGTTATATCAAGGGGATCCTACCCCTACGCAATGACTACATGATAGCAGGATAGTCTTAGTACTCCAGGTAGCTGCAAGGAAGTACGAGACTATAAACTACACTGCCCGAAGAATGGGAAAACAAAGTAAGGGGGTTGCACGAGGGAAGCCAGAAGTGTGCCAGGAGGCACTGCGCCAAGAGGGTTGCACCATGAAAGATGGTGCCACGTAGATGAGTCTAAAAATAGTCGTTGGATGCATTGTAGCTATTTGGATGGAAAAAATATCATTAGGAGGAGCGGGTAGGCTGCATTTATGGTGAAAATCTTTGGCAATCTGCCGCTAAAGATGCATTTATGAGAAGAAATTTTAGGGAACGGTCAGATTTGAATTTGAAATTACCTATAAATCTCACATGTTGACCTACAATAGAACGCTTTTCCTTCTGAAAATTATTTTTAAGCTCTGTTATCTGAAACCTTTGAATCGAGAAGATTGTGAGGTACTTCTATCACAACCGGCGTTCGCAAATTTTCCTCAGTGGAACCGTGAGCTCATATTCAAGAAAATGTCTACAACTAATCCCACAGAAGTCGTTGTCTCCAAAGCCACTATCTTTGAAGTCGCTATCTCTGACGTCGCAGTCCCTGAAATTACGTCGGCAATGGAAGATACACCGTCTATGCCTACGGCGCCGAGGTCGCGTAGGCCTAAACCATCCACTACTAAGGAGAAATAGAAGAAACCACATGTTGTACCGATGGGACAGTCACCGAGGAAGAACCCTACAAAGGTTCAGTAGAAAGGGAAGATGGACAAATTGAAACATCCATATGAACCCTTAGATCTTGACATAGAGGAGCTTCATAATGGGGTTGAAGAGTTGGATGTTGAGGAGGGTGAGCTTATCACTAGGTTCCCATAATATATCCCTCTGTGAAAGGGCAAAGTGAAGGTCTCGAAAGATCCAAATTCTAGAAAGTTTATGATTTCTACACCACTATTACCGGAAAGTACCATTTGAAGGCATGCAATTAAGGTGCATTCCATCCCTCAAAATGGAGGATTGGGATCTAGCTGATCATAATAAATTCCCACACTTGGCGACAAACAAATATTTGGCAAAGATATACTATGAGGAGACTGGAGTCACATGACTAGAGACTATGAAGTGGGTCGCGGGGGTTGAAAAGGTCGGGTTTCTGAATATGTTGTGGGTACCACACTTTAGCTGAACCACTATCAACATGGTGTGCGTATGCCAATTGCTTACACTGGTGCATGATGGGTGTCTCTGGATGGGAGAGCCCATCCCCATCACAGATATGTTGATCCACCATATCACAAGGTTTCCCTACCAAGGGGTGGATCCCACCAAGGAGTTTGGAGGCAAGAGTCAAGAGAAACAAATCACGAAAAAAATGAAGTGCAAGTATGGCTTAGTGAAGAAGTCACGCAGATACTCTATTCGTTCCATCACCGATAGGGCAGTGCAGTTTTCTACCCAAATTTTGGCTTGTAAGATTATGAGAAAGTGTTGCGTGGATGAGGTGTCGATGCCATTCATTTCCTTGGCTACACAATGTGTGAAGGGGTGCAGTACAACTATGCACAATACCTCTTCAAAGAGTTCCTATTGAATTGTTGTGAAGCACAGGATGACAAAAAGGCATTCCATTATGCTTGGCTATCGTAATTAATTTCCCTCGTCATGTGGAGGCTCCTAGAGGACACCCAGTGCCCTCCACAAGACGATGATTTACTAGAGACCACGAAGTTCGCTTCGCTATGGGTAATGAAGGACCTAGAGAGGGACATGGAGACAAAAATATTCTGGGTGATGGTTGAGATGGACCTTCGTACCATGATCAGCCAGAGGCCAAGGCTGTCACCAACATTGTTTGTGCAATTGGAGGCATATGCGGAGCTTAAAGCGGATTTTCACAACGTATCCATTTGCAGGAGGCGAGATCCTAAGAAAGTATGGTACACATTGCCATACCTAGTCACTGACGCAACTGTATAGGGAGTCATGGGAAAATGGTCAAGTGACTGGTGGCAGCCTTCAGATCTCAGTGCAGGAACAAGCATGGCAGGGAAAGTTCCTTCACGCAGGCCACAACAGTGCAGAAGAAAAAGGAATTTGCACAGGTTGTTGCTCGAGAGAAAGAAACACAAAAAAAGAAAGAGGTTGAGTAGGCCGCAGAGCAAGAAAAAGCAGCACAGGAAAAGAAGGAAGTTGTTGCTAAGGAAACCACTGACAAGGAGCACGCCACGAAGGAGGTTGTTGGGTGATTTAATTGTCTGTTAAATCCCTATTATTTAATTGTCAACTTGGGGGTTTCGTAAAACTTAGAAGCAAACCAAAATATATGGGACCTCAGATGCAACTATAATCAACTTTAGAAGATAAGTTATGGAAACTGAAGGGAATGCAATTATAAACTAATTAGAAGTGCATATTACAAATATAAAATTTAACTAAGTAATTTATAATTCATTATGTAATAAGCAGGAGAAGTGGCTCCTAACTTAGGAGAACCAGATTTGTCCTTCTTCTAGAATACTACTTCATGAATAGAAATCAAAAACCACTAATGGACAATAGCTTAAGATGCATAAACAAATAATAGAAGAGGCTCCTAACTAAGGAGGTCCTTGTTGTTCTTCATTACAAATTCATTCATCATTAATGCCATTGTTGGAAAACTGGAAATTCAGAAAATCACTTGAAACTAGAAAAAGAGAATGAATTTCAATTATTACTCATATCAAATGGAAGAGAGCCTAACCTAGACCCTTGTTTGTCCTTTCATATGCTGATAATATTTAAACTAAAATTCATTCATTAATAATGAAAAAGCTTCAAACATCTTAGAAATTAAATGAAAATAAAATCTATAATGAAATAAAATGTTTCTTTGATCCTTTTAGAGTGAGCTCAATTCTCTTAAGAAAAAAGTGACAAACTATTCCATAAATTCATATACTACATTGAGACAATTTATATCTAAAACTATAGAAAGTAAACTTTATTCTATTGCATCATAAGTTAGGATACATGCTCCAAGAGTCCTCTCTTTGGAATGGAGGAGGTACTCCTATTTATACAAAAGCATAAGCAACTAACTCATTAATGGGTATCCACTAATCCCTCTTAGTTCCACAAATCCTTCATATGGTTACAACCAATATGAGACACATATTCCTTTATCCATGATTTTTCTCCATGAGATATGCTTGACCCCTATCCCAAATCTCCTTCAAATCATCAAGAGAATTCGAATTTGAGTCTTGGAGGCCACATAAGAGTGTCTTGGAACCTTCGAAATCACCTACAAATGTCACCAAACTCATTCCACCTTTAGGTATAAGAAAATACATGTTATTTTTGTAACTTTTAATCATAAACTCACTTTAATACATAAAATAAATAACTTTGGAAAATAAAAATATGAACCCATATGGTAATGGAAATATAACGATAATGTGATGAAATGAGGTGACAAAATGAGGGTAAAGGTGAAAATGGAGTGAAAGTGTATGTTAATTTGGAGGACCAACAGAGGCCACACTAGAAGTTGAGGAGTTTGCTTCTCAACATACTGCAGACAAGGATCTGAGGAAGGAGGCGGTGGCGAGGAGAAAAGCAATCCCTTTAAATTACAGAAGCAGACCAAGGGCACGACTTTTGGGCCCAGGAAGAAGCAGAAATCAGACAAGCATGCACATGTGGATCCAATGGTCCTCACTGAGGGGGACTTGGATGAGATCGGAGACAAGGTCCGTGACATAATGACGAAGTTATGGACACAATTTGAGTAGCAGTACATGCAGACATTGGGGAGTGTGCAGAAGGATCTGCGCGAGTTGCAGATTCAAATAGGTCGAATTCAGGAAAGCGTGGGACAAGTGAGCGGGATTTCAGCGAGCCTACAGAAAGCTAGCATGTTGGTGCTAGACACATACAGGACTCTAGACCATAGAGTTATCCTATTACCAGAAGGATCACTGCGCACAGAGGCATATGAAGCAAACACTTAGCTCAGATAGATCGAGGATGTTGGTGTCAACTTAGTTGCGTTTCCCATTCAGACCCTCCACGCACTTCATCAAGGGGTATCAAACGAGCTCAGAATCAGGGAGCATTGCGCACTATCAGTTATCAGTGAGGTCAATAAGAAAACTGAGCATATTTTCGCAAAAAAGGCTCAGGCGCTAAAGGAAAAGGAAGAACTGGTTGCACGAAGCCAGAACTTGGAGGCATCAATTACACAAGCATGCAATATGCTGCCAAAACTTCACATTCCAAAGGATGCCGAAGCAGCCGCAAAGATTTGGAAGTTGGCTATCATAGTAAGAGAATCAAAGGATGAGGTCGGTTGGGTAAAATTTGAATTTCAAATGAATATCTCAGAGCTGGAATTGAAATTGCAGTGAACCACTCCGCCAGAAGAGCAGCGCGGAGCAGCCATCAGGGAGAGCATGACCACTTTGGATGCAACAGTCACAAGCTGCACACTGATCTCGAATAGGCCATGGAACTATGGATGACTCTGCAATAGGACCCAAAACTACAAAAACTTGGCACAAATATCTAGGAGACACAATGATATTTTGATGAAATTAGGGCAACCACATGCACTTTGGTGCCAGTCCAGTGCCTCACTCGATTGCAAGAAGGAAAACAACTTCAATCACAAATTGAAGAGCTATAGAGAAAAGAGGTTGTTTTAAAGGCCAGAATACAACCATGGATAGAGGAAGCAAGTCATCTTACTCTGTCCATCCAGGAAAAGTTGAAGACACTCCAGCAGACACAAAGGATGATGTGTGTTGTGATGGAAGGCCCGACTACAGAAAAGCTGGTAGAGGAAGTGCAGCAGGTCACAGTTCAGGTATCTGCTGACATAGTTGTGTTGCAAATGTGTTTTAGTGACCTCTGCAACAAGATCAAGGTGTCGACTGAGTGACTCGAGGGCGAGTCACCCAATTTATGTTGGGGGCCTATTGGGATGGGGTCCTTATGGTCAATTTTGTTAATTTTTGAGTCAATTTTGTATTACCTTTTGTGGTGAATGTAAAGTCCCCACGAAATGTGGAAAATCAGAGCATGAAGCTAGTAGAAGTCAAAAGGTCTTTAGTCCCTTAGTTGGGTAGGTGATAGAGTTGTTTTGAGACCCGCCCATGGTCCGCGAACCATGGTATTGTAAAGCAGATGTTATAAATAGATGAGTCATAGTGAGTCTAAAGATGAATCAAGTAGAAAATAATCATTGTAAGGGCAAGGTGCTAAGGCAGGAAAGGTCTATTTCCTGTACTTAGGCGAAAGGGGAAGGCTCCTACAGCTAAGTGTGTGGAGACCTTGGTAAGTCCGCAAGCTGAGTGTGTGGGCCCCTGCAACTGAGTGCACAGGGATAAAGAGTCTGTATCTGAACACTTATATTTAATAAAGACTGTTTTGGGCCGAAAATGATGCATCTGTGTTCTTTTATTTACTTCTGCTAAGTTTATATATCTTCGCTCTGTAATCTATTTAATATGAATTAATGCTTATTTATTGCATGGAACTAGTAGATCTGTAATATTTATGCATGATAAGTATAATTAAGTACCTTCACGAAGATCTGAAGGTCATTTAGATAGAGTTGCAGTAGTTGTTTGTCCGGAAAGGGTAAGGTTGCGTGAAGGTAGATCTAAGCCATAAGGACTTCAAGAAACCATCACATAGGACTCTGGTTGTAGAAACCTAGTTCTAGCATCCCCTAATACTACTTCAGGTGAGACTGCAGCCTGCGCTACAGAGGTTGTTGCCAAAAGGGCCAGAAGTTAGGGTTTTTTTGGTTGGCACAATTAAATCTGAACCTGGGTCAAGCCCCATCAAGCCAACAGGTTGACATCATCATCTTGAATCCTATTAGTTCTTATAAAGTTTAGTTTGGTTGTAAATTTTTCGTAGGAGATCCATTTTAGACCACAAAAGTCCCCCTAATGAAGGGCACATCTGACCAATTTCCTCACCTTGTGGGAGTCTGATTATACTTGTACAGAATAAGGATGGAACCTAGAGGCTCTGCATTGATTATCGAGCACTAAACAAAATCACTGTCAAGAACAGGTATCCAATCCCACAGATTGATGACCTTCCTAACCAACTCAAGGGGGGCAAGTACTTCAGCAATATTGATTTGAAGTCTGGCTAGCACCAGGTTCCAATAAATCCCATAGATGTATGGAATACCGCCTTCAAATCCAAGGAGGGCCTTTTTGAATGGTTGTTCATGCCTTTCGGGTTGAAAAATGTCGTTGCAACTTTTATGAGGTTGATGGATGACATCTTGTGGCCCTTCACCAACTCATTCGTGGTTGTATATATGGATTACATCCTCACCTTTAGCAATATTTGGGAAGATCACTTGCAACACATTCAGCAGGTTCTTCAAACCCTGCAGCAACACAAAATATGTGCCAACTTGGAGAAATTCAAATTTGGTATGAGCCAAGTCTAACATCTAGGTTACATCATAGATGAGAAAGGTGTGTATGTGGATTAGGCGAAGATTCAAGTCATTCAGGATTGGTTAGCCCCGACCACTCTAACAAAGTTTCACAACTTTCTGGGCCTTGTAAATTTTTATCGAAGGCTTGCGTTGGGATTTTGCCATATCACTTGGCCTTTGAGTTATATTACCAAGGGAAGAGTGAAAGTAAAGTTTTCTTGGTCCAAGCCCCAACAAAAGGCTTTCATTGAGCTAAAGCACCACCTCTGCTCTACACTTGTACTCACATTTCCAAACCTGCAACAACCATTTGAAATTGAGACAGATGCCTCTGACTATACTATTGGTGCAATTCTCACCTAGCAAGGGCATCTAGTGGCCTATCACAATGAGAAACTTTTCGATACAATTCGTAAGTACCCCAACTATGATAAAGAGATGTATTATATCGTGTAGGCTTGCTAACAATGGAAACATTACATTCTGGGGAAGGAGACATTCATCCACATAGATCACCAAATTCTTCAGTTTATATAGACACAAAGGAAGTTGCAGAATGATCACCATCAGAAGTCATCTACATATCTGCAACAATTCCACTTGAACATTAAATATAAGAAGGGAAACATTAATCATGTTGTTGTTTTCCTCATTCGGCCCCCAGTTTCAGCACTAACTATTTTTCTCAACTCTTGTGGCCATGAGACCTCTGGTTGGACACAATTATACAAGAATGACCATCAAAGTTTGCCACCACATGCCAAATTCTAGTGGATGGAAAGAAATTTTCATATTTCCACCTCCAAGATGCAATATTATGCTACCTAGGCCACCTTTGTGTTCCTTCAAGCAAGTGTTCCAAGCTGATTTGGGAAGCACACTATAGTCGAGTCACATGACACTTTGGTGTGGAGAAAATTGTGGTCATACTACATAAGTATTTTTATTGGCAAAGACTCTAATAGGATGTTGGAAAATATATCATATCACACATTTCTTGTTCCATCACCAAGACAAATATTTAGAAGCAAGGCATGTACACTCCTATGCCTACTCCCATCCAACCCAGAAAATCCATCTCCATGGATTATCTATATGGCCTCCCTTCTACCAAGTATGGTAATGACTATGTTTTTGTGGTCATGGAAAAATTTCTAAGATGCCTATATTGGTGGCATAATAGAAAAGTATCACAACATAGGACACTTTCATACTCTTATTTGAAAAAATGTGGGTACATTTTGGGATCCCATAGACCATTATATAAGATTGGGATAGCAGGTTCTTGAGAACATTCTCGTTGAGCCTTTGGAAATTATTAGACACCAAGCTCACCAAGTTGACCACATTCCATCCCCTGACTTATGGTCAGACAAAGGTCATCAATAGGATGATAGGGCACATACTACACATGTACAACTCTAAAAATCCACGAACCTAGGATGAGATCCTTCCCTATGTGCAACACAATTATAACAGAGACCTCTGTAGCTTGACTAAGTGTGGTCCCTTTCAAGTGGGTGTGGGATTTCAACCATTGTGTTTGATTGATGTTGCCATGCCTCATGCGACTACACATGAAAAATCCATACATTTATAGTCTGAGACTAATAAAGAAACCAAGTTTATTGAACACATCCATCACATCCGCCAACAGGTTCACAACATCTTGGATAAGTCCAATTCCAAGTACAAACAGTGACATGATCAACATCGGGTGCCACATAAGTTTCAGGTGAGCGAAAAAATTTGGTTTCATTTGTAGAAAGAATGCCTTGCCAGAGCCCATTGGAAGCTCCAACCACTCCAATACAGACCTTACACCATCACCAAGGTCGTGGGAGACAATGCTTTCGATCTCATCATTCCCCCATTCATTGGTCTGCACCTAGTGTTCAAAGTGGACCGCCTTTGACCATACTTTCTATAATGACCCATCTCGAATTATGTTCAAAATTGAATATTAGCATGCATATGAGACATGCATATGATAGCTACATATGCATGCACCACATATATTACATTAGTATGCATACTAACTCAATATGTAACTCAAAAGAAAATTTAAGTTTTATTTCTGAATAAATTAATGAAATAACGTAAATAAATTATATCTATAAACAAATGTTATAAAATCACAATTATAACTAAATTAATAAAGAAATATAATTAAATTATATTTTCAAACAAATATTAGATTTATAAACATAATAAAGAAATAAAAATTAATAAAGGTATAAACAAATATTATATATTATTTTTTCAAAACTTTAAAATATAAAACCAACTTAGCCTCACAAACAAACTATGTACAACTATGTTGTCAACCTTGAACATAGTTGGTAGATGCATGCCTAGAACCGACTACCTTATCCCTTATCCGCTTAGTAATTGAACAGAGAGGCAAGGAAATCACCGTTTGGGGGGAAGATAGAAGATAAATTCTATATAAGAAAGGCAAAGGGAAAGACAAAGGGGGTCTGTGGGAAGGGTGAAGTGAAGTGCAAAGGAAAATTCTATCAAAATCAGAGAATTGAGTAATTGTTCTTGAAAATTTTGGGAACGAGGGAAAGAGTCCTTCAATTTTGAAGTATTCTGGAGCTGGGTAATGTTGGGTGCAGTATAGGGTCTATAAATGTACCAAAATTTAATTTGTCAATCTGGATAGTTCGTGAACTTCAAGACGCAGCACTAGAAATGCCAAAGAAAGCCCCTGGCAACCTACAAAATAAATGCTAGTCTATCTTGTATATTAATCTCATCAATAAATGAAATCCTGCACTAAAAGAGAATTCGAGAAACACCAATCCAAATAATTAAATCATGCGGGAAATAAAAGGAAAACCAATGTGAAATGAAATTCTAAGTATGAGCAAACAGAAAGGTAACCATAACTGGAAACCAAACAGTGTCGACACAATATCGAGAGACTGTAAATGCTAGAAGGAATTCAAAAGCAATTCAAAATCATTATGCCTGTACTAATGTTGGCATTATGTTTCTGGTATGGCTATATGTTACAGATGTTGTACTTGATGGCAACTCCCGTGGCAAGACTCTCAATTTGTTGAAAATTAAGAAGTACGCAGGAGATCAGTTCAGGAGGTGCGTACCCGCAGGTACACCATGCAGGGACCACGTCCAGATACGCAGGCCAGTCGTTCAGGAGGTGCGTCCCCCCAGTGCACACATTTCAAGGCAGAGAAAAGTACATGTGGGGTTTTCTTATGTTTTACTCTTGGTATTTAGCCGACGGTATTGTGTTATTATGGTGTCGGCTCGTGGTATTGATCCATGATTTAAGGAAGAGCTTTCCTATATAAAGCAAAGGAGATCATTTGGCTTTAGTATGTTTTGGGTTGAATATCTTATGAGGGCTAGATCTGGTCTAGATCTAAACAAGGCGAATCTACTGATGGACCGAGATCTCTTCGGCGCATGTTCAGATCTGTAGATCTGACTGTCTAGGTTACTTCTGAAATCTTGAAATCATCTATGCCCGGAGGTACGAGGTGCAGTAAGAGAAAAGTGCGTACATACGCAGGAACGAAGCGTTTCAGGTGCGCCGGTACGCATGCGCAGAAGGGTTCAGGTGCGCCAGTACGCAGGCACAGAAGAGCTGCAGGTGCGCCGGTACGCAGGCACAGAAGGGTTGCAGGTGCGTACATACGCAGGCAGTTCAATAGACTCAGAGCGAGGTACGCAGGCTAGCAGTTGAGCAGGGTGCGTCCGGTACGCAGGCTAGCAGTTGAGCAGGGTGCGTACTGTAAGCAGGCAAGCAGTTGAGCAGGGTGCTTACTTCTCTTAAAATCTTTGTTTATCATTGTTGTGTTCTGGGTTTGGTCCTATTATTGTTGATCTGGTTACTACAATTGATTGGGTGATTCTCTTATACTTGATGATCAATTGATGCTTATGGATCCAGTTTGAAAATTTATGAAAAGTGGTCCTTGTAAGAAAAGAAGTAGGGGGTTGTAGCTCCCTTCCAGGAGAGACTGGAAAACGAGAGAGAGTTGTAGCTCTCTGCAGGTTGCAGCCTGCGTACTGGTAAAGGACTGCACCAGTACAAAACCATTGTAAAAGGAGTTTCTAATTTGAAAGAAGATAGAGACATATTGCAGCAGGTGGTTTTCACCCACATTGGGTTTCCACCTTACATCTTGTGTTCTTTGGTGTGACTATCTGTTTTCTTTTGTTCATGCTCATTATTTTATGGTACTGACATGCAAAAATAATTCAAAGAACAAATAAAGAAGATTTATTAAAAGAATTATATAATACTGATTCACCCCCCCTTCTCAGTATTATTTCCAACAATTGGTATCAGAGCAGGTCCTTCAGAGAAGCTTGATCGCTTGAAGGTAGATCGTTCATCATGAGCAACTACGAGAGAGAAGCATCAATTAGGCCACCGGTTTTTGATGGGACAAACTTCAATTATTGGAAGGTAAGAGTTACTGCCTATCTTCAATCTCTTGGTACAGAAGTTTGGGACATCGTAGAGACAGGCTACGCTTTTCCTTCAGCTACTCCTACAGATGCAGCCGAGAAAAAGAAGTATGAAACAAATGCGAAAGCAGTCAGTACTCTATTAGGATGTATATCTCAATCAAAATTCATGAAGGTAATGCACTATAAATCCGCAAAAGAGATATGGGACAAAATTGTCACGAGCTATGAAGGAGATGAACAGGTAAAATGTGCTAAACTTCAAACTCTCAGAATTCAATATGAGACTCTCAAAATGTATAATGATGAAAGTGTGGCTAACTATTTTCTTCGGGTAGATGAGGTTGTTAACTGTATGAAAAATTTGGGTGAAGAAATAAAAGAGGCTGTTGTGGTTGAAAAGGTTCTAAGATCATTGTCCCCCAAGTTTGAATCTAAAGTATCTGCAATAGAAGAAAAGGAAAATCTACGAATTCTTACTATGTCTCAGCTACATGGAATTCTAACTGCTTATGAAATGAGAAAGGGAGGTCCATCAGACAGAAGAGAAGCTGCTTTCAAGGCATCAGGCAAAGGAGATTATTATGAAGCGAGCCACGTCCCAGAAGAAGAGGAAGAAGAATCAAATTTTGTCAGAAATCTTCAAAGGGGTTCTGGAAGGTTCAGAGGTAAGTTACCTTTTAAATGCTTTGCTTGTGGAAGAGTAGGTCATTATTCTACAAAATGTCCTTATAAGGATAAAGGAAAGGAACCTGCTAGATGGAACAAGAAACAGAATGCAAATAAGAAAAGCTACTACACTCATGAAGATAGTGATGGTCTATCAAACAGTGATGAAGATGAACAAGGTAATGAATATAAGTTGTTAATGGCATTTGAAGATGATGATTATATGGATGCTATAGATGTGGATAACCTTTATGATGAAATTACTAGACTCAAGAGATGTATAGAAGAAAAGAACATGATCATTGATACTCTACAATTTCAAATTGATGAAAAGGAAAAACATCTTGAAAAATTAGAAGGTGAAATTGTTGGTCTTAGAAAAGAGATTGAGAAAACAAAAGCTATTAATCTCAAGTTTGTCAAAGGATCTGAAACTTTGGATGAGATTATCAATGTGCAGCGGTCTCCTCTAAACAAGACAGGTCTGGGCTATAATGGAGAAACCTCTCAAGCATCCACCTCAAAAAGTTATCTTGATGCAGCAAGAAGAAATGAGCAAAAGCACAATGAAGATCATCAGGTAAAGCAGGGACAAATTACAAACAGAAACTATCAGGGGCAATCCATCTTAAGGGTGAACAAAAGCTACAACCAGCCACAGGTAAAATCTTCTCAATTTGGTTCAAGAATAGATGACAATAGAAATTACAATCAATTGGCTGGTAGATTCGATAACCGCAGAAGTTTCTTCAATGGACAATGCTTTTCTTGCCATAACTTTGGTCACAAAGCAGCTCAATGTGTTGCATATAAAACGATCATGACTAGGGAAGCTCAAAAACAAAGAAGTATGACGGGGATTACAAAAAGGACCTATAACAACTTTTCGGTTCTTGAAAATGAAGTTGAATGTTCTATTTGCAATAACTTTGGTCATGAAGACTCTGAATGCAGGAGCAGGTTTCAGCAGAAAAAGGAACAAGCCTCAAGCACCAAAACATGGAGAATAAAGGAACCTCAAACAGAAAGATGTGGGATAGCATTTTATGCAGAGGGACAGGAAAATCTATGGTACATTGACAGTGGATGTTCGAAGCATATGACAGGTGATAAAGAAAAACTTGAGTCTTATTCTACTCTAGAAAAGGGAAAGAAAGTCTCTTTTGGAAATGATACTCCTGCAACTATAAAAGGAAAAGGCATTGCTCAGTTAAAAGAAAGGGTCAAGGCTGGAAATGTTTTGTATGTTGATGGATTGAAGCATAATCTTCTAAGTGTCAGCCAGATGTGTGATCAAAGAACCGAGGTTATATTCAGATCAAATGGATGTCTTGTTCGTGATCTTGATACAGGTAAAACAGTGATCAAAGGCAAAAGAACTCCAAATAATCTGTACATATTTGAAGAAGGACAACAACAATGCTATCTGAGCAAGGATGATGAGCACTGGTTATGGCATCGGAGGTTGGGACATCTAAGATTTTCACAAATAAGGAAAGCATGCAAATATCAAGCAGTTCGTGATCTTCCAGATATCAAAATTCCTGACAACACCATATGCAAATCATGTCAGTTTGGAAAACAAACCAGAACTAACTTTCCAGAGAAAGAAGGATCAGCTAGCATGCCTCTTGAGCTAGTACATACAGATACATGCGGTCCTTTCAGGAAAAGAACACCTCGAGGAGAAGAATACTTGATATTATTCATTTACGATTTCTCCAGGTTTGTCTGGTTAGGACTTATGAAGCACAAAGATGAAGCATTCGAAAAATTCAAATCCTTCAAAGCCTTGTTGAAAATCAATCAGGTCACAAAATTAAGTGCCTCAGATCTGATAGAGGTGGGGAATTTACTTCAAATGAATTTTTCAATTTCTGTGAAGAACATGGGATAAGAAGAGAATTCTCTACAGCAAGAACTCCTCAGCAAAATGGAGTTGTGGAAAGGATGAACAGAACAATCCAACAAATGGCTCGTGCTATGCTTGATGAGTCAGGAACTCCCGCAACCTTCTGGGGTGAAGCTGCACATGTTGCGGTTGTTATTATCAACAAAACAAATGTCCGGGTGAACAGCACTCAAACTCCTCATGAGCTCTGGAGTGGTAGGACTCCTTCGGTAAAGCACTTCAAAATCTTTGGGAGCAAATGCTATATCAAGAATACGGATGAGCAGCTTGGCAAACTTGAACCTAGAGCAGATGAAGGCATTCTTCTTGGTTACTCTCCACATAGCAAAGCATACAAATGCTACAATAAAAGACTTGGCAGAATTGTTGACAGCATTGATGTAGTGGTTGATGAAAAGGGATACATTCCTAGGCAAGTACATCATGAAGACATCGAAGAAGATGAAGGCTACCCCCAACGACAGAATGATGAAGAAGAAGAACCTCAAGAAGAAGAACCAGAGGAGCAAACAAGAATAGAAGAAAAGACTCCATCCAGATATGTTCAGAAGAATCATCCAGAATCTCAGATTATGGGGCAGAAAGAAGCAGGTGTACAAACAAGAAGAACAGTTGTAGAAGCTTCAAGCTATTTGGCATTACTCTCCTCTACTGAACCACAAAATGTGAAAGAGGCATGCAAAGATGAAGGTTGGGTGAAAGCAATGGATGAAGAACTTGAGCAGATCGAAAAGAACAACACTTGGGAGCTGGTTCCTAGACCAAAAGATAAGAATGTTATCGGAACAAAATGGGTCTTCAAAAATAAATTGAATGAAAATGGAGAAGTAATTAGAAACAAAGCCAAACTTGTTTGTAAAGGGTATGCGCAGCAAGAAGGAATAGACTTTGAAGAAACCTTTGCTCCTGTTGCAAGACTTGAGGCCATCCGAATGTTCCTTGCTCTCTCAAGTTTTCAAAACTTCAAAGTATTTCAAATGGACGTGAAATCAGCCTTTCTGAATGGAGACTTGGAAGAAGAAGTGTACATTGAACAGCCAGATGGGTTCATTCTTGGAAATGATCCAAATCTTGTATGCAGATTGAAAAAGGCTCTCTATGGTCTCAAACAAGCTCCAAGGGCTTGGTACTATCGTTTGGACAAATATCTTCATCAACAAGGCTTTTCAAAAGGATCGGCAGATAGCAATCTTTATATAAAAGTTGAAAATGACAAATTGCTAATACTTGTTGTGTATGTAGATGACATTATTTTTGGGAGCAATGAAGAAGCTATGAGTCAAAGCTTTGCCTCGGTCATGCAGAAAGAATTTGAAATGTCCTTGCTAGGAGAACTGACATATTTCCTTGGTTTGAAAATCCAACAAAAAGAAGGAGGAATTTTTTTATCTCAAACCAAGTATCTCAAACAGATTTTGAAGAAATATGGTATGGAAGATGCAAAACTAGTATGTACAACCATGGTCACAGGATGTAGCCTCAGTGCAAATGATGAATCTGCAGCAGTACATCAACCAATGTACAGATCTATGATTGGAAGTTTACTTTATTTGACAGGTACCCGACCAGACATCATGCATGCAGTTGGAATAGTTGGAAGATTTCAGGCAAATCCGAAGGAGACTCATCTTCAGGCAGTAAAGAGAATTTTCAAATACCTTCAAGGGACTCAAAATTATGGCTTATGGTATCCTAGAGATACAGATCTTACACTTCATGCTTATACAGATGCAGATTGGGCCAGAAGCGTGGATGACAGGAAAAGCACAAGTGGTGGTGCGTTCTTTATGGGTTCCAGACTGGTATCTTGGTTCAGCAAGAAACAAAGTTCAATTGCCTTGTCTACAGCCGAAGCGGAATATGTTGCTGCTACATCTTGTTGCACCCAACTCCTTTGGATGATGCAGACTTTGCAGGACTTTCAAATCACTTGTACACCACCAATCCCCATCTTATGTGATAACACAAGTGCAATCAGCATCTCAAAGAATCCTGTTATGCATTCAAAAACCAAGCACATACCAATCAAGTACCATTTTCTCCGGGAACAAGTACTTGAACAGAAGGTCAAGTTGGAGTATGTTCCTTCTAAGGAACAAGTTGCTGATATTCTCACCAAACCATTGCCCAGGGACACTTTTGAATACCTCAAGCAAAAGCTGGGGGTTGTTGATGCATCATCTTATTGTTGAACCTTTTCTGATTGATGGTACAGGTTCAGGGGGAGCATATAATGCATTGTTGGCATTATGGAGGATGGTCAGAAGGAGATCTTGGAAATAGCTGCAATATGTCTCTATCTCTTTCATGGTGAATTATGGTTCTTCGTTGCAGATCTGGTTCATATTCAGGGGGAGCATGTTCTTAGGGGGAGCATAACCCTTTGCCCTTGATTTCAAAGGGGGAGAATGAAACTGAAGATTGTGAGGTTGCCATCAAGTCCAAAGGGGGAGATTGTTGGCATTATGTTTCTGGTATGGCTATATGTTACAGATGTTGTACTTGATGGCAACTCCCGTGGCAAGACTCTCAATTTGTTGAAAATTAAGAAGTACGCAGGAGATCAGTTCAGGAGGTGCGTACCCGCAGGTACACCATGCAGGGACCGCGTCCAAATACGCAGGCCAGCCGTTTAGGAGGTGCGTCCCCCCAGTGCACACATTTCAAGGCAGAGAAAAGTACATGTGGGGTTTTCTTATGTTTTACTCTTGGTATTTAGCCGACGGTATTGTGTTATTATGGTGTCGGCTCGTGGTATTGATCCATGATTTAAGGAAGAGCTTTCCTATATAAAGCAAAGGAGATCATTTGGCTTTAGTATGTTTTGGGTTGAATATCTTATGAGGGCTAGATCTGGTCTAGATCTAAACAAGGCGAATCTACTGATGGACCGAGATCTCTTCGGCGCATGTTCAGATCTGTAGATCTGACTGTCTAGGTTACTTCTGAAATCTTGAAATCATCTATGCCCGGAGGTACGAGGTGCAGTAAGAGAAAAGTGCGTACATACGCAGGAACGAAGTGTTTCAGGTGCGCCAGTACGCAGGTGCAGAAGGGTTCAGGTGCGCCGGTACGCAGGCACAGAAGAGCTGTAGGTGCGCCAGTACGCAGGCACAGAAGGGTTGCAGGTGCGTACATACGCAGGCAGTTCAATAGACTCAGAGCGAGGTACGTAGGCTAGCAGTTGAGCAGGGTGCGTCCGGTACGCAGGCTAGCAGTTGAGCAGGGTGCGTACTGTAAGCAGGCAAGCAGTTGAGCAGGGTGCTTACTTCTCTTAAAATCTTTGTTTATCATTGTTGTGTTCTGGGTTTGGTCCTATTATTGTTGATCTGGTTACTACAGTTGATTGGGTGATTCTCTTATACTTGATGATCAATTGATGCTTATGGATCCAGTTTGAAAATTTATGAAAATTGGTCCTTGTAAGAAAAGAAGTAGGGGGTTGTAGCTCCCTTCCAGGAGAGACTGGAAAACGAGAGAGAGTTGTAGCTCTCTGCAGGTTGCAGCCTGCGTACTAGTAAAGGACTGCACCAGTACAAAACCATTGTAAAAGGAGTTTCTAATTTGAAAGAAGATAGAGACATATTGCAGCAGGTGGTTTTCACCCACATTGGGTTTCCACCTTACATCTTGTGTTCTTTGGTGTGACTATCTGTTTTCTTTTGTTCATGCTCATTATTTTATGGTACTGACATGAAAAAATAATTCAAAGAACAAATAAAGAAGATTTATTAAAAGAATTATATAATACTGATTCACCCCCCCCCCTCTCAGTATTATTTCCAACAACTAATTCTTCTTGTACTAATTCTGTGTGAAATTAACTTGAAAGCATCGACAAGTAAATCTACTACGTAAATAACTTATGAAAGAAATTAAATTAATATGAATCTCTTGCCTTCCTTGTCCCTGAAAATGAATCGTGTAGAACTTTCCGAATTTCATGGGGAAACAACAATAGTAATTAAACATTACTGGTGTCGAACATAGTTCAATTTCCTTTTTATAAATGTCGACTTTCAAAACCATAAATACTCAAGTCGATCTCAGGCTCTGGAATATTAATTAAATATATCTAGATCAATTCGAGTTGAACGTTAGAGCTCATAAAGGAAAAGCTTATATGGATGCAATTTGATAAGAAGAAATCTCCAAGCACAACCCTTGATGTAGCAAATGAAATAGGAACAATTTGGAGCAAATCAAATTAACTTTAAAAATGAAGATAAAATATTGCATCAAATTAAATGACATTAACTTGAAGAAGGAAAAGAGACTGAAAGTGTTTAAATAAATTCACGCAGCAAATAATAATCTAAATGCTAATTAATTTAAGAACTGTAGAGCGGTTTCGAGCTAGTCTGGCGGCCAAACCAGCCAGCTCACACCCTCAATTAACTTGGTTCGCATAGTAATCAAAATCATTAGATGCAACAAATGAATAGAAAAAGCATGGATGAAAATTGCTTCAATTAATTCCTGAAAACACAGCCTTTTACATCAAGCAAACAACATTCAACTCCAACAAAACGAGAGGAGCGATCCATAGGTGATAAACGTGTGATGCTACATTGGGACAGCTCCTCTTCCCTTCTGCACACTCCCTTCGTGCGCACTGCCTCTGGCTCGATCGATTTCCTAATTCTTGTCTGTCTAATTAATTGACTAATTTTTCTTGCTCCCAACAATCTCTTATATAGCATCGAATTACAAACTGGGCCTTTTAATTCAGCCAATTAAAATATAGAAGATTATTAGTTTTAACAATTTTTCGGAATAAGAATTAGTTTTTTAACTAAATATTGAAAGAGGGAACGATTCTGGTGAATCGTTCCTCTTTTCCTGGAGTGGCTATTGAGGTGTAATTTGGCTTAATCGATTTCCTCCTTGCGTGAGCTACTCATAGTTTGGCATCAAAGATTCGGTGCATATCTTCTTCGATCAGATTCATATTGACCCAGAGTTATCATAACCATAACGAGCACCGAATCCAAAACGATCACCATAACGATGATCCCCATATTCATCACTATTGTCTCCCCTTGAATGTTCTAGACCGGGCGCTGTCCAAGTTCCGGGCCAATGAATGCCATCAGCCATTCATGTGGATTTTGAAACTTGAGCATTATACGCATCTGATCTATGTTGAATTGGATCAATAAGTTCATCGATTCGCACATTAAACTCGTCATATTCCCTCTTAACCTTTCTATCGTCCTTGAAAATCTCTGGACGCAATTTTTTCTTAGTAAGGTCACGTGTACTGTTGAAATTGTGGGGTTCAATGTTATGCTTGCGACAGAAAGGAACCCAAATATCTGCAAAGCTTGTAGCTTCTACCATGGCTTCGAATGTGAGAAGAGCTCCTCCATTATCTGACACATAGTAGGAAATGTCATCATTCTTCTATCGTGCAAATGCCTAGGCCAATATCAAAGGCTCAATGGGTTCTTTGTGGTAGCAGAATCGATTGGCAAGATGGTAGGACGTTGTGATGACAGATTTTATGTTGAGCTTATTTTTGTATCAGCATCGACATGAGAAGGAAGAACACAGTTGTTATTGAAATGATAATACTTATCGAATTCCTTAGTCGTGACCATGATGCGCTTTAGCCATTTCACCATTTGCATCCAAACAATTAACATCTGAGTCTGACTAAAGTAATAACCCATATGCACCATAGCAGGCCAAGCAACAAAATCCTTATACAAGTCAACAGCTGATACAATTCGATCCCCATGAATGGAGGGTTTGAGTACAGGCATAGAGAATGTGAGTGCAGTCCAGGAATCCTTCGGAGTGCAAGCAGGTAAATGGTGCAGGAATCCATTGCATGGTGCAGGCAGGTAAGTGCAATGGTGCAGGCAGGTAAGTGCAATGGTGCAGGCAGGTAAATATAGGTTCAAAGGTTGTATAAGACATGATTGAATTAATGTTTATACCTGCAACATACAAACCTTAATTAATAATGTTTTAATCATGTTAAAACGAGGAAGGTAACAAATATTCGCAATAGTTAATCATTTAACCAAACAGCAACATGAGAGAAATTAATGAAAATAAGACAAATTGGAAGCCCAACATCCCCCCATGCTGACCATCTTGCATGTCCTCATGCAAGGAATTCTGGCACTGTCACTTCCTTGCAAAAAAAAAAAATTAGAAACATTCGTAGGCATTCAAAATGATGTTCCTACAATTTTTCGTGATCACATTTCCTGTGCTAGGTAAATCTTGCTCTAAAACAGAGTGTCTACTGGACTGTTGTGGGGAAAAATGCCTATGCAGGACGATCCTATCCACCTAAGGTGTGAAAGTGCCTTAGCAACAAACAGATACAACTATTATGGTTTCTTCCTTTATGAAATGTGAAAGAGGGGAGATCGATAGACTTACCGTTGTCTTCCGTTTGTCCCTCGATCTAGATCCTCTTCTCTTTGGGTGTTCACAGCTACTTGCCTCCTCGCTTGCTCAAGAGAACAGCTACTTGATTCCAACGAGATCACAAGAGAACAGCTACCTGTGACAAGAGAACAGCTACTTGCGACAAGAGAAGAACACAACACAAAGGCAAATATTCATATTCATAAATGATTCAGGATTAGAAGTAAATCGAATACACTAATGCAATCATACAAAATACACCAGCATATAGGAAAGAACCAAGATAACTTTATTGATTGATAACAGGGTTCAGGAAGAGATACAACCCACAGGGCTCCAATCCAGCATCTCCTTCCCAGCAGAATGGAATTCCTTCTTCAGCTCCCTTCAAAGCATTAAGCACCCAATGTTTCCAGTCTCAAACCAACAACAATTCTTTGCAATAATAAAATTCCAGCCTCTAGATCTCATGGAGGAGAGATCTATATATAGTTATTTTGGAGAGAGGATGAGTCAGCTTGAGATCTGACTAGTGTCCTCTCCCTCTCTCAGTTCTTGAGTCCACTTGGAGGTTCTTGCTTCCACTTGGAGATTTGGAACCTCTTACTCATCACCAGTCGAATTCCCTGAGGCAAGTGTCATTTTGGAAGCTTCCTGGGCTCTGACACCTTGAGGAATGAGTCTGCCACATGTCCAAACTCGCTCAGCGCAGGTAGCTAGTGTTGGAGTTGACATTCAACATAGGTAGCCAGTGTAGCAGTTGACATTCAGCGTAGATGCTCAGTGGAGCAGTTGACATGATCCTGAATTGACTTGTTTTTGAGTGATTTCAGGTGGAGAACTTCTGTGAATTGCTGTGGTTAGTTTGCCTTGTTCCTCTAGGGGTAGGAACAACATGTTTAGGGACTTTGGATCCCTTAGATTATGGACATTTCATGCTCGAGGCTGTAAGGCACAAAAATGTCTATAACAGTTGCCCCCTAAAGTATGAGGCCGTTTATCGGGTGAAATGCTTTATCCAGGAGGGTCCGAAGTTCATCCATTTGCTGGGAGGAGACCTGTAGTAAGATACAATACAATAAATTATGATTCATACTGCTTTCATGATCTAGCTGAGGTGGGCATTCCCATGCTTAGCTTTATAAATTCATTTTTGTACATAGAACAGACGATCGTCTGATGGTAGACTGATAATTTTGGCGGAATTATCATCCTTTGAGTAGGATGATCATCTGCTGCAATGATGTACATGTCAAATGTCTTTATCTTTCCTGAATATATATCGCAGCCCGGATGGATGAAACTAGATCCGGGGTCTTCAAACTCGTTCGATCTTCACTCTAAGTACAAGTCGATCCGTGTGAGAATTGCGCTGAAGTCAAACATGGAAAGACATCGCTTGATTACCGGTCAATGATGTAAACCGTTAACAAGCGCGAGAGGAATCACCGATAATGATAATGACCCTCAAGGTACTGCAGTACAATTCACGTGGTGTGAATAAAGGACTTGGCGTCGAACACCACGCAAAATCTTCTGGTCGAAGGTCATTGATGTATACCTGTCGCCGGAAGTGAGAAACTTGCCATTGAGGCATGCAAGCTTCAAAGTACTGGGGGGGTTGTTCCTAGATCAACTTCTTGGATAATGAGCTGATGTCGACAAGAAGCGATCCGTCAAAGGAGGGCCTTGATGAATCCCACATCAGTGACACGGAACGGAGCTAATGATTTTAATGGAGGTGAAAACGATCTGTGACATATGATTCAGGGTGGTGGTCATGAATGGATGAAGGATAATGTATGGCAGTGGATGGGACCCGGTTGACTCTTTCTGAACAACTTCTCTTGAACATATGGCGACACTGATGCGATGGATTGGTAGCATTACCCCAAATATGGATGGTATGGCGAGACCATGGTGATGTGACCGGTGAATGAAACAACCCAACCTGATTGTGGTACGGAGGAAAAGTGTCATGTTCAAGAGCGACCTGCTACCATCAAAGTTTTCTTGATTTTCTCCCAATTTTTCCCCAGTCATTGCTGACCAGTACCTCTTTATTTTTGTCAAGCTTGAGGAGGATAACATATGCTTGTTCTATAACCTGCCCTTCGGGCAAGCCCATCGCTATGTTTTAACGAGCCTAGCGATAGTAAAACTCATTCTCGTCTAAAGACAAGTTTGTCGCTATTTAATAATTTTAACGAGTCTAACGACAAGGATAACTCGGTCCTTTTCATTTTTAGAGAGTCTGAAAAGGTACATAAAGTTAACTCCAAAATTCCTTTTTCGTCATCTAATCCCTTAAGTCCGAAAAAGTATAAAACAATACAGAAGGGATGAGTTTACGATAGCTTTAACGAGCCGAACAAAACAAGCGCTCAATCTTTTTGTGCAATAATCCCTCAGGTCCAAAAAGATTAAAATCTAGAGGAGGGATAGCTCTTCCTGTCCTTTAACGAGCTGGAAGGCCAAAACTCGGCAATCTTTTCATATTTTACAAGTCAGTTGAAAAGAGCTTAAAGAAGACTCGTCTTTTGAGGAACGAGTGATAAACAGGGATAGCAGCAGATTCCAGGTACAGGTTGGAATTTTCCAATCACGGCAGTGTCACAAGGATGGCTAGGTGAAATCACTCTTCGCAGCTGTTCCTAAAAATGGGTAAACAATCATATGGAGGTGAACGATCGGCCAAATGAAAAGTGGAGGTGGCAGGTGCAAACACGACCAAGGCTTTTATGGCTGA